>CM029013.1:41044334-41489334 GCA_016801055.1 Panax notoginseng | reverse complement strand
ATGAAAAATTTAAAATGAGTTCTGTTTTATTATATATATATATATATATATATATATATTATTTTATTATATTGTATCAATTATATATATTTATTTATTTATATGGATGACGATATTTTTGTCTTAACATTTTTATTATATATTTGTCTCAGAAAAAATAAGTATTAGATTGAAAGGATAAATATGTAATTTAGTTAAATAAAAAGGGACAAAATGAATATTACATTTGGTGAAATTAACTTATTAAAAATGACTTATAAGTTATGTTTAAATAAATTAAAAATTACTATTATTACTTATTTATTTTGAATTATAAATAAACTTATAAGTTCAAAAATAAGTCATTACCAACCAGTAACAAATAAGTCATTACCGATAGCAAACTTTGATAAAACCCTACTGTACGGTATCATACAGTCCCAGCCAAACGGCCGAATACTAGGTTAGCTGAGCTGGAGGAGTTGGTTAGAAGCTATCGAAACAGAACGGCTCCCGGCCGGCGGCTCAATTCTCTCTCGAAATCAGAGCTCATTCAAAAATTGAAATATGACTCAGCATTCCGGCGAAATGACCTCCATCACCTCTGTCGAATTGAATTACCTCGTCTACCATTACCTTCAAGAATCAGGTACGTTCCTCCTTCTCTCTCTACTTATATGTGACTGTCTAGGGTTTAATTTGATTATTCCTTTTTTAAACTTTTGTAAGAACGATTATGTGCTTCTGTTTTTCTACCTTGGTCATTTTATGTTTTATTTGACTCAAGTACGTATAAATTTCATAATTTTTTAAATACACTAGTGTTATTAGTTGTGATTTGTGAAAGCTTTTATATCCATGGGGTTTTCTTCTGGAAAGTTGGGAGAAATGTTGTGAATTCTTTCATTCTTGCAAAGTTTACTTATTTATTTATTTTTTAAAATGTAGTTAGGTTGTACTATATTTTATCAATTTTGTTTTAAGTTTCACTGTGGGGGGGGGGGTAAGATACAAAATAAATAGGATGATACAGTGATGATATTTGGAGGTTGGGTTCGTTTTTCTTGAATCTACTTGATGATAAATTGTCTTTTACTTGGTGATGTGAAGGAATTTTTCCTAGGTCTGAAAATGATTATGGAGATTTCCAAATAATTAAAAGAAAACCCTAATTTTGGACACGGAGAAGAAGATATGGGTCTGCCAATTTGGGATGGAGGAAGTATTGATTGGTATGGTAAATTAATTAAAAGGATACACATTATTAGTGTTACAGGTCTCAACTTTACATCCTAATAAGTGCCACGTGAGTGCATGGTTTGTTGTTTCAATGTGCATTGCAGCCAGCTGGTTGGTAAGAGAAGATTTCTGTTTTTTAATAAGGACTGAATCTTTCATTATGTATAGTTTAAGGAATTTAGAATTTAGTTGAAAGAAAAATAGATTAGTAACTATCTGAAGATTTCACGGTGCATTGTCATCGTTGAGCCAGAATTTATGACATTGTCAAAATAATTGGAGTAGAATCCAGTAATGTAGTTAATGTTTCTATGAAAGGCCTTTAATTGCTATTATTCTTTCTAAATCAGAAAATTAGATTAATCTTTACTCTAGATGGCTGACCACTCCGAAACATTCTCAGGTCAAATGGGTTTGTGGTGCCCCTTTCTAATGGGAAATAGCATTGTGTAAAATGTTATTATGCATTTTGCAGTAGAATAAAGAATTATGTGATTGAAGTTCATGGCTATGATAGGGTTCCAGAAATTGTTTAGAGTTGTAGGGTAAATTTTGATTTGCTGCATAGCAATGATTGCTTATTATGGAAACAGAGATTCCCCATTATCATTGGCCAAGACATTTAGGTTGGATATGCTTTTGTGTCCTTAATGTATTTACTATATTGAGTGTTACTGTCTTGGTCTCTTGCAGGTTTAATGCATTCAGCTTTCGCTTTAGGAAATGAGACAGGTATCAACAAGTGCCCAATTGACGGCAATTCGGTTCCTCATGGAGCACTTATCAAATTTATACAGAAAGGAATGCAATACCTAGAGATGGAAGCAAACTTGAGTAATGTTAGCAATCCTACTTGTATACTTTATTTTATTTTTATTTTTGCTTATGTAACATGTTTATGCTGATCAATGTTCTTTTCGAGCTTGCCAGAGCGACAGTGATATAGATGATTTCTCATTTTTTCGACCTTTGGATCTCATTACAAAGGATGTCTGTGAATTGAGGCAAATGATAAATGAGAGAAAGAAAAGTCAACATAAGGGTATGGTTGGCAGGGAACGCGAAGGAGAACTTAGGCGAATAACTGTGAGGGAAAAACAAGATAGGGGGAAAGAACATGAAAAGGTCAAAGAACCAAAGCGAGTAACTGAGAGGCAAAAACAAGATGGGAGGAAAGAGTGTGAGAAAGACGAAGAAATAATAGAAAAAGAGAAGCTCAAACAAAAGCAACGTGAGCATCATACTGATGTAGAAATGGTTATCAATCAAGAAGACACGGCTCATGTCAAGCACAGAGAACTTGAGTTTTTTGGAGGTATAACTGTGTTTATTCTGGTAAAATTGGAACTAAATCAAATAAAATGCATTGGAATAAGAATAAGAAGAAAAAGATACAATGCATTTGGTTTATGAATTTGAGAAGCCATTATAAATGAATCTATGCAAAAAGAGAAAAAAAAAAACTTGGGCTGCTAAGTTGCAATTTTATTTTATTGTATTGTTAAGTCGACTCGGGACCAACAAAAATAACCCAGTATTTGTCTTGTTATATTTTGGTATTGATAAGTTGGATGTGGCAATTTGCTTGGATCTAATTTTAGTTTGAATGTGTATTATTTGTGTTGTTGATGAAAGGTATATATTGTTAAATTTGATAAAGAGTCAAGGATATTTTAGAACTTTGCAAAAGGAATCTAACAATGGACACCTCATTCACTCTCTTTTAGGCGAGTGAACCTCACTCTCCATTAAGTTGGATGGAATTGAGGTAACTTGTAAATTTTTTTAAATCACACACAAATTGACAACTTTTTTACTACATGTGGCTAAGTTCAAAACGTGTAAATACCAGTGGTAAATTGTATTTTACTAGTTTAAAGTTAATATAGATTCATATAAATTTAGTCAATACAATTATAAATATTGTATACTATTTAATTACAAGATCTATTGTTTTTTAAATTTCAATGAATGGCATCAATTTTGAATACTAAAATGTCTGATGACTTCAAAAAGTCAAAATTGTTCTTCTATTTTGGAACGGTGAGAGTATAATTTATCTTTCACGTGGTTATTTTAATATATTGTATTTTCCTAAAAAAGAAAGAAGATAAACAATCTATGAGATTTCTTCTTTCCAATCTAAAGATGATTATTATTTATTTAGAAATGGTCCGAGTTCCACTTTTGTGATCGACAGAAGCCTACCCATTGTCCTTGTTCCATTGTAATTAATATTCCCTACTCTTGTTCTGCAAACCAAATTGATCTGTGTTCCATGGAACATTGCGCACGCTGTAGGAAATGGAACCACATATGTAAAGAAACCCCACAGATTTTCGGTTTAGTTCTCAATTAGATTAGCTATTTGTTTATTTATTTATTTTCTATTTTTGGGTGATGGTTAAAGTGGGTCTTCTGTGTATTTATGTAATTATGATATCGCTGATAACTATATAAAAATTATGATATATATTATAAGCTGTCATCTTAAACTAACAAGTTTTGAGCCCTTTTGGGTCTTTAGTTCATGAATTGATCAACTGTATACAAGTGTTAAACTCCCTCTTCCCCCTCCCTTTCCTTTTCTCTCAATCTCATGTCAAATTGATCTTGGAGTCTATCTACATTTGTCAACCTAATGGTCCAAATTTAATTTGTGATATTTCTTGATTTACTAGGACCTGAACCGATGGATATATCCACCTCAACATCTCAGGTCTGTGAACTTCCTAGTTCAGATTTTATAATTTTGGAAGGGCATACTTCAGAGGTTTGAGCACATCTCTCTAACATTCATGCAGTTATTCTTCTTGTATTTTTAGCTTCTTTCTTATGTGACTTTGCAGTAACATGCACATTTTTTTTATTGTAGGTTTGTGCTTGCGCATGGAGTCCAGCTGGGGCACTTCTTGCATCAGGGTGGGTTTCCGAGTTTCTAGTTGGATTCCTTAATAACAATAGTTCCTTTAATCCTTTATCGTATCTGTTACCTTAATGCTCGTCTACTTCTCTGTTTCACAGAGTTGAAATTATTTATTGTATAACAACTACTAAAATCTATTACTCATTGCATTCTGAATCTATAGTCTGACTTGGCAATCTTATGTAATATGTTCTAGCAAATGGTAACCTTACAGAAATTTATTTGTTAATATATGATTTCTTGGGAGATTTTTGGACTAATGGCGTATTGTGTTTCATTTATGTTCCAAAATAATTGGAATCTGCAATGCAAGAACAGGCAAGCTGATAAATATTATTAACCAGGGTCATGTCCTGTAAATTGGAAATTTGGAAGATTTATTTCGATTTTAGTGGTTTTTATATGATTATATCTCGGTGCCTTTGTTGCTTTCAAAACCAAAGATATCTCTCTTGGTGCTACTAAAATGACATAATTCTCCTCATAATTTTTTTCAATAACCATTATGATTAAAACATTGAAGAGTTGTGTGATTTATAAAATTTCTAATGAGTACACCTACAACCATAAATGGTTAACAATATTTCTGCTGATGTGCATATAATGATACTATATGTTTTATGGTTCGTTCAAACTGGAATGAAATTATCCTGAAAAAAATTAACGTTTTTTCTTTTGTATGTGACTAAATAAGCAGATTATAACGCTTCTGATATTTTACTGAAAAACAATTACCTAAACTGGCAGAAAAAGTAAATGTCATAGCTATCTCAACCATATGTAGTGATAGCAGTGTACCAACATAATAAACTTGTACAGTTTATTACTAAAAAATTTCCTTAATTTTCATTTCCATTGAGTCTCTATCTAGGTCTGGAGATTCAACAGCTCGAATTTGGACTGTTGCAGATATGACCAATAGATCTAGTTTCCAAAGTGGCCCTTCTAATGTGCTTGTACTAAAACATGTTAAGGATGAAGCAGATGACAGAAACAAAGACGTTACAACGCTTGATTGGAATGTGAGTGTTATTTCATTTTTTCTGTCTTATTTCCTTTATGGCTTTGGTTGATATCACATCATCTTGTTCGCCAATTTTTATTGATGTGAAATTGAGCAGTGTTCTAAAAATCCTTCTGGCATCGGTCCTCTGCCACCTCGATTTGATTGGGTGCTTAGGCCACCGCATACGCAAATTTGGTCCTCCACTGCCTTGATTTGGCCCTAGTCGCTGACCTGAAATTTGATTACTTTATTTAGGTCATGACCTTGAAATGTTTAAGTTTATATTTTGAAAATTATTTGTCGCATTCTAATTTTTCATCATAAATTTTTTATAAACTTCAAAATTTTAATCTACAGTTGTTAAATTTAGACTACTTCATTAGTTTTATTAATTGCTAAATGAACTTTACCCCCCAAAAAAGATTTGAAATTAAAGTTATAAGATTTGTATAATAAACGACTATAAATATGAACTTAAAATAATGAATAGTAATGGTACTTAACGAAGTCTGTGCTTTAAATGAATTTGTTATGCTTTATAAGATATTCTTTGGGGTACATTTTCATGTACAATATAGAATATTTACATCTAATATAAGTGTGATATAGTATATTCAATATAAAATAA
Source organism: Panax notoginseng (assembly GCA_016801055.1). NCBI lineage: Eukaryota > Viridiplantae > Streptophyta > Magnoliopsida > Apiales > Araliaceae > Panax > Panax notoginseng. The sequence goes on along the minus strand of CM029013.1, from coordinate 41,483,556 downwards.
TAAATAAGACTGCCTAGGGCATTGCTTAGGCACTAGGTGCTCCCACTGCCACTTAGATCTACCTGCTAAGCGAATAAGATGAATTTGATGTCCAGGTTTTAGAAATATAACATATATATATATATATATGTGTGTGTGTGTGTGTGTGTCTGTGGTTGGTACTTAAGACAGCCCTTTTGTATGTCTCTGTCTCCCCACCTGGAAAGTGATAAAAGCAATGTGTGGTTACTAGAGTAGACGATTCTGTTACGTGAAAGAAATCTCGTAGTGTTCGTCTGTGTGTTTCCTCGTTGTATTCAGCATCCTTTCCTTGAGGCCAGAACTTGGTTTTTGCACTACCGAATGTTACCATGGGAGGAGGATGTGGTACATTGATTTTATGTTGGAGTTTCTGTTTTTTCATTCCTTTTTGTTAGTTTTAAGGTGTTAACCAGGACTTATTTTCTTACTCTTAGAGTGCTTTATTTCTTTCTCCGGTGATTGATTAAATATTTCCCATGCTTTAATGCAGTGTGATGGGTCACTACTTGCAACAGGTTCTTATGATGGACAGGCTAGAATTTGGGCTCCATACGGTAAGCTGTTGTAACATATTTAGGCTAATGTTTTTTAACTCCCAGCTGATAGAGATCTCCATAGATTATGTGAAAATCGTTCATAAACTGTTTTAGTTGTATCTTGTCTTGTATACATAAATCTCTATATTTGAGTCTTCATTTAAGCCATATGCATAGCTGTAGTTTGTGTCAAGCTTTTGGCATATCCATACTTCTGGGATTCATTTGATGCTCAATTTATTTATAAAAAAGCATTTAAAAAAATGGAAGAAGAGTTAATAGGAGTTCATAAGCAGATTTTACATCTGAAGACTGAAATGAATGTTCAAGCTTTATGTCGTCCCTAACCTGAGGTGAAAGTAAATTTCTAAAATTTTGATGCTCTTGTGCTAAATCTTAAATTAGGAAATAACTAATTTTGGTGGGATCAGACAACCATCCTAGTCCCAACAACTAAAGCAAGCAAGTGTAGTTGACTTCAAAGGAACTATCAGTCTATCAGAAGTTAATTTCATGGTTCTATCTCTAAAGCTTGTTACAGACTCATTGAGCACCTCATTTAATTGATTTGAAGTTGGTTTTCCATCTTTCTTTTGTCCGTAGTTCATCTGTATTCAGTTACATTACTATTCTAGTTTGAAATTTCTCAGCACAAATTCCTGTTCCCTAGGATTATTTTATTAATCTTTCATCCTAGAACCCGTGATATTTTTCAATTTAAATTTTGGCATAGAAAAAAAGGCTGAGTGGTAGGGTGAATTTAAGTTCTCAGCTTATCTCATACTTGAAATCTCTCTTCAGGTGAATTGAGGAGTACTCTTAGCAGACACAAGGGGCCCATATTCTCTATAAAATGGAACAAAAAGGGTGATTATATTCTCAGTGGAAGCTTTGACACAACTGCCATCGTTTGGGATGTGAAGGCTAATGAATGGAAACAACAATTTGAATTTCATTCAGGTCATAAATTGTTAATTTAGTCCTAGGTTGCGGTGTTGTTCCGCTGCTCAATAGTTATCTTGCTTAGAATTGAACATCTTAAACATCATATTTACAGGTCCAATACTTGACACTGATTGGAGAGACGATTTATCGTTTGCAACAAGCTCAACAGATACCACAATTCATGTTTGCAAGATTGGAGAGAATCATCCCATTAAAACTTTTTCTGGCCATCAGGTATATCCTAGCTATCAAATTGGTCATGGGTTGCATCACACTACTTCAAAAATTTTAATTCCTCTGTGCAAAAATCTATGAACAATTTATCATTAATCTTGATGCATCATGTATCTACTGCATCAAGCTTATTTATCTTCTATCTAATCAACCAGGTATAAGGTTTTTCAGCTTCGCAGACCTCAAAATTCCAAGTACTTTGGATTGGGTCAAAGGGAAAATATCTTTCATCCATGGTTGTATTTGAACCGTATGCTCCACTAAGAAGTCATAATTATCTAACTTTTTCCATTTATTTGGTACCCTTTTTTTGGTAGTAATTTGTAAGGTTCTGTATTTGGGTTTTCAATAATAATAATGGAAGTATGTAGTGCAACAGTTTATAACTGTAACTTACAGGAGAAACTATGTATAAAATAAAATATTCTGGATACAGGACTGAGAGCTGATCTTAATATTGTTGAATTTCAGGGTGAAGTTAACAGTGTCAAATGGGACCCAACAGGTTCTATGTTGGCCTCTTGCTCCGATGACATCACAGCGAAGGTTAACTCTACTACTTTTTCCTCCATAGATGTAGATTTTGCTTCTTTTAGTGGCATGTCTGTGATGTGTGTGGTCCTTGGGGATACCTAGGTCAGCAGTTCCTATGAGATCACATTCTTTGCTATTACAATGCTCTAATTTTCCAGAAGTTGTGTAACCATGCTTTCTAGTCAATAAATAATAATACAAGATTTATTTCTCTGTTTTAGTCCGAAGTGTTTTATAATTGCAACTAAATCGAGATATTTGATGCAGATATGGAGTTTGAGGAATGACAAGTATGTTCATGATTTAAGGGACCATGCTAAGGTGTCATGGAGCATTTTTCTGTTTTTTGTTTTTCTACCCTCTCCTTTTGTTATTTCTCTCCTTACGTGTTCGTTTACATTTTGACCTTGATGGTTATTGCTAACATTGAAATTCTACAGGCGATTTATACCATCAGATGGAGTCCCTCTGGACAAGGCACAAGCAATCCTAATAAGCAACTTGTATTGGCAAGGTATGCTGCTCCTTAACATCACTGTGAAAATAATTATTAAGCAGAGATTTAATATGTTTAGCTTTCACTTTTCTCAGTGCATCATTTGACTCGACCGTGAAGATATGGGATGTTGAACTGGGGAGACTTATATGCAGCTTGAATGGCCACAGGTATCATACTTACACAGCTCCTTTGAGTATATCTTTTTGTTAGGTGAAAATTTAATGGTTTTTAGTGTGTTTCCATTTAGCTGGCTGTATCTTTGTGGGTGAAAACCTGCACTTGGAAAGTACTATCTTATTTGAAAACATTGAGTGATTCATATATATCTTGTTTATGAATGATTTAACTTCTGTATGAAGGATGTCTATTTCTTGAGTGAACCTTTTTATAATGTACAACTTACTTTATTTTTCATCTGTTTTTCTTTATGATAGTTGGGGGTTCTGAAGTCCTTATCCTTTACTGTAGGCCAAAAATTCTCAACTAATTCGGCCTTCATACTTATCCAACATAAAAAAAAGTAGTAGTCCACCTCCCCTATCTAGACTATTTTAAAATGGCAATGAAATCGTCTCTACTATCTTTATTTGTGCTCTTTTTGTTGTTGTCAGGTCTACTACCTTTACTCGTGAAGTCATGATGCAGTTCCAGAACTTGTAAAAAAAAAAAAACCTTGTGTTGCAGTTCATGACTTGAGTAAATACATACCGAATTGATATTGGCTTTTGTACTTGTCTATAATCCTAAACATTGATAGAGTAGAATTTGTATGTGGATGCTTGCTGTTACATTGGGCAACTTAAAGCCTTGGCTGCTCAATGAATCTCATATTGTTTCTTTTAATTCTTGAGATTTTTATTGTCACAATTCTATTAATTTTAATTTGTGTATTTGATCAAATGGCCAGGGATGCTGTATACTCTGTTGCTTTCAGCCCTAATGCTGAATACTTGGCTAGTGGGTCTATGGATGAATGCATTCACATTTGGTCATTGAAAGAATGCAAGATCGTCAAAACATACAGAGGCAATGGGAGCATATTCGAGGTCTGCTGGAACAAGGACGGTGACAAGATTGCGGCTTGCACTAATAGCAACAAAATTTGTGTTTTGGATTTCAGAATGTAGGGTTTTATTTCCATCTTACTCCGTCCAGAAAAAGAGCTCTCTCCCCCCCCCTCTCTCTAATTTCCTTAAAAATGGTAGTCTGTTTTCCTGACAGATGTAGTATTTTGCAACAGAAGACAATTAGGTCCTAGGGCAGTTAAATTTCATTCATCTGTTTAATCGTCATTGCTAATAGTTATTAGTTCCTTCCCTTGCTGTTTCTTGAAAGATGTACACAACTGAATTACAAGATGTAGACCGCTGATTGATTGATTGATTTGATGAGGTGTTATGATTGATTTATTTATTTTATTTTTCATATATATATATGGAATGGAATGGCTTTGTCCCTGTATATTTTTCTCTCGGGGCTTATAAAACAATTTTGTACGTAATGAAGGGACATCATATCAGAAGTAATGAGCCACCCATATAAGATGGTAACTTTTTTTTTGGAAAATGCTATCAGTAATTTGAACCACTCGTGCACAACCTCTTTTAATCTCTATCACCGAGTATGAAACATATACTACTGCTACCACCACCACCACAAGTCCACTAGTATTACTACATGAGAACAAACCTAAATCAATCAATTCGTACCTCCGAATTATTTCAATTCAGCTGCCTTCCAGGTTGTCTTTCTCTTTGCTCTTTAAACCTCCTTAAAACTCCATCAACTGCAATATCAAAAGCATCTATTTTACTCTTTAAACCTCCGCTCGGCATTGCATAAACTATCTTGTGTATACATTCTATCACTTTCTCTCTCATTGCGAGTACGGACAAAATTCTGCCACTGGGAAACCTGTGAGTTGGAGTGAGGGTGAAATCCTGTGGGGTAAGGTACGCCAATGTCATAATAGTCCGCCGGAGCTCGCTCAATGGTGAGGCGCGTGGTGCTTTGCATTAGCGGCATGTTGAGGAAGCTGGACCCCCAGAGTTTCTCTGGGTCGGTTAGACGCCTGAAATCCCACGTGATCCGTCCCAACGCGATGAAATGGTCTGAACCGTTGGATCTCTTCCAGTAAGGTTGAGCCTGAAGCCACGTCAGCATCATCTCACAGAGAAAATCACGTTCTTCTGCAGTATGATTAGCGAACAGATATTTCCCAACTGCGAGACCAGCGTAGAACGGTATATAAAAAGCCGTAGCTGATTCTGGCTCCACTGTTCTACATTTGTAGTTCAGAATCCGGTTATGATATATGATCTCTAACGAAAACTGGTTTGTACGGTACCAAGCCGGAGCCAGACTCTCCGGCATGACAGTGGCGAGCTCGGTGGCTCGCCGGCCATACCCATTATTGGTGGCGATGCCGCACTGCCAATGCCAGGGGTCTAAATCGTCGCAATTGATCAGCAAATCTTGGTTGAACTTTTCCGGTAGGTCGTAAACGTAAATCCTTCCGGATTCACACTCGTCGGAATATTCGGAAATAGTGGAGTTTGTCGGCGGGAAGGGTTGTCGGGTAGATAAAGTTGCAGGCGGAGCACGACTGATGAAGAAAATGAGGAAAAGAATGATGGAGATAAAGAGGCAGGGACGGGGGTTTAAGAAAATGTGGGAACGGAATGAAATAAGCATTCTTGAAGAAGATTTCAAGGGTTTTAAATTTTGTAGGGGTTTGTAATTGAGAAGGAGATGATTGAAAGGAACGTGAGAGCATCGTACAGGTACTACCGGAGCTGGAGAGAGAGAGAGAGAGATTAGTGGTAGTGGTGGTGGGAGGTGGTAAAGTAGCTGACTGATGATTGATACCAATACCAATACTCCAATCAAAGTGATGATTAAAGCAGTAAATTTCGGACATCGACGAATTTATACGTTAAAGCAATTAAGCAAACCACTCAAGTAGCATCTCTTTCATGTGATTTTCTTCTTAATTTGTTTTTTGTATTTATTAAATTAGTTGAGCTGATTGGATACATTCATCTCTTTCAAGGGTTCTACCCTGAGATTTCACTGAAGAACTGTATCATTTATGTTACTTTTTAATTGAAGGTACATAATGAAGAGTGTAATGATTCATTTTATTTTGTTTGAAACGAGTTATTTTATATGTTCTCCTTCTTTCAAAAAATTAAATATAATTTTTTTTATTCCGATCACAATCAAACACGATTTTTTTTATTCCATATGAATGAGTCATTTTATTCTCACATTTATTACTTCAATCCAAAGATAACATTAAATTTTAGAAATGGATAGTTTGTTTGTGAGTTTGTTTATAATTTTTTTTTATGTTAGGCTTTTATTAGTTATTAATATTATAATAATGACGCTATATTAAATTATGTGATTATATTGTACACCCTCCTAAGGTTTAAAAAAAGTTTTATATACGGTACCAAGGTATGGATTGAACGAACGTACAGTACTCGTAGAATCATCCACGTAATATTCTTACTAAGGTTGTAAATAAAATTCTTATTTCTTTGTTTTGTTTAATAGCAGTACTCCACAGTTTAATAAGACAAACTTAGTGATGGGTGTTGTTTTTATATACTTTCTCCTTTTTAATTATTATTGATTTTTTAAAAATTAATTTAAAATGAACAGTGTTAACGCCAAGATCTTTGATGACGTCCCAATTACGTAAGACGCCCTAATCCTGCACAGAAAACACGATCAACACCAAAAGCTTGACGGCTGGACCGTCGGGGGATAGCTCCGGCGTGAGAGTCAATACAGGTGTTCAAGGTTTAACAATGGAGGGTATAAAAAATCTCTAGTGTGTTTTTTCCAGATAGAAAGTGTATGCGTCCCTTTTGTTAGGAGACCCCCTTGCTAGGTTATACTCTCGTGCCCGATTTTTTGTGCCACCAACCATGATCTGACACCTCCTCCCAGTCACCTCTTGTCCCAGCCGACTGCATGCAGGTTATCACCTTTTTTTCACTATTCCTGCCGCCGGCCGGATAAGATCCCATCCACATTAATGATCTGCAGGCGCTTGGTCAACTGCCCTCCTCCTTTCATCATTACCAGTCAAAGTCTTAGATATTAAAAGATCTTATGGGCCGGCCACTTGACCCAGCCCATTATTAAGGGGATACAATAAAGGTAATATAAATGTTAAGCCCAATGACTATAAGACTTAGTGATAAAGGTCCACTAGGCTAATTAAACGGATGGGCCCAATCGGTCAGGCCCAATGAAAGAAATATCATGCCCCAACATTGCCCCCTAGTCTTTTATTAAACAGGATGTTTAGTGGAAGACTGACTGTAAATAGCGCGAGTCCACAGGAAGAAAGAGCCCACTAAGCGCCAGCCTATCTTGGATAACCCACCAAAGCCAAAATCGGACGTTACCCTTTCCTCTCCCTCATCATTACCCCCAATTAATGCGCCGCCCTTGGCCCTCGTGCAAATTTTGAAAAAATCACTCGCTATAAAAGTCGCTGCCCATTCTCCTTGGAGGGTTCCCTGCTATTTCGAATTCATAAGAGCTTATTGTCTTCTCCTCCTCAAATTTCTTCATTTTCTCTGCAAATTCTCAACAATGGCATCCCAGAACCCTGATACAAGTTCTCCCCTTCGTGTCGCCCCCATCTCCACCGTGACCCCTCACTCCAATCCTGACAAAGAGGTTCCGGGCTCAAACCCCCAAGTCGGTGCCGCGAGTAAGGAAGCTCCGCCCATGGAATCACTCCCCAACCCATCTGATTTTTTCCAAAACGAGGAAGACTTTCCTCATGCCAACACCCCTTCCACCGTCAATGAAACTGAGCTCTGCAACATTAGAGCTCGCTATCAAATACCAGATACCCACAGGGTACGGATAGCGGCCCCTCACGAAAGGATGTACCAGCGTCCCGACGGCTGGATCGCCGTTCCGGCAACTTTTCTGGAGAAGGGGGTGAGGTTCCCCCTTCTTGATCACCCTCCTAGGGTTTGTTGGAGTGGGGTTCGCCCAATTGGTGCCGAACTCGTACATCCACATACTGGCTTACATAGCCTTCTGCTACGAGATAGGAGTTCCTCCTGCTGTGGATTCCTTCTTTACCCTTTTCTCGGTGGGGAAATCTCGGGAGAAAGGCTTCAAGGTGCTAAGTAAGATAGCCCCCAATCCCAATGCCAGGATCGAGAAGCGGTCTCTAATGGACACTCCTTCGAGCAACCGAGGATGGCATAATAAATGGTTCTTCGTCAACGGGCCCGAAATCTCCTCTGTTCCTGACTGGACCACTTCTGATCGCGTCTCTGCAGACTTCGGAGACATATCCGAGGAGCGTATAAGAGAAATGATGTAAGACCCCAATTTTTTATAATAAAGATGAATTTTCTATAAATATCATTTTTGAATATTATGGAGTTAATTTGATATAATGTTCTAGTTGTGGGTAATATTTATAAATTTTACAAAGTAAGCAAGTTGTTATAAAATATTCGGTTGGTCGGAGAATATTCTTTTTGTCGGAGAATATTCGTACGACGGCACAATCATTGGTGGACCCCACAACGGAATTATTGTCGGAATGAGAAAACGACATAATTATCTTTCTATAAAAATAACGGCTGAGGTGTTACCGTTAAAACCGTTAAAACTGTTGAACTACTCGGTAGTAAAAGTACAGTAATACGCGTGGTTGCATAGTAGCACACGGTATTGATTATTGATGCTTACGTGAGAAGTCACTCAGCTATACTCAATTATTGCTACAGTAATTGCTGCATCATATCTCTTAAATTATTGTCATAGTATCATCTGTATAATATGTTATATTATTGAGACGTTGTGGTAAGTTTGGTTATTTTATGGGGGGCCATATGTCATCATCTAAGAGTCTCTTCGTCAATAGTAATTACCGTCGTCAATAGTAATTACCGTCGTCAATAGTAATTACCGTCGTCAATAGTAATTACCGTCGTCAATAGTATTTACCTTAGTCAATAGTAATTACCTTCGTCAATAGTATTTACCTTGGTCAATAGTAATTACCTTCGTCAATAGTATTTACCTTGGTCAATAGTAATTACTTTCGTCAATAGTAGTTGTCCCTTCAATATTACCAAGAGTCATTTGACCCTTCGTTAAGACCAAGAGTCATTTGACCCTTCGTTAAGACCAAGAGCCACCCTCAGTTTTTCTATAAATAGAGGCCTAGGGCTTCATTATTTTTCACGAATTCATTCAAGCTATAGAGAGAGAAAGTATAGAGAGAATAAGAGAGAGAGAGAATAAAAGTATTCTGCTACATCACTTTTCCAATATCCAGTTCTTTTAAGGTAGGGAATATTATTTCTTTTATATTCATGAAGAGAACTTCTGTTATTCCATTTGTTATTATTCTGTTGGAATAACCAGTATACGCGGTCTACCCTATACTTGGTGACATTCTTCTATTATTCTGTTGGAACATCCTGTCTGTGTGTTTTACACCGGACCTGGTTCCGTTTATTATTCTGTTGGAACATCCTATCTGTGTGTTTTACACCGGACCTGGTTCCGTTTATTATTCTGTTGGAACATCCTGTCTGTGTGTTTTACACCGGACCTGGTTCCGTTTTATTATTATTCTGTTGGAATATCCTGTCTGTGTGTTTTACACCGGACCTGGTTCCATTATTTATTATTCTGTCGGAATATCCTGTCTGTGCGTTTACGCCTGACCTGGTTCCATTATTTATTATTCTGTTGGAATAACCTGTCTGTGCGGTCTATCGCATGCATGGTGATTTCTTTTGTTATTCCATTCTTTATTATACTCAGTTGGTTAAGTTTTGACTTCTATACTCCATGAAATTTGTGGAATATCCTTGATAGTTGCGTTTCATCCAGTATCTTTTCAAGAAAATATTCTTCTAAGCATTCTTGAATTTTACTCCACAATGCAGTATCATGTTGACAATTTGGACGTTGTTAATTCCTGGATAAATTAATTCTTGAACTTGTTTTATTGAATTCTTATATCATTGTCATCATCCTCATGTTTATAAAATGTTGAAAGTCATCTGTGGCCTGTAGTGCATAGATGGACTTGGTATGATTATGACCAGGGATTATTCGGTATAATCATGACCGTAATGTTACAAATGATGTGGTAAAAGTCCTCATTGGCCCGTAGTGCATTGATGGACAGTTGTTGGCATGATCATGACCATTAATGAATACACGAATATCCTTGGCCGTAGTGCAGGGGTGATTCGATGATGTGGATTATTTTATTAAGCTGAGTCTCAGCGATTACAGTGTTGAAAAATTTTTTAAATCATAAAAGATAGTAGAGTTTATTTTCTACTTGACTCTTTTAATGGATTGCTTGTTCCGCTACAGTTAAACTTGATGTCTATTATATTTTATCAGTTTAACATTGTTGAAGGCTAATGATAATTTATTCTGCATTATCTTAGTCATAATATTTCTTACTGGGCTAGTTGAGCTCACCCTTTCTTTCACTGTTCTCTTCAGGAAATGAGAACGTAGCTGGGACAAGTCGGGGTACGGAGTGATGGTCCGAATGATAGTATTAGTTAGTAGTCCTCACTATTCTATGTAATGGTGTGTTAATAAATGTAATGAGGACTCCTTTTGAGTATGAATACTCTCTAGAAGATAATATTTGTATTCAAACTCACAGTTTATGTTTTGTCGTATTGTACACGACAGTTGTATTAATCAGTTGTATTTGTATTCTGTACTATGTATCTGACGACCCAAGATGGGTGATGTATACCTAATTTTGGGGGCGTCACAGTTGGTATCAGAGCTTAGGGATATGATCCCTGGCTAAGATGTGAGAATAGAACTAGGAGGGGAGAGACGGGGAATTCCTTCGCTAGTATGACATACCTAAGTTTATTTGCATGGTATTTAATTGGTCGGTCATAATATAAGGATAATATATGACATATCAATTAATTTTTATTTTGTGGCAGTATCTGAAAATGGCATCTGAGAATGTTGAGAATAGCAATGGAGCACAGACGACTGTTGATTCACCACATATCAATAATCAGGATAATGTGCATCAGGAAGGTGTCAATCCTCATGCAAACAACAACACTGACCAAATGATGAATGATCAAATGTTCAGAGGCTTTATGCAATTCATGCAACAACAGGTGAAAGCGGCTCCTGTCCACAACGTAGGTGGAAATACTGGAAACTCTCAGGCGGTCACCGCTAAACAGTTTAAGGAGCTGGGACCACCGGAGTTTAAGGGAGAACCCAAACCACTTGTAGCTGAAACATGGATAAAGCAGATCACCAAGATATTTGATGTCTTGGGTTGCTCCGAGGAGCAAAAGGTTCCCTTTGCCGCCTTTATGTTGCGAGGAGAGGCAGATTACTGGTGGGAATCGATAAAGCGTACTCAACCTGCCGCACTGAAGATGTCCTGGGAGAAGTTCCAAGAGCTGTTTAACGACAAATACTTTCCCGAGAGTATTCGTCACATGAAGGAGGTGGAGTTCATCAAATTGGAGCAGAATAATATGACCGTGTCGCAGTACGAGGCAAAATTTGCGGAGTTATCCCGGTTTGCGTCCCACCTGGTGGATAATGAAGAAAGAATGACGCGGATGTTTTTAAGAGGTTTGAAGCCGGAGATACGTCAACATCTTGTTTCTCATAAACTGTGTTTGTATTCAGATGTTGTAAATAGGGCTCAGTTGGTGGAGCGCGATAACGAGACAACGCAACCAAAAGAGAGCAGCCGGCAAAATGATAATACCAGTGAGAGCAGTCATCGAAGCGGTGACAACAAGCGTGGAGGGAATCAACAGGCCAGAAATGGTAACCACTTCGGTGGTAATCAGGGCCAAAACAATAAGAATGGACATTTCAAGAAGAGGAGATTCAACAATGATGGAAAGACGTCAGCACCAGCACCTGTCGTTAAGGAAGGAGAACGACCACCTATCATATGTTTCAAATGCGGAGGGGAGGGGCACATCAGTCCAAACTGCGCGATGCCGTCCAAAGCATGTTATAATTGTGGAAGAGAAGGTCATTTAGCCCGATTTTGTCGTTTACCGAAGACAAATTCAGCTAGGATGGAGGCACCAAAAGCCGTCCCAGAAAAGTCAAAACCGGTTGTGCAAGGGAGAGCGTTTGTTGTGAACTCCCAGAGAGCAAGGAACCCGAATGAGGTCATCACGGGTAAGCTTATTATAAACTCTAAAGAAGTTTATACTTTATTTGATACCGGTTCAACCCATTCTTTTATTTCTCCTACTTGCGCTCATCGATTAAATTTGATTCCGGAGAAATTAGACTTTGACTTATCTGTGGAAACTCCGTTGGGAGAAACCTTCATTACCTCCACTGTTTATAAGTCTTGTTTGGTTCAAGTTGGTACCCACACATTACCTATCGATCTGATTTCATTAAAAATACTTGCATTTGACGTGATTCTAGGGATTGATTGGTTAACTACTCATTATGCAAAAATTGATTGTTTTCGTAAGGTTGTTAGTTTTCATATTCCTAATCGACCTATTATGCGAATTCAAGCAACCAAACCATTAAAATCAATCGCTGTCATCTCAAGCCATAAAACTATTCGTTTATTGAAAAACGGATGTCAAGCTTTCTTAGCTCATGTCACAGATCTAAACAAAAATACGTCAGTTTTGAATGATATTTCTATTGTTAATAAATTCCCTGACGTATTCCCTGAAGAACTTCCTGGCCTACCCCCAGAGCGTGAAATTGAATTTTGTATCGATCTTGAACCCGGTACAAAACCCATTTCCAAAGCCCCATATCGAATGGCTCCTATTGAACTTCAGGAGTTAAAGATCCAACTGCAGGAATTGTTAGACATTGGCTTTATTCGTCCTAGTACTTCTCCTTGGGGTGCTCCTGTTCTATTCGTGAAGAAGAAAGATGGAAGTATGCGACTTTGTATTGATTATCGGGAGTTGAATCATGTCACCATCAAAAACAGGTACCCATTGCCACGTATTGATGACCTGTTTGACCAGTTGCAAGGAGCACAATTCTTTTCAAAGATCGATCTTCGTTCTGGATATCATCAGCTGAAGGTTAGAACTGAGGATATTCCAAAGACGGCTTTTAGAACTCGGTACGGGCATTATGAATTCCTAGTCATGTCCTTTGGATTGACTAATGCTCCTGCTGCCTTCATGGATATGATGAACCGGGTATTCAAGGAATATTTGGATCACTTTGTGGTCGTCTTTATTGATGACATCCTTATTTATTCCAAAAGCCGTGAAGATCATGAGCAACACTTGAGGCTGGTACTCCAAAAGCTTCGTGAATACAAGCTTTATGCCAAGTTGAAGAAATGCGAGTTCTGGCTGGAGGAGGTAGCATTCCTTGGGCACGTAGTATCAAGTCGTGGAATATCGGTTGACCCGGCAAAGATTGAAGCTATTCAAAGCTGGGAGCAACCTAAATCAGTGACCGAGGTACGTAGCTTTCTTGGTTTAGCTGGTTATTATCGGAGATTCGTGGAAGGATTTTCTCGAATCGCTACTCCATTAACTCAGCTGACTCGGAAAGATACAAAGTTTGGTTGGAGCGAAGAATGTGAGCAGAGTTTTCAAGAACTCAAGAGGAGACTCATTTCAGCACCTGTTCTAACAATACCATCTGGCTCGGAGGGATTTGTCATCTACAGTGATGCTTCGAGCAAAGGGTTGGGATGTGTTCTCATGCAACATGGAAAAGTCATAGCCTATGCATCAAGACAACTCAAGGAATATGAGAGGAATTATCCTACTCATGATCTAGAGTTGGCAGCTGTTGTCTTTGCACTTAAAATTTGGAGGCATTACTTGTATGGGGAGAAAGTGGAGATCTTTACGGATCATAAAAGCCTCAAATATTTCTTCACTCAAAAGGAACTCAACATGCGACAACGACGTTGGCTTGAACTGTTGAAAGATTATGATCATACCATTCAATACCATCCTGGAAAAGCGAACGTGGTAGCTGACGCATTGAGTAGAAGATCATATGCGGGTACAAGTGCAATATTAACAACGCAAAGGCCCATTTTGTGTGACTTGCAAAGGATGGAGATAGAGTTGAAGACTCCAGGGACCCATGTGATGATGGCGAATATACGAGTAGAACCGACTTTAATCGATAAAGTTAAAGCTGCTCAAGCTACAGACCTGGAGCTGATGCGTATGAGGAAGAAAGTGCAAGAAGGTGTTATGCCGGAAGCAAGAATCGATGAAGAAGGAATACTTCGAGTCAACTCCAGACTTTGTGTTCCTAACAACCCTGATTTAAAGTATGAAATCATGATGGAGGCGCACAACACACCGTTTGCAATCCATCCTGGAAGTACCAAAATGTATCATGATCTTCGTCATACATTTTGGTGGAGCAATATGAAGAGAGAGATAGCGTTGTTTATCTCAAGGTGTCTAACTTGTCAACGAGTCAAAGCGGAGCATCAAGTACCAAAAGGTCCATTGCAACCACTTGAAATTCCAGAATGGAAGTGGGAGCACATTACCATGGATTTCGTTACCGGTCTTCCTAGGGTTTCTCAAGGTATTGATGCGATTTGGGTCATTGTTGATAGATTGACCAAGTCTGCTCATTTCTTACCGATACGAGAAACTTATACACTTGAACGTCTTGCTCGTATGTACATAAACGAGATTGTAAGACTGCATGGTATGCCAGTATCCATAGTTTCTGACCGAGACCCAAGATTCACTTCACGATTTTGGGTTAGTTTACAAAAAGCTATGGGCACGGAGTTACGATTTAGTTCAGCATATCATCCTCAGACGGACGGACAATCAGAGAGGACTATTCAAACTCTTGAAGATCTATTAAGACTCTGTGTCTTTGACTTCAAAGGAAGTTGGGACAAGTTCTTACCATTGGTGGAGTTTTCCTACAACAACAGTTATCAAGCAAGTATTGGCATGGCTCCATTCGAAGCATTGTATGGAAGAAAATGTCGTTCTCCAGTATGCTGGGATGAGGTGGGCGAAGCAACGTTGTTGGGACCGGAGTTGGTACGTATGACTACAGAAAAGATTCAAACGATCCGACAACGTATAAAAACCTCACAAGATCGACAAAAGAGTTATGCTGATCTTCATCGAAAGGACGTGGAATTTGATGTAGGAGATCATGTGTTCTTACGTGTTGCTCCATGGAAAGGAGTTACGAGATTTGGAAAGAGAGGAAAGCTAAATCCTCGATTCATCGGTCCATTTTTAATCCTCGATCGAGTAGGAACTGTGGCTTATAGACTCGCTTTACCGCCAAGTATGTCTCGTGTTCATAACGTTTTCCACATATCCATGTTACGCAAATATGTGGAAGACCCGAACCACATTATTGAGTTAGAACCGGACGAAATAGCGGAGGATTTGACGTATGAAGAAGTTCCTGTTCAAATCTTGGATAAGAAGGAACATATTCTACGCTCCAAGGTTATACCTCAAGTTAAAGTTTTGTGGAGAAACCACGATGTTGAGGAAATGACTTGGGAGTTAGAATCAGAAATGAAATCAAGGTATCCTTACCTCTTCGACATACCAGGTACGTACCCTAATTTCGAGGGCGAAATTTCATAAGAAGGGGAGGTTGTAAGACCCCAATTTTTTATAATAAAGATGAATTTTCTATAAATATCATTTTTGAATATTATGGAGTTAATTTGATATAATGTTATAGTTGTGGGTAATATTTATAAATTTTGCAAAGTAAGCAAGTTGTTATAAAATATTCGTTTGGTCGGAGAATATTCTTTTTGTCGGAGAATATTCGTACGACGGCACAATCATTGGTGGACCCCACAACGGAATTATTGTCGGAATGAGAAAACTACATAATTATCTTTCTATAAAAATAATGGCTGAGGTGTTACCGTTAAAACTGTTGAACTACTCGGTAGTAAAAGTACAGTAATACGCGTGGTTGCATAGTAGCACACGGTATTGATTATTGATGCTTACGTGAGAAGTCACTCAGCTATACTCAATTATTGCTACAGTAATTGCTGCATCATATCTCTTAAATTATTGTCATAGTATCATCTGTATAATATGTTATATTATTGAGACGTTGTGGTAAGTTTGGTTATTTTATGGGGGGTCATATGTCATCATCTAAGAGTCTCTTCGTCAATAGTAATTACCGTCGTCAATAGTAATTACCGTCGTCAATAGTAATTACCGTCGTCAATAGTAATTACCGTCGTCAATAGTATTTACCTTAGTCAATAGTAATTACCTTCGTCAATAGTATTTACCTTGGTCAATAGTAATTACCTTCGTCAATAGTATTTACCTTGGTCAATAGTAATTACTTTCGTCAATAGTAGTTGTCCCTTCAATATTACCAAGAGTCATTTGACCCTTCGTTAAGACCAAGAGTCATTTGACCCTTCGTTAAGACCAAGAGCCACCCTCAGTTTTTCTATAAATAGAGGCCTAGGGCTTCATTATTTTTCACGAATTCATTCAAGCTATAGAGAGAGAAAGTATAGAGAGAATAAGAGAGAGAGAGAATAAAAGTATTCTGCTACATCACTTTTCCAATATCCAGTTCTTTTAAGGTAGGGAATATTATTTCTTTTATATTCATGAAGAGAACTTCTGTTATTCCATTTGTTATTATTCTGTTGGAATAACCAGTATACGCGGTCTACCCTATACTTGGTGACATTCTTCTATTATTCTGTTGGAACATCCTGTCTGTGTGTTTTACACCGGACCTGGTTCCGTTTATTATTCTGTTGGAACATCCTATCTGTGTGTTTTACACCGGACCTGGTTCCGTTTATTATTCTGTTGGAACATCCTGTCTGTGTGTTTTACACCGGACCTGGTTCCATTTTATTATTATTCTGTTGGAATATCCTGTCTGTGTGTTTTACACCGGACCTGGTTCCATTATTTATTATTCTGTCGGAATATCCTGTCTGTGCGTTTACGCCTGACCTGGTTCCATTATTTATTATTCTGTTGGAATAACCTGTCTGTGCGGTCTATCGCATGCATGGTGATTTCTTTTGTTATTCCATTCTTTATTATACTCAGTTGGTTAAGTTTTGACTTCTATACTCCATGAAATTTGTGGAATATCCTTGATAGTTGCGTTTCATCCAGTATCTTTTCAAGAAAATATTCTTCTAAGCATTCTTGAATTTTACTCCACAATGCAGTATCATGTTGACAATTTGGACGTTGTTAATTCCTGGATAAATTAATTCTTGAACTTGTTTTATTGAATTCTTATATCATTGTCATCATCCTCATGTTTATAAAATGTTGAAAGTCATCTGTGGCCTGTAGTGCATAGATGGACTTGGTATGATTATGACCAGGGATTATTCGGTATAATCATGACCGTAATGTTACAAATGATGTGGTAAAAGTCCTCATTGGCCCGTAGTGCATTGATGGACAGTTGTTGGCATGATCATGACCATTAATGAATACACGAATATCCTTGGCCGTAGTGCAGGGGTGATTCGATGATGTGGATTATTTTATTAAGCTGAGTCTCAGCGATTACAGTGTTGAAAAATTTTTTAAATCATAAAAGATAGTAGAGTTTATTTTCTACTTGACTCTTTTAATGGATTGCTTGTTCCGCTACAGTTAAACTTGATGTCTATTATATTTTATCAGTTTAACATTGTTGAAGGCTAATGATAATTTATTCTGCATTATCTTAGTCATAATATTTCTTACTGGGCTAGTTGAGCTCACCCTTTCTTTCACTGTTCTCTTCAGGAAATGAGAACGTAGCTGGGACAAGTCGGGGTACGGAGTGATGGTCCGAATGGTAGTATTAGTTAGTAGTCCTCACTATTCTATGTAATGGTGTGTTAATAAATGTAATGAGGACTCCTTTTGAGTATGAATACTCTCTAGAATATAATATTTGTATTCAAACTCACAGTTTATGTTTTGTCGTATTGTACACGACAGATGTATTAATCAGTTGTATTTGTATTCTGTACTATGTATCTGACGACCCAAGATGGGTGATGTATACCTAATTTTGGGGGCGTCACAAATGACGCGCATCATAGAGAAGATACCCCTGAAGGAGTGGAGCTTCGGCCTCTTGGGCAAACAAGCCTGGTTGTATGACCACAAGTTGTCTCTCATCAAGCCGACTTCGACCGATCGGAAGGACTTGGATAGGTACCTTTCTGGCAAGCCTTCATCCCCTTCCATCGAAGTTCCCCAAGAAGAACTTCCGGCCTCGGAGGCCCAGGATGCAGAGGTCTTCCGCGGATCAGAACTTGCTGAGGAGCCTAGCCGACCTCGACAGAAGAAGAGGGCGGTTCGGAAAGTCCGGTCAAATCCTCAAGGAACTCAATCAACTTCTACAGCGAGTTTGATTGACTTGCCTGCGACCGAGCGAATGCAGGCTCTCCGGATTAAGAAAAGGAGGACCCACGTGACTCCTCTGTCTGCCGATGAGCTTCGAGTTCCTCGTCCTGCTGCAGTTGAGCCTCCCCCTGTCATCCCCGTGGAGATCCATGTTTCAGAAGATGAGCTCGAAAACCTGAATGAGTCTCCTCTTCTGTCTCGTAAAAGGAAGCAGTCTTCCGAGGATCAACCAGCACCGCCCCCTGAACCATCAGTGCCTTCTCCGCCGAGACCCTCTTCCTCCACCTTCCGGCGAGAAGCTGCGTCTTCTCCCACTGTATGGCCGGATTTTAACGAGAACTTTCCTTTTCAGCTGTTCGACTCCTTTGTTCGGGAGACCGATGACCATCGGTTCGGAAACAGTTCGATCAGGGATTTGATCGAAGAGGGCATGAGTTACCAGGCTAAGGTGAGTTGGTTCAATCGAAATATTTAGGAATCATCTGTTTCTTCTACTAATTCACTTTAAATGTCCGCAGGCAAATGCTGTCTTCGGGAGACTTCTTCCCCGATACAGAGAGTCTGAAGCCGAAGAAGATGCGGCCAGGCGAGAGATGGCTACTATGACTTCTGCTCTGGAGAGGGAGAGAAGGGCTCATGGTATCACTATCTTCAATAAAGAAGGCCTTCAGAAGGACTTAAATAAGTTGAAAGAACAGTTGGAGACATCCGAGGCCACCCATCAGCTGACCGTTACTACGAACATAGACTTGGTTCGTCGGAATGAGGTTCTTGTTGGGAAGAACGAGACGATGGTGAAGACCAATAAGAGCTTGGCTATACAAGTACACGACCTTGAGGCCAGGGATCTGAGACATCTGAAGGAGCGGGCAAAACTCGAAGAGGAGCTCCGCGAACTTCGTGCTCTGAGAGACTTGGGTCCTCCTCTAACCGGAGATCTTCGGAGGGAAATCCAACAAGAATACCGAAAATCTGCCGAGTTGAACGAGGAGATCATCCAGATGTTCTCGGATGGATACGACGAATGCCGAAGCAAAGACAAGGCAAGACTTGTCGCTGCCAAGGTTGAACCGACCATCCTGGACTCTTCGGAAGACGAAGCCGATCTCTGAAGATGGTTTTCTTTCCCTTAGCTGTAGGATTTTTGTAAAGCTTCTATCGCTTTGTAAACATCATTATGTAAATAAAATATCAGTATTATCAGTACCATCCTTTATGACTTCGGTTTTTTCACTGTTTACCAACACTTCAATATGGATTTAATTTGAAAAATGTACAAGCTCCTCTGTGGGCCTAACTTTAAACTGTTAATTAACAACTAAGCAAGTCGTATAACAGATAAGACGAAGCTAAATAACATGGCCTTCCGAACTCAACACTTAGAAAGATTTAGGCAATAATAACAAAGTAAAGGAATACTTATTCGTTACCGAAGTGTGAGGTAGGTGTCGCGAGGGATCGGACGAAGTCTGAATGACGATACTTGCCTACCCCGAAAGGGCCTGATAAGGTTCTTAGGATCACCTGCCGATGAGGCTATCATCGAATGGTCGACGAGTCCGTCCGAACCTCCTTACACCGGTGACCATTGATTTTACCACCCTTGGTAAAAAACAATATAGGATCCAGGATTTGACTACCACGCGGGGTACCAAATAAATTGGCTGCCATCGAATGGCCAGCGAGTCCTACCATACCTCCTTACTTCGGTGACCATTGATTTTACCACCCTTGGTAAAAAACAATATAGGATCCAGGATTTGACTACCACACGGGGTATCAAATAAATTGGCTGCCATCGAATGGCCAGCGAGTCCTACCATACCTCCTTACTTCGGTGACCATTGATTTTACCACCCTTGGTAAAAAATAATATAGGATCCAGGATTTGACTACCACACGGGGTATCAAATAGATTGGCTGCCATCGAATGGCCAGCGAGTCCTACCATACCTCCTTACTCCACTGTGACATTAGGACAAATGCGAAGATCAGTTGTGAAAAAAGTGACTTTTTATTGATGATGAACGGTTATGTACAGACTCCCAGTGGACTGACTTGGTTTCTATTGAAAGTACTTTCGGAGCCTGCCTGCGTGCCATGTGTTCTGAATTTCGGATCCATCCAAAGCCTTCAGTCGATATGTCCCGGGCTTCGGTGCTTCGGCCACTTCATACGGTCCTTCCCAGTTCGGCATCAACTTCCCAGTGTTCTGCGGTGTAGACGCTTCGGCCTCTCTGAGAACGAGGTCTCCCACCTCAAATCTTCGGAGCTTTACCCCTTTGTTGTAGTGCTTGGCGACTCTTCTCTGGTAGGCTGCTAACTTGATCATAGCCACTTCTCTGACTTCCTCTAGCAGGTCCAAGTTGGCCTTTAGTCCCTCGTCATTGTAGATCTCACTGAACTGACTAACTCGAAGACTTGGAGATCCAATCTCAACTGGGACTAAGGCATCAGTGCCGTAGGCCAATCTGAAAGGCGAGTCCCCTGTTGTTGTCCTCGACGTAGTCCTATAAGCCCACAATACGCTGAGCAGCTCTTCCGGCCATCTTCCTTTGGCTTCGTCCAATCTACGCTTGATCCCGTTTAGAAGTGTTCTGTTAGTCACTTCGACCTGCCCATTTGATTGCGGATGAGCCACTGAAGTCTTCCTGTGCCGGACTCCCAGTTCCTTCAGAAAGCCTTCAAATTTTGATCCCACAAACTGACGTCCGTTGTCTGATATCACCACTTGAGGGATCCCGAAGCGAAACACTACGAATTCCTTTATAAATTTCAGACACTCCTGTTCCGTTATCAGCCGAAGTGGTTTCGCCTCGACCCATTTGGTCATATAATCAATAGCGACGATGACGAAGCTGACCTGCCCCTTAGCCTTCGGTAACGGACCCAGTATATCAACCCCCTAGACAGCGAAGGGTATAGGAGATAGAATCGAGTATAGCTCTTCCGGTGGCTGATGCGGGATCGGACTGTTGAGCTGACATTTATCATATTTTTTCACGTATTCCGTAGCCTCCTTGAAGATCGTTGGCCAGTAGTACCCCTGCCGAAGAACTTTGTATGCCAGCGACTTAGCCGCCATGTGATCACCGTAGATACCCTCATGAACTTCCCGAAGGGCGTACTCTGCTTCGGACGGGACCAGACATTTCAATAATGGTGACGAAAATGCCCTCCGATAAAGATCCCCGTCAATAAGAACGAAGTTGGCACTTTTGTATTTGACCTTTTTTGCTAACATCTGATCCGAAGGAAGGACGCCATCTGCCAAATAATTGATGTAGGGAGTCATTCAGCAGTCAGGTCGCTCGATACACATCACTGAGTCATGTTGAACACTCGGCTGCTGTAAGACCTCCAGATAGACTGACCCATTGAAAACGACAGCATCTGTAGTGGCCAACTTTGATAAGGCATCGGCAATAGAATTATCGTTACGCTCTATGCCTTGAAATTCGTGAAAAGCAAAGTATCAGAGTCTGTCTTTCAACTCTGCCAAATTCCTGATCATCCTCGTCCCCCGAGCTTCATATTCTCCTAATAACTGCTTGACGACCAACTGAGAGTCACTATAAATAATCAACTTCTGGACTTCTAGGCTCTTCGCCAGCCGAACCCCAGCTAGAACGGCTTCATACTCGGCCTCGTTGTTAGTCGCCTTAAACCCGAATCTAATGGCTTGTTGTACCTTGAACCCCTCCGGACTGGTCAGAATAATCCCTGCTCCACTGACATTTACTGTGGAAGACCCATCTACATACAGTGTCCATGCATTCTGACCGTGCTAAAGAAGTGTAACAGTTCGATCAGATGTCCCCGTTTCCTGTAACTCGGCATCTGCCTCGGTGAAGGAACATTTTACCACAAAGTCGGCCAAAGCTTGTCCCTTGATAGCAGTTCGGGGATGGTATTCGAGAAAAAATTGGGACAATTCCATGGTCCATGCTGCCAATCTCCCCGAAACCTCCGGCTTACCCATTACCTTTTTCAGTGGTTGATCTGTGTAGACGATCAAGAGCCTACCCTGAAAGTATTGCCGAAGCTTTCGGCTAGCAATTACTAAAGCAAAGGCAATCTTTTCAATATTTGGATACCTGGTTTCGGCGTCTCATAGGACGTGACTGACATAATAGACCGGGTGCTACTTTCCACTGATCTCCCGAATCAACACCGCTCCAACGGCTAAGGGACTCGCTGCAAGGTAGAGATATAAGGTTTCTTTCGGAGTGGGTTTTACCAATAGGGGAGCAGAGGACAGATAGGTCTTTATGCCTTGGAAGGCTTCTTCACAGGGCGAGGTCCATTGGAAAGTCTTAGCATTCTTCGGCCCCTTCAGTGTGTCGAAGAATGGTAGACACCTCTCTGCGGATTTGGACATGAACCTCCTCAGAGCTGCAATCCTACCGGTCAGACGTTGGACGTCTTTAAATGACTGAGGAGTCTTCATGTCAAGGACGGCTTGAATTTTCTCTGGATTAGCTTCGATGCCCCTCTGACTGACCAGATACCCCAAGAACTTTCCCGCACCGAGGCCGAAGGTACATTTTGCGGGATTAAGCCTCAATTTGTGATGTCGGACAGCCTGAAAACATTCCTCCAGATCATCCAAATGTTTCTGAACCTGCACGCTTTTAACGATCATGTCGTCCACATAAACCTCCATATTCTTTCCCAGCTGCCTGTGGAAGATAAAATTCATCATTCTTTGGTAGGTTGCTCCAGCATTTATAAGGCCAAAGGTCATCTTCTTATAGGCGTATACCGAACGGTGTGTAATGAATGCTGTCTTCGGGATATCTTCCCTACACATAGATATTTAATGATAACCTGAAAAAGCATCCATAAAGCTTAGTAGAGTATAACCTGAAGTTGCATCAATAAGTTGATCAATATGGGGTAAAGGATAAAAGTCCTTCGGGCAAGCTTTATTTAGGTCGGTGTAATCAATGCAAACTCGCCATTTCTGGTTCTGCTTCTGCACCAATACTACATTGGCCATCCACTGTGGGTAGTCGATCTCAAAAATAAAATCAGCAGCCAACAGCTTGGCGATCTCTTCGTTAATTATCTTCTGTCGCTCGGGTGCGAATATCCGTCTCTTTTGCCGAACAGGCTTCTTCGAGGGATCTACCTCCAATCGGTGCTCAGCAACCTTTCTACTAATCCCAGGCATGTCCTTTGGTTCCCATGCAAAAATGTCCGCATAGCTGCGAAGGAGTTCCATAAGATTTGTTCGAAGAGGCTCTGGTAGACCCAAACCAATTTTCACTGTCTTGTCCGCCTTCCCGAGGATCAACTCAATCTCCTCCGTCTCCCCCGCAGGTATTACCAATGGCTCGGAACTGCTTTCAGTGAAGGGCTCAATCTCGATTGCCATGGTTTGTTTCTGTTTGCTAACCCCTACTCCGGAAGAGATGCACGCATTCCGATAACAGCGTCGGGCTAGATCCAAATCCCCAGCCACCTCTCCGACTCTGTGCGCTGTAGGGAACTTGATTTTGAAATGGGGGATGGAAGTCACGGCTTGGAGAGCCGTCAGGGTAGGTCTTCCCAGTATGGCGTTGTAAGCCGAATCTGCATGCACAACATAGAATTTATACATTATTTCTGCCTGCTGAGGGGCTGTGCCGAAGACCACTGGGAGTTCGATAGTGCCTGCAACTTTGACCGGATCGTTGCTGAAACCATATAGAGGAGCCTCCTGCCCAACTTCCATCTTTCGCCCATCAAGATGCATTCTTTGATATGCGTGGGCGTACAGAATATCCACTGAAGACCCGTTATCTATCATCATACGCTTCATGTCTACTGAGCCCACTTGCGCGGTGATCACTAACGCTCCTTCATGTGGATCAATGGGCTCCAAAGGATAGTCCGCGTCTGTAAAAGATATAATAGTTCCGGGAAATGGTCTATCCATCTTTGGAGAGGCACCTGATATGGACATAACCGAATCCAGATACCCCCTTCTCTTTCTTCCTACCAATTTCCCCGACGTTCCCCCTGTTATTACGTCGATGACATGCCTTGGTGGCGGGTTCGGGACGGGCTGCACAGGAGGATCCGTTTGAACTGTCTGAACGGTGCGGTCGGCACCTTGGTGACTCTTTTCGGCCACATATTGGACTAACAGACCGCTCTGGATCTTTCTTTCCACAAAATCCTTCAGATTACAACACTCATTGGTGCCATGGCCTGCGGCTTGATGGTAGTTACAATATTTTCGAGGGTTGCCCTGCCCGATCCTATAGTTGTCCCTCGGTGGCTCAAAGAACGGCTGGTTCCGGATCTGGTCTAGAATCACCGATCTGTCTGTGTTCAGTTTGGTATAAACCTTATTCACCTTCGGGGCGGAAGCAGGCGGACGAGTATCTCCTTGTCGCCACGAGTTGTTGAACTTCTTGGAACGGCTCTCCGATCTATCATTGTACCCCCCAGTCTTCTTCGGATCATCCCGGGTTTTAGGGGCATCTGCCTCCTTCATCTGTTCCGTAGAGGAACGCTTCAAGCTACTCATAGCCTCTTCCACAACGATATAACCTTCTGCCTTATCGAATGCCTCTGCCAGGCTCTTCGGGTGATTGAACATCAACTTCTTCACCAGCTTCTCCGACTTTACTAGGTCCAGATCGTTCTGAAACAAACCCACGGCTTGGAGATCGTTCAAATCTGACACCTGGCCAACGGCTTCTCGAAACCTCTTCACATACTGACCCAAAGACTCATCGGTGTACTGCCTGACCTGTGCCAAAGAGCCCGTGGGCTTCCCTCTCCTTCGGTTACTCCCAAAACGAGCATGGAACTTATCGCAGAGTTCGGACCATGAGAAAATTGAATCTGCCGGTAAATTCCCCATCCACTGCCTCGCGTCCTTTCTCAACGTCGTAACAAACATGTGGCATTTAGCAGCGTCAGCGAAATCGTAGTAGTCCATCAACCGGTCAAATGCTTGGCTATGGTCGTAAGGATCTTCCGAACCATCGTAACTTTCCATGTGAGGCAACTTCTTAGAGGTGTCCGCCTTCTCCTTAAGAATGTCCGAGGAAAACGGGGATGCTTTCTTTCCCGGAGTATTCTTCACCTGCTGGACCTCGGCCAACTGCTTCTGGAGTGCCTTCAGTTCTTTTACGAGGTACTCTACTCCTTCCGGCTGTGACGACACTTCCTTCTCCGACGACTCTCTCTTTCTTGGAGTAGGTCGGTCGTTGATCATAATACCCCCAACCTTCGAAGGACTTTCGCGACGACGGTCTTCTGAGCGAAGTACCCGACTTTCGGGTGTACGGCCCCCAGATCTGCTTCGCCTCTGGGTCCGATGACTGTGGTGGGAGTGTGCGACAATGAGTGCCCTTTTCATGCTCTCTGGAGTTCGTTCTCTGGATCGGCCTTTCCTACCACTTCGGGTCTGCTCCGTAGGGACGTCACGACGGAGTGCTTCCTTCGATCTTCGAGGAGTAGGGCTCCTCGATCTTTCTCTCTCCCGATGTTGGCTTTGAAACCCACGTTCTGACTGAACCGGCTCCTTCCCGCTGCGATGCACACGCCTTTCAGACTGGACATAACTCGATGCTTCATCCCTCAACTCTTCCATCCGGGACATCTGCTCGGCTATATCCTGCCTCTGCTTCATGAGTGACTCCATGGCCCTATCTGCCTCTTCCGCCATCTTAGCCAATCGGGAGGTCTTCTCGTCGTGGTCTAGCTGTTTCCGGCCGCGACCGGACTCTTTATCCGTCGTGAAGATTAACTTTCTCTTAGCTTTGCCCACGGCTCTTGGACGAGAGTCTCCATGTGACCGCTTGGAGGCTGTGCTAGCATGAGCACTTAGTGTGGGCCCCAAACGATCTCTAACAGAAACTCGTGGTGGTGAGTCACCAACAGTCATCGGTTGTCCTTCAGGCGTGTCTGCTCTGCTCTTCTCTTCCCCATCCTGAGAGCGTGGAACAAATAAATATTTGTGATTGAAAGCTCTGGAACACTAGAACTCAGCCCTCCTTCTAGCGCCAATGTTAACGCCAAGATCTTTGATGACGTCCCAATCACGTAAGACGCCCTAATCCTGCACAGAAAACACGATCAACACCAAAAGCTTGACGGCTGGACCGTCGGGGGATAGCTCCGGCGTGAGAGTCAATACAGGTGTTCAAGGTTTAACAATGGAGGGTATAAAAAATCTCTAGTGTATTTTTTCCAGATAGAAAGTGTATACGTCCCTTTTGTTAGGAGACCCCCTTGCTAGGTTATACTCTCGTGCCCGGTTTTTTGTGCCACCAACCATGATCTGACACCTCCTCCCAGTCACCTCTTGTCCCAGCCGACTGCATGCAGGTTATCACCTTTTTTCCACTGTTCCTACCGCCGGCCGGATAAGATCCCATCCACATTAATGATCTGCAGGCGCTTGGTCAACTGCCCTCCTCCTTTCATCATTACCAGTCAAAGTCTTAGATATTAAAAGATCTTATGGGCCGGCCACTTGACCCAGCCCATTATTAAGGGGATACAATAAAGGTAATATAAATGTTAAGCCCAATGACTATAAGACTTAGTGATAAAGGTCCACTAGGCTAATTAAACGGATGGGCCCAATCGGTCAGGCCCAATGAAAGAAATATCATGCCCCAACAAACAGTATTATTTAAAATTTAAAAACAATTTTCATTAGTTTTGAATTTGAAATAGATTTTGAAAAAACAGTAGAGATTTTATAATTTGAAATGAAGAGACTATATGAAGAAGGAGAAAAAATAAAGGGAAAAAATGTAATACTACACATGAGAGGAGTTGGTTGATGGTTGTAGAAAAGCAAAAGAAGGTTTTATTAGAGTGGGATTAACTTTTGACCCGCAAAATAAGGTTTTATTAGGGTGTGATTAACTTTTGACCCCAATCAAGGGTAGAGTTTAGGTACATTCCCTTTACTCTCATCCTTACGTATATACTTTTGTAAGATGCTCCTTCCCTCCCTCAATATAAGATATTTTAAAGTTATGCATAAATATTAAAGAAATAATTATACAGTATTAAATATAATATCAAATATTTATATTGTTTTTGTATTGAAAAAAGAGATTGTTATTTATTGGATAAAAAATAGTGAGAAAACCAAAATTATATTTAATACTTAGGATAATATTGGAAACTAAGTATGTTTACTTGAAATTCTCAAACGTCGTACATTAAAGGGAAAAAAAACTTATTTAAAACGTCTTATATTAAGAAATGGAAGGAATACATAACAAATAGTATTTGACTAAATTAAATTACGATTAATATGAAAGTGTATAGAATAATTTAAAATGATTTTTTTTAATTTTTACTTGTCTATCTCATATATATATATATATATATATATATATATATATATATTCACGTCGTAATTATAATTTAATTAAAAAAATTTAAAATGTATATAACGGGATTCATATAATATTATATATATGTACATAAAGGAGTTCACTGTCTTTGTTGTACGTGGTAATTTTATATTTGCCCAATTTTGAGGAATTAGACACAGACAATAAATGTTGAGAGACGTATAGGCCTCATTCTGAGGGGACATCCTTAAAAAGTACGCCTTGTCGGTTTTTATCTTTCCGCCGCTTGTTTACGATGATATTCTTATTTTACTATGTTTAATGTAGTACTATGTTTAATACTATGTCTAATAGTAGTAAAAAATTATAGTAATCATCATTATGCTTAATTATTTCTAAACAAATTATATCTAAAATATAACGCATGCATTTGATATACTCCTTTAAAACTGAAAATTTATTTAGTGATTATGAAGCATTAATTACAAATCACAATTAACTCGCTCATCAATGCACTTGCAGGTGATTCATGCATTCAATTATTATATGATTAAGTTGGTGAAATATTTATTCTAATCGTGGTAGTAATAAAGAGTTATGTAGTCCAATTAATTTTATTTGTGCTGGAGTGCCCCATATTCTCAGCTTAAATTTTGTTTTTAGTTACTACTGCGTCATCCATACTACTACCATATAATAAGTCCAAAATATTAGTATCATATTCTTAATTAAATTAGATTAATTTGATTGATGGAGTTAACTCAAATTAAGTTAATAAATTATTATTTATTGAACTTGTATTAATGAATTATTCATTGAATTTTTATTTTTCATTTCATTCACTTTTTCTCATTGCCGTATTAATTTTTTTTTTCTTTTCTCTTTCTTATTAGGTAGCAAAATCAAAAATTAATTATGGCAACTTTTAAATTCATTAATATGCAATTTCACAACTTTAATAGTATAAATTGGATAAAAATATATTTAATTATTCTCGTTTTTAAAATTCATACAAGTGCATTTTTTTTCTATACTACTTTTACATATTCACTACAAAAAATACATATAATAAATATTGATTATCAACATACTCACACAAACATGTTATATATATATATATATATATATATATATATATATATATATATATATATATATATATATATATAAGTATTCCTTTATTTTTCTTAATTCTTTTTTTTTGTAAAACTAATTTGTTATTACAATCGATGTAACTTAGCATTACATGTTACTTCACAACTTTAATAGTATAAACTGAATACAAATATTTAATTATTCATATTTTTAAATTCTTTTTTATACTACTTAAGCACTTATACATATTTCTTAAAAAAATACATATAATTAATACTCCCTCCATCCCAAAATAATAGACGTTTTACAAGTCCAAAGCTAAATTATCCACTTTTATTCCAATATTACCCTTTCAGCCGTCCACCGGATGATTGAGAAGGATTCTTCCATGAGAGAGAAATAGAGGATTTTTTTGAGGGAGAGGCTTGATGAAGCAGAAGCCCTTTCATCATTTATTAAAGGTAAAAGAGTCATGTTTAATATTTCTTAATTGTTACAAATAATCCTTAAACGTCAGATATAATGGGATGGAGGTAGTATTATTTATCAACATACTCACACGAATATGTTATATATATATATATATATATATATATATATATATATATATATATATATATATATATATATATATGTATAAAAGATATAAGTAATCCTTCACTTTCCTTAATTTATCTTTTAGTAAAAGTAATTTGTCATTGTGATATAATTTAGCACCACCATTTTATATGTGTAATATACAATTCATAAAAAAAATGAATATAAATTCTTCTATTCTTATTCTTATTTTTTTAATACTTGCAAGTTTAATTTCTTCAAAATTTGATAAATGCAGTTGATATATAGTTTATAGGATTAACAAAAATACCTTTAAAATTATGACATTTAATAGAACATAGTATAAATAAAAAAAATTAAAACTATTTTAGAAACTAACTTGTGCCTCGCACGTATCATAAGCTTGTTCTAATCAAATAGTTAGCATTTAAATTACATTAAAAATATTACTTAAATTAAAATTTATATTAAAACAAAACAGTAAGAAAAAAGAACATTTATGACATATATCTTATGGTGACGAGTTTGGTCCGGTGGCTATAACTTATAAGACCAATCCTTAAATTTAAGTTCAATATCATCTTCTTTAAATATGTAACTAGTTTTTCATTGTCTTGGAAAATAATATATATATTCAACCAGGGGCGGACCCAGCCCATTATGTGACGCCTCCAAAATAGGTCCAATCCATCCAATCCATTCTGAGTCGCCAAATACATGGTACAGAAAATAACTACAACTTTATTATTACAATTGTCGTGCAAAATACGACAACACTTATACTGTGAGTTTAAATACAAATATTATCATCTAGACAGTATTCATACTCAATTAAGTCCTCATTATACTTATTGATACACTATTTTACAAAATAGTGAGGACTACTAAAATAACTATCTTGAACCATCATTTCATACCCCGATTAGTACTCGCTACATTCTCGCCTCCTAAGAAGAAAAATGGAACAACAAGGAAAAGGGTGAGCTCAACTAGCCCAGTAAAGAATATTATGACTAAGATAATATACAACAAATTATCGTTAGTCTTCAACAGGAAAAAATTTAATAGAATACAATAGACAACAAGTTTTAAATCAATATTCGCAGCGAAAAATAATAATTCATAGAAGAGTTACGTAGAGAATAAAATCTACGATTATCTATGAATTTAAAAGTCCATCATCAATATTTTATCCCTGTAACATCAATCAATATTCATCTTTGCACTACAAGCCAAAGATATTCATCAGTTGGTCATGTTCATCTCAACACCTGTTCATCTTTGCACTACGGGCCAAAGATATTCATCAGAAATCATTAATCTTTGCACTACAGGCCAAAGATATTCAATTATATCATCATTTAGGACTGAGGATAATGAAAAATATTTTAAAAAAAACGAATCCAGTGAAGCAAAAGAACAAATATTAGGGATTCGTATTACAGTTTATCCATGTCCAAAAATATCTCATAAACAATCATAGTGGAGTAAAATTCAAGAATGATCAAAACATGGATGCAATCAAAGCTAGTATCCAGAATAGATATTTGGACAAAAAGAAGAAAATTTTATTTTTCGGTGAATAGTAACTCGTAAATAGTAACTCATGAATAGTAACTCGTAAATAGTAACCCCGACATGAAAAGTTTTAAATTTGATAAAAAGTTCAGATCAATACTTCGGCATAATGATATTGAAAATAATATCATTTAAGAAGAAATAACATCCCATACCTCGGAAAGACGGTACTTCTGACTGGAATACTAGATATAGTGTTGAAGAAAACTTGCACCGTATAGCAACACTCAAAGTATCAAATACTCACAAGAATACACTCGATATAGAGAGAGAAATAGAGAGAAACTTGTGTTTCTGGTGTGATTTTCAATTCTAACCTAAGCACCCTATTTATAGGAAAATGCTTAGAACACCAAAGCAGAAAATTGAATATAATAATATTATATTTATAAAATTGTCAAGCCCACCTTGGGAGATCTGAATTCAGCCCATTATTATCACATGTTAGCCCACTTAAATGCCAAAAAACGTTTTTTTTCAAAATAATAAATA
Source organism: Panax notoginseng (assembly GCA_016801055.1). Classification (NCBI taxonomy): domain Eukaryota; kingdom Viridiplantae; phylum Streptophyta; class Magnoliopsida; order Apiales; family Araliaceae; genus Panax; species Panax notoginseng. The sequence continues at coordinate 41,452,334 of CM029013.1, read as the reverse complement.
AAACTTCTAAAAATCAATTATTTCGGAACTTCAAAACTTCAATAATTCATAATAAATAGCCCTTTTATCAGAAAATTCGAATCTCGCGAGTTTTTATAGGAAATTCAATTCTCTACAACTTTGCAGAAGAAAGTTTTTCCAAATTCCAAACAAAAATTGACCGAAATTCACAAACGGGCGATTTTACAGTCAATAATAAATTTTCAGTCAAGAATTGTGTCCACCAACACACAAAACATGTGTTAATCATTTAATACCACAAAAATATTCTTCCTCCTCATATACTCATATATCCCACATTCATTGTAAAAATACCACCATCAATATATTATTAAAATAATATATTTAAATGAATTATTTTATCAGAAAAAGATAAAATATTAATTTTCAACAATTGTCACATTAAAAATTTTCTCCATCTATATCCACATAAAATCACTATTTTCCTCATCATATAAATCAATAATTAATTATACACAAATAATATTACAGAACCACAGTACTGGCAACCAGGCCATTCCCAGGAAAGAGGAGGCTTTCCAATAAGGATATCTCCTTACTGGCGCGCAATTAGATGACCAAACCTATCCTTAGACAGAACTTTTTAGACATTGCCAATAATGTTATCTAATAATATTATTCAGATAATATGAATTATTGCTCCGATAATAGAAAATACTGTGTAGTGACAATTATTAAAACAACAGTAATATAAAATATCAACGCAGCAATTATTGAATCAATAAAATATTGAACAGTAATTACTGTAACTATTATTGAGTAGTGCCTTCTTACGTAAGAATCAATAATTGGTGCAATACAGTGTGCTACTGTGCATCAACATGTATTACTGTGTTTAACCACCGGGTATTCCAACAGTATTAACGGTAACAACTACGCCGTTATTTATAAACAACTTGTTTTTGTCGTTTTCTTCATCCAATCGCTTTCCGTTATGGGCCCACAAAAGACTGCGCCGTCGTACGAATATTCTCCGACAGTAAGAATATTCCACGACCAAGCGAATATTCCCCGACAACAATGAATATTTTAGGATCACTTGCTTATTTGAAATATTTACGCCTTTTACCCATAACTAACCACATTAATCAAATCAACCCTTACTATTTCAAAATAATAAATAGAGGAATTTAAATTTCATTTATTAATAATTTGGGGTCTTACAACCTCCCCTCCTTATGAAAATTCGTCCTCGAAATTGACATACGTACCTGATATTTCGAAAAGGTGAGTATACCTCGCTTTCATTTTTGTTTTCAACTCCCAGGTCATTTCTTCAATAGCATGGTTCCTCCACAAAACTTTGACTTGTGGTATGACCTTCGTGCGTAGGACATGCTCTTTCCTATCCAAGATCTTAACAGGTACCTTCTCGTACGTTAAATCTTCAGCTATCTCGTCTGGTTCTAACTCAATAACGTGGTTCGGGTCGTCCACATATTTACGTAACATCGATACGTAAATAACGTTATGAACACGTGACATACTTAGCGTTAAGGCGAGTCTATAGGCCACAGTTCCTACTCGATCGAGGATTTCAAATAAATTGAAGGCTTGGGCTTTCTTCTCTTCATCGACTCTTACTTCTAGAATAACACATTCTTGCACCTTCTTCTTTATATTCATCAGCTCCAGGTCTGTAGCTTGAGTGGCTTTAACGTTATCGATTAAAGTCGATTTTACTCGTATATCATCACGTGGGTCCCTAGAGTCATTAACTCTATCTCTATCATTTATAAATTATACAAAATAGGTCTTTGTGTTCAACAATATCGCACTCGTACTCGCATACGATCAATGCGTCAGCTATCACGTTTACTTTTCTAGGATAGTATTGGATGGTGTGATCGAAATCTTTCAACAGCTCGAGCCAACGTCGGTGTCGCATATTGAATTCTTGGAAGCTCTTCTCGCATTCCTCGGTCCATTCGAAGTTTGTATCTTTTCGAGTCAGCTGAGTTAATGGAGTAGCGATTCGAGAAAATCCTTTTACGAATCTCCGATAATAACTAGAAAGCTACGTATTTCGATTACTGACTTAGGTTGCTCTCAACTGTGACTCATATCCCAATCTTGGATAGCACGTCACAATGACACCTATCAGTTTACTACCACACGAATATGATATCCCCTACGGGGAGTCTGGCTTCAGTGCATTCCACAAAGGAAGTCACCAGATAGAGGCTCGGGTACAAACTTCTACAGTTAGGTTTTTAACTCCTGAAGTTCAATAGGAGCCATTCGATATGAGATTTTAGATTTGAGTTTTGTACCAGATTCAAAGATGATACAAAATTCAATATCACGTGTAGGCCAAGAAATTCTTCAGGAAATACGTCAGGGATTTACTAACAATAGAAATATCATTCAAATCTGACGTATTTTTGTTCAAGTCCATGACATGGGCTAAGAAAGCTTGACATCCGTTTTTCAATAAACGAATGACTTTACGGCTTGATATGAAAGAGTTTGACTTCAATGGTTTGGTTGCTTGAATTTGAATAACAGGTTGCTTAGGAATATGAAAACTAACAACCTTACGAAAGCAATCAATTTTGGCATGATGAGTAGTTAACCAATCAATTTCTAAAATCACATCAAAAGCAAGTATCTTTAAAGAGATAAGATCAACAGGTAATGTGATGGTGCTAACTTGGATCAAACAAGATTTATAAACAGTGGATGTGATGAAAGTTTCCCCTAACGGAGTCTCCACAGATAAATCAAAGTCTAATTTCTCCGGAGTTAAGTTTAAACGTTGAGCACAAGTAGGAGAAATAAATGAATGGGTAGAACCGGTATCTAATAAGGTATAGACTTCGCAAAAATTTATAATTAACTAACCCGTGCTAACTTCGTTCGGGTTCCTCGCATTCTGACCAGTCACGAAAAACGCTCTTCTAGGAACCGTTGACTTTGACTTTTCTGGGACAGCTTTTTGAGTCACCACCCCCGTTGGACTTGGTTTCGCTACAGGACAAAATCGAGCTATGTGACCGTCTTTTCCACAACTAAAACATACCTTGGAAGGCTTTGAACAATTTGACCTTATATGTCCCTCATTTCCGCATCTGTAGCATCTAACTGGCGGTCGTTCTCCCCCCCTAGAATTTATTGTTGGTGCTGGTGATGTTACCGATGTCTTCCCGTTATCGTTAAATCTTCTCTTATTAGATCGGGCATCTCTTTCCACAATATCAACGCGTCGTGCGGCTTTTACCCATGCATCACTCATTCTCACTCGTTCCGTTATTGCTTCTTTCAGCTCAGATTCTAGCTTTATCATCTTATACTCTGCCAAAGAGTGCTTCTGTTCAAGCATCACATATCGGGTAACACAAGCTTGAATTGTTGCATCCTTTTGCTCCACGACCGCTTGTCGTTCTTCAGCCTGCTCTTCTAACTCATGAATACGATTTTTTTAATTCTACATTTTGATCATATAATACCTCTAATAAACTCTCCTCAGGTACCTCTTCTTCCTCTTCTTCCTCACTCTCGGCTGTTACCTCTGCGACTATCTCGGGTGCAACTATTAATTCTTCACTCACCACATGGATATCTCTAATTCCTTCTTCGCCTGACATCACATTATCCTGGTTGGTGATTAGAAGTGTTTCCACGATCTCATTCACTCCATTATTAACATTCTCAGTCGACATTCTCAAATACTGCCATAAAACAAGGGTTAATTTAACAAATTAACATATCACATAATATCCCTATATTATGACTGACCAACAATTAAGCTTAGGTAGGACACACTAGCGAAGGATTTACTCGTCTCTCCCCTCCTAGTTCTATTTCCCGATCTCCGCCAGAGATCATATCCCTAAGCTCTGATACCAACTGTGACGCCCCCAAAATAGGTCCAATCCATCCAACCCATTCTGAGTCGCCAAATACATGGTACAGAAAATAACTACAACTTTATTATTACAATTGTCGTGCAAAATACGACAACACTTATACTGTGAGTTTAAATACAAATATTGTCATCTAGACAGTATTCATACTCAATTAAGTCCTCATTATACTTATTGATACACTATTTTACAAAATAGTGAGGACTACTAAAATAACTATCTTGAACCATCATTTCATACTCCGATTAGTACTCGCTACATTCTCGCCTCCTGAGAAGAAAAATGGAACAACAAAGAAAAGGGTGAGCTCAACTAGCTCAGTAAAGAATATTATGACTAAGATAATATACAACAAATTATCGTTAGTCTTCAACAGGAAAAAATTTAATAGAATACAATAGACAACAAGTTTTAAATCAATATTCGCAGCGGAAAATAATAATTCATAGAAGAGTTACGTAGAGAATAAAATCTACGATTATCTATGAATTTAAAAGTCCATCATCAATATTTTATCCCTGTAACATCAATCAATATTCATCTTTGCACTACAAGCCAAAGATATTCATCAGTTGGTCATGTTCATCTCAACACCTGTTCATCTTTGCACTACGGGCCAAATATATTCATCAGAAATCATTAATCTTTGCACTACAGGCCAAAGATATTCAATTATATCATCATTTAGGACTGAGGATGATGAAAAATATTTTAAAGAAAACGAATCCAGTGAAGCAAAAGAACAAATATTAGGGATTCGTATTACAGTTTATCCATGTCCAAAAATATCTCATAAACAATCATAGTGGAGTAAAATTCAAGAATGATCAAAACATGGATACAATCAAAGCTAGTATCCAGAATAGATATTTGGACAAAAAGAAGAAAATTTTATTTTTCGGTGAATAGTAACTCGTGAATAGTAACTCATGAATAGTAACTCGTGAATAGTAATCCCGACATGAAAAGTTTTAAATTTGATAAAAAGTTCAGATCAATACTTCGGCATAATGATATTGAAAATAATATCATTTAAGAAGAAATAACATCCCTTACCTCGGAAAGACGGTACTTCTGACTGGAATACTAGATATAGTGCTGAAGAAAACTTGCACCGTATAACAACACTCAAAGTATCAAATACTCACAAGAATACACTCGATATAGAGAGAGAAATAGAGAGAAACTTGTGTTTCTGGTGTGATTTTCAATTCTAACCTAAGCACCCTATTTATAGGAAAATGCTTAGAACACCAAAGCAGAAAATTGAATATAATAATATTATATTTATAAAATTGTCAAGCCCACCTTGGGAGATCTGAATTCAGCCCATTATTATCACATGTTAGCCCACTTAAATGCCAAAAAATGTTTTTCTTCAAAATAATAAATAAAACTTCTAAAAATTAATTATTTCGGAACTTCAGAACTTCAATAATTCATAATAAATAGCCCTTTAATCAGAAAATTCGAATCTCGCAAATTTTTATAGGAAATTCAATTCTCTACAACTTTACAGAAGAAAGTTTTTCCAAATTCCAAATAAAAATTGACCGAAATTCACAAACGGGCGATTTTACAGTCAATAATAAATTTTCGGTCAAGAATTGTGTCCACCAACACACAAAACATGTGTTAATCATTTAATACCACAAAAATATTCTTCCTCCTCATATACTCATATATCCCACATTCATTGTAAAAATACCACCATCAATATATTATTAAAATAATATATTTAAATGAATTATTTTATCAGAAAAAGATAAAATATTAATTTTTAACAATTGTCACATTAAAAATTTTCTCCATCTATATCCACATAAAATCACTATTTTCCTCATCATATAAATCAATAATTAATTATACACAAATAATATTACAGAACCACAGTACTGGCAACCAGGCCGTTCCCAGGAAAGAGGGGGCTTTCCAATAAGGATATCTCCTTACTGGCGCGCAATTAGATGACCAAACCTATCCTTAGACAGAACTTTCTAGACATTGCCAATAATGTTATCTAATAATATTATTCAGATAATATGAATTATTGCTCCGATAATAGAAAATACTGTGTAGTGACAATTATTAAAACAACAGTAATATAAAATATCAACGCAGCAATTATTGAATCAATAAAATATTGAACAGTAATTACTGTAACTATTATTGAGTAGTGCCTTCTTACGTAAGAATCAATAATTGGTGCAATACAGTGTGCTACTGTGCATCAACATGTATTACTGTGTTTAACCACCGGGTATTCCAACAGTATTAACGGTAACAACTACGCCGTTATTTATAAACAACTTGTTTTTGTCGTTTTCTTCATCCAATCGCTTTCCGTTATGGGCCCACAAAAGACTGCGCCGTCGTACGAATATTCTCCGACAGTAAGAATATTCCACGACCAAGCGAATATTCTCTGACAACAATGAATATTTTAGGACCACTTGCTTATTTGAAATATTTGCGCCTTTTACCCATAACTAACCACATTAATCAAATCAACCCTTACTATTTCAAAATAATAAATAGAGGAATTTAAATTTCATTTATTAATAATTTGGGGTCTTACACATTAGTTCAGTCGGGTCAATTTTTTTAAAACAAAAATTTATAAAAAAAATAAAATATAATAAAATAAAGACGTCAAAATGCGAGGGATATTGCAAATAATTGTGTGAGCTATCATATAAAATTGATATTGTTTTATGTAATTGAATACACTTCGAATCCTCGATCTTATGTTATATATAAAATGATATTTTATAATTTTTTAAAATACTGTTATTTATAAGAGACACTTCTCGTGTCCTCTAAAATAAATTACAAAACTGAATAATATTGTTAAAATATTATTTATAATAACATTTTTCGAGATTTCATTGTTTGAAACTATCGTAATGATAGTCTCATTTTAATAGATGCAAAAATATCATGTTCAATGTAAGTTACTAAATAATATAAAAGAGTGGAGTGTTTGTGTTAGTAGAAATTTGAGACATTTAATAGTCTTTTAGTCTGAATTTTTTATTTTTACTAAACACTTTATAAAATCAAAATCAAATTAAAAATTAACTCCTAAAAATTCAATGGGGTCAATTGACCCCACTGCCCTAAGGTGGATCCGCCCATGTATTCAACGAACCGATGGATATAGCGAGTAATCGGTTAATTATTAAATTTTAAAGTAAACTTAATGATAATTTTACCTTTTTGGTAAATTATAAAATTTTAAAATTTAATTGTTTGGTAAATTTAATGACAATTTTTTTAAGTAAAATTAACAATGGTCTTATATTTATCCTTTTTAGTACAAAAAATTAATAGAATAAATGTTAAAATGATACTTAATATTACACATAAGTATTTTTTAGTCACATGTCGTTGCCATGTCATCAATTTTCTGACGTGATATTATTAATTTAGACATAATCAAAAAAATTTAAAAGTTTAATTCTCTAATGGAAAAAATTGAGAAGACAATCCCAAAAATGAAAAAAATTAAAAGTTTAATACCCTAATTAAAACAATTGAGAAGATAATCCTCAAAGTAGAAAAATATTAAAAATTCAGGGTATTAATCCATATTTAGGCATAGTTTATATTTTTAAGCCTTAAAAAACCCAAAAACTTCTCTTTATCAAAAACAAAACAAAACAAAACAAAACGTGACAATCATCTGGCCTTCCTTCCCATACCTTTAAAGCTAAGAAGATTTGAGGTGCTTGGAAACTAACAGTTGTTCGAACCAAATCCAATGACTAATTACGGTAGGTCCAGTCCAACAACATACCCAAAAGAAATGGGCCTTGATTCGGAAAGCCCACCAAATTTCGAGCCCCCTGGCTAACAATCTAAAAACCTAGAGCGCTAAAAACCTAGTGAAAATTCTGATTTGGTTTTTATTGAGAAAAATTGAAATGGCTTGGCGATGTGGATCGCTATCAAGGTCGTTGGTTTCCACAGCAAGGACATCAACTTCCCGTTCCTCCTCTTCATCTCTCCTGCGTCTCCGCCCGCCGCCCCTTCCTGGCCACCGCCCTCAGTCTCGCCGCCTTCTGTCAACTTCCAACCTCGGGTAAGGCTAATTCCCCTTCACCATTTCCCAATTTCACTCTGTTCTACTACCTTCAGACTTTACTACGTGCTTTTATTCTAAGCTATCTGCTTTGTAAATTTAATTAATGAAGGACAATTGGAGGAGTAATTGGGTGCACTCAATCGCTACTGCCGCTCCACAGCGTGTTGGCCGCTGCTCGTTTAACTTCTTATATCTCCGTTGAGGCCCGCGCCTGTTGCGAGCTTTCTCAGGGTACCTTCCTCTCTCAACAACTCGGCATTCGCACCCACTAATTTCATTTTCTTGTACCCCTGTTCCCCAAAAAAGTCCCATTAACAAAATTTGAAAATATTATTTTTTTTATTCCATATTTAAAACTAGCTGTGTCTCTCCTCCGGCACTACATTGACGGTTGGATTTATCCCAAATTTTGGACGGCTAAGATAATTTATTAGGGTAAGTTGAAAATTCAAAATCAGATTTGAAGTAGTGGTGGCATGATAATTCAACATTGTGTCATTTTATACTATACGTCTATATCAATTAAAAAAAGATCTCTTTTTTCTTTTGGGGGAATTGGACTCTTGTTCAGAGTATAGAATTGGGTTTTTCTTATGTTTGCTATTCTGAGAATGTTCTTTAGACTTTTTTCAAATTCGATTTGGACTTTTTGATTTTGAAAAGATCTGATTATGTAATGACATTTCAGGTACCTATAAATCTTCCATTTCTGGAGTTTTAAGTGTCCTAAGAGTTACATATTATAGTAATGTCATAGCATAATCTCGATCTTGTATGTCTGTATTTAAGTGAAGGTGTTTCATAGGGGATCATAAGTATCATACAGACTCCAGTTGAAATGTAGTTGAATTGGGTGTTGGGTCTTGTTGGAAAAAAACTTAAGCAAGGTTGATTTGTTAGCTAATTTCAAATACCAGATCAAATATTTAATTAAGCTGGATTTTATTGTTTGTTTCATGGATCATACGACTGACTGCTTATAAAACAACCTGTCGAGCATAATTACTATTGTTTGCTTCGAATGCGAGAAATGCGCCTTAACCTGATAACTTAAAAAAGAAAAATAAAACAAAATAAAAGGTTCATTAGAGGTAGTGAAGCTTACTAAATCACACGGGTGATAGCAATATAAACTTGGATCGAAGTTGTACTTCTCACCAAAAAAACTAAGTGAAGCATAACTAAAAAGACAACCAAATTTTCTAAAAACCAAAATACTAGAAAAACAAAAGGCCTATAGCAATTATTGATACATAAAATAAGATCATACGGGAACATTTTGAATTTTAATTCCTACTAATATTTATAGTGATATATGGTGGTATAACCTTCACTCTTAGTTGGGTTCTTCAACAATATTGCCTAAAGGTTTGAACTGAGAGTTGTTTTTATTTACCTAATACAGGGGTCAAAAACTGTGAATGGAATAGTTAACCAAAATAATGTGAATGGAGTGTGTTGAGACTTCCTCTATTAGCTTACTCCTGTCCTTTATCATTTGAATCTCACACCGATCTCATATTTCAGTATGCTCATATGAGCTATTCAATTACACAAGTCTTGTAAGAGTATGCTACACTAAAATGATTTGTTCTCCTTTTCTGTGATCATTTAATCTAGTATCCCATTCCAATGCCCTTTATAGTGTTGTATATGTCTCATCGTTCCCATTTCTAGCTTACATGCCTTTCAGGTTTTCTTTAAGTGCACTAGTACATCCGTTTTCTACTGTTAAGAAAGATTTATTGATCACAATAGCTTGAGCAAAGTCTTATCCAGTTTCAAAGAAACGTTCTCTTGAGTTCATGATGTTTCTTTATCGCTAAGCTAGGAAATAGAATACAAGGTAAAAGAAAAGGAAAAAAATGGGAAGAAGAATTCGTCCTGTTGTGAGATGTTTTGGCATACGGATGGAGTGAGTCTGGTAATGCTTTTGCTTTTAATTATTTCCCATGAACGGGTTAGTTTATGTTTTATTTACATTGCATAATGCTAGGTATTCACGTTCCCATTAGCATCATTCTTACTAGTTTGCTTTGACACATTCCTTAGGTGACAAAAGTTGGGAATATGGTTGTGAATATTAGATGCTGTTTTACTTGGTGTGACATCTAGAGCACTCTTTCTTCCTTACAGAAGATGGAAAAACGGACACCCTTAGATGAATAAAATGTCATGGTCTGTCCTTTCTAGTCTCGATTGTATTGCACTTTCTTAATGGTCTTTTTAACATTTTAAATGGATGCAGTCATGCAGAGTGGTTTTCATCAGGTCATAGAGTCTTAGTATTTTTCCTTGAAGCAAATGCTTATTATATTCTTATCATTGTGGTGTTTACTTAGTTCTTCAGGAGGAACTTACTGGTACTTGGAATCAATAGTAGTCGTAGTATAAGAGTGAAGATTAGGATATGCTTTTTCTTTTGCTCGTAAAAAATTTTAAAGCTACAGATGTGAAATTTATGTGTACCGTCTCTAAGGAATATAATACAAGGAATATGTTGCAAAGAATTTACTTGGAATGACACTGCGGTTCTAGGACATTAGACCTACTTCAGCTTCACAACTTAATTTTGTGCATGCATGTTGTTGGGTGATGGTGTGGTGTTGAAGTCAATGTCTTTCATTCAGTTTCCCCTGGTCTAACCGTAGATCATGTGTTGTAGGTACTTGAGTTGATAAAGATCAGCACTGCTAGTGCTATACGTTGTGCGAGGGTTAGAGTACTTTATGGGAATCCCTTTGGAGTAAAAGGGCGTAAGCTACCATATTTCCATTTGTTGTGTGCATGAAAACTTGGTTCTAGTTCTACTTATCATGAGCTCTTATGGACGATTAAATTGATTGTATTCTGGACAAAATCATATACTTATTTATCATAATAGGAGATACACCACCGATTAAATTGATTGTTTTTAATAGAAAATTTGAGTGATTAATTTTTCCCTAAAGTTATTTTAATTTCCTTTATCCATAACAAAAATGTGGATTCCTCTTGATGATTGAGTTGGTGGCTTTTTAACATACCCGTCTTTGGACAATCAAAGGCCAAATTTTAGCAACTCTGTTTGAGATATACATGTTCGTTTTTATCTGCACGAGAGAGAGTTTTATACTCGAGGTTTCATATGGAGAGCCTCCATGCTTGAAGAAGAATCCGATATGACGAGGCAGTTTTCATATGGACAAATTAATTTACTGCCTAGTCAATCATCAGATGGAATAAACTCGAGTTAAATATTTGGCTGTAGCCATACATTTTTCACATATACTGTTGAGTTCACGTCTGGATCAATGCGAAATAAATTATTTAGATTTTCATCTCTCTTTGCTGTTCATCTCCATCAAGAACTCATAGCTTAACCTTCATCATCAGTTTTTGGGCTGGTCGGTCAAATTCATATCAACCAACCTAGGAATCGCTGTCTCAAATAATTATTTGGCTTTCTTCTTTGTAGTTTTTGCTCATTCTTTCTATTGTATTTATTTATTTATTATTTTTTTGTAATTTTTCCCACGACAATTTGTAGTTGTATATAATTTTATGCCAAATAAGTTGATATTTCATTTCCCGTAATATAAATCAATGATTAGATTAACCTAATCAAATTGAGTAATAACATACTTTTGGTGTGGATGACTGAATTATTTCAAGCGCTATATATTAATCTTTTTGGGTAGTTGTAGCTAGCTAGGGTGCAAATGATATGCAATTTTATAAGTAGTATATTGTTGAGTAGTGACAAGCTCCATGTATGTGGTCCTAAAATTGTTAAACGTAGCCCAGAATCCAAGGTCTTTGATTGACTACTCTACTCTCTCTCTCTCTCTCTCTCTCTCTCTCTATATATATATATATATATATATATATATATATATATATATACATACGGTCTCCTTCTTCAATAAATCAAAAACGAACTGGCTATAGCGATGGTTTTTTCTGTCGCTATAGCATACAAAGCCGACGACATAAGTATGATGACGATTCAAGCCATCGTTACATCTCAAAAAATTATTGTTATAGTCGGTTAGTCTTTGGTTCGTTTTTATTGTTCACGAGAGAAGAAGATTGTATATGTGTGTGTAAATAAGAATCTTTACATATAGAGGGAGAAAAGATGATGTGCCCTACTCTACTCTACGAAGAGGAACACCAGTAGTCTCGTCTCACCCGCTCCGCTGGTTCATAAATTGATTAGAGGCCTACGACACCTAGCTACATTAATCATAAGATTAATTAATGTGAGATTAAAGAATCAATTGCAGATTATGCGGATCGATTAGGATTAGAAGGTCAGAAATAATGTTTTTTATGCCATAGCCAAAAAATGTTTATTATTTAATTCCAAATTATAAAAAATGTTTATTATGTACTCAATAATCTTTTCCTTTTGTTTTCCTTATCTTATGTAAATTTTATGAATTGTTTGGGTTTGCTGAGGTAGGAGTTGAGGCTCCACTTACCACTTGGGTGATATATATATATATATATATATATATATATTATATATATATATATATATATATATATATATATAGAGCTAGCTAGGGCACTAATTCATCTTTATGTTTGCCCAGAGAGAGGCAGGCTTTGATATTTGACCTCATGTACGTGGATTCTGTCTAGTGTATTAGCAAAACATTGGGTTAAATGCTTTTTCAGTCATCGTACTATAAGTTAACTTATAGATGGGTAATTGAATTTTTTTTTTTACAGTCAACTCGCTGTACTCGATTTTGCTAACAAAAATTAAAAAAACCGTCAAGTCAAAGTTTGACTGCGACGCCCCCAAAATTAAGTATACATCACCCATCTTGGGTCGTCAGATACATAGTATAGAATACAAATACAACTTACTAATACAACTGTCGGGTACAACACGACAAAATATAAACTGTGAGTTTGAATACAAATATTATCTTATAGAGAGTATTCATACTCAAAAAGAATCCTCATTACATTTATTAACACACTATTACATAGAATAGTGAGGACTACTAACTAATACTATCATTCCGTTCCCCGACTTGCCCCACCTACGTTCTCATTTTTTGAAGAGAACAGTGAAAGAAAGGGTGAGCTCAACCAGCCCAGTAAAAAATATTATGACTAAGCTAATACAGAATAAATTATCATTAGCATTCAACAATGTTAAACTGATAAAATATAATAGACATCAAGTTTAACTGCAGCGGAACAAGCAATCCATTAAAAGAGTCAAGTAGAAAATAAACTCTACTATCTTTTATGATTTAAAAGGTTTTTTAACACTGTTATCGCTGGGACTCAGCTTAATAAAATAATCCACATCATAGAATCACCCCTGCACTATGGCCAAGGATATTCGTGTATTCATTAATGGTCATGATCATGCCAACAACTGTCCATCAACGCACTACGGGTCAATGAGGACTTTTACCACATCATTTGTAATATTACGGTCATGATTATACCGAATAATTCCTGGTCATAATCATACCAAGTCCATCTATGCACTACAGGCCACAGATGACTTTCAACATTTTATAAACATGAGGATGATGACAATGATATAAGAATTCAATAAAACAAGTTCAAGAATTAATTTATCCAAGAATTAACAACGTCCAAATTGTCAACATGATACTGCTTTGTGGAGTAAAATTCAAGAATGTTTAGAAGAATATTTTCATGAAAAGATACTAGATGAAACGCAATTATCAAGGATATTCCATAAATTTTATGGAGTATAGAAGTCAAAACTTAACCAACTGAGTACAATAAAGAATGGAATAACAAAAAAAATCACCATGCATGCGATAGACCGCACAGACAGGTTATTCTAACAGAATAATAAATAATGGAACCAGGTCCGGCGTAAACGCACAGACAGGATATTCCGACAGAATAATAAATAATGGAACCAGGTCCGGCGTAAACGCACAGACATGATATTTCGATAGAATAATAAATAATAGAATCAGGTCTGGTGTAAAACACACAGACAGGATGTTCCAACAGAATAAAAATAAAAACGGAACCAGGTCCGGTGTAAAACACACAGACAAGATGTTCCAACAGAATAATAGAAGAATGTCACCAAGTATAGGGTAGACCGCGTATATAGGTTATTCCAACAGAATAATAAGAAATGGAATAACAACAGTTCTCTTCATGAATAAGAAAGAATAACACCCCTTACCGTTTTAAAGAAGAGCTGAAATAAGGAAGTAGTTAAGTAGCAGAATACTCTTCTTCTCTCTCTCTATAGTTTCTCTCTATAGTTTCTCTATCTAGAGTTCAGTGAATTCGTAAGAAATAATGAAGGAATGAACTGCTATTTATAAAAAAATAGAATGCATAGTAACTAATCCATGAACGGTCCAGATTGATTACTTTAATCTGACGGTCCATATTTAAAGAAAAATCTTTTAAATAAAATATAATATATTCTATTTATAGAATAACTTTAATAAAGTATTCTGTTTTATATAAAAAGATGTTTCTGTTTTATTACGTTAATAATACGAATAAAACAAAACGTCATTATCGCTAAATAATTCATATTAAACTGACAATAATTGTGACGCCCCCAAAATAGGTATACAACACCCATTCTGAGTCGCCAAAATACATGGTACAGAAACAACTACATCTTTATTATTACAACACAAGAACTGTGAGTTTAAATACAAATATTGTCATTTAGACAATATCCACACTCAAATAAGCCCTCATTACAATTATTGATACATTATTTCACAAAAATAGTGATGACTACTAAAGTAACTTCTAGAACCATCATTCCATACCCCGACTAGTACTCGCTACATTCTCGCCTCCTGAGAAAAATGGAACAAAAAGGAAAAGGGTGAGCTCAACTAGCCCAGTAAAGAACATTATGACTAAGATAATACAGAACAAATTATCGTTAGTCTTCAACAGGGAAAAATCTAATAGAATACAATAGACAACAAGTTTTAAATCAATAACTGCAGCGGAAACAGCAAACCATTAGAAGAGTCAAGTAGAGAATGAGTTCTACTATCTTCTAAGATTTAAAAGTCCATCATCAATATTTTATCCTGTAACAACAATCAATAACCATCTTTAATCAAATATTCATCTTTGCACCACAGGCCAAAGATATTCATTTGTATCACCAGTCGGTCATGTTCATCTCAACACCTGTTCATCTTTGCACTACGGGCCAAAGATACTCATCAGTTAATCATTCATCTTTGCACTACGGCCAAAGATATTCAGTAATATCATCATTTAGGACTGAGGATGATGAAAAATATATTAAAGAAAACGAATCCAGTGAAACAAAATAACAAATATTAAGGATTCGTATTTCGATTTATTCATGTCCAAAAATACCTTATAATTATTCATAGTGAAGTAGAATTCAAGAATGATCAAAACATGGATACAATCAAAGCTAGTACCCAGAATAGATATTTTGGACGAAAAGAAGAAAATTTTATTTTTCGGTGAATAGTAACTCGTGAATAGTAACTCATGAATAGTAACCCCGACGTGAAAAGTTCCAAATTTGATAAAAATTTCCAACCAATATTTCGGCATAATGATATTGAAGAAATAATATTATTTTTGAATAAAATAACATCCCTTACCTCGTACAGACAGTACTTCTGGTCGGAATACCGGTATAAGGCTGAAAGACACTTGCTCTGATGAATAGAAACTCTCAAAGTATCTAAATACTCACAAAATACACTCAATAATCTAGAGAGAGAAAGAGAGAAAACTTGTTTCTGGTGTGATTTTCAATTCTAACTTAGCCCTCTATTTATAGGAAAATGTTAGCACGCCGAAGCAGACTTAACCTGCAACCTGATGGCTTTACCTGCTACTATTCCCACCCACCACATTTGAATAAAAATCTCAGCACATTTCTTCACCAACCAAGAGTGGGGCCCACCAATTCTAGAATTTTCTACCAAAATGATTAACTCCGAAAATTCAACAATTTCTGAACCAGTCATCTCGTAAAATTCATAATAAATCATACGTTCATTTTTAACGGTTCAAAATTTGTGGACATATACTCAACTTATATATGTATAACATATCCAAAAATTACCACGATCCAACGGTCGGATTAAAAATTATAACTCCCGCAAAATATCTCAAAAACCCTGATTTTTAATACCTCCATTCCGACAAAAATACTGATAAAAACCTCAACATTAACTCCTTCATTTTTAACCACAAAAATATATCCCTCATTTATATCCACAAAAATAAATATTTCCTTATCATATGAATCAATAATTAATTATTTACAAATAATATTACAGAATCACATTTATGACAACCAGGCCGTTCCCAGGAAAGAGGGGGCTTTCCAATAAGGATTTCTCCTTACTGGCGCGCAATTAGATGACCAAACCTCTCCTTAGACAGAACTTTCTAGACATTGCCAATAATGTTATCTAATAATATTATTCAAATAATATGAATTATTGATCTGATAATGGGAAATACTGTGTAGTGACAATTATTGAAACAACAGTAATATAAAATATCAACGCAGCAATTATTGAATCAATAAAATAAAATACTGAACAGTAATTACTGTAACCATTATTGAGTAGTGCCTTCTTACGTAAGAATCAATAATTGGTGCAATACAGTGTGCTACTGTGTAACAACGCGTATTACTGTGTTTTAACCACCGGGTATTCAACAGTATTAACGGTAACAACTACGCCGTTATTAATAAAAAACATATACTTGTCGTTTTCTTCATCCAATCGCTTTCCGTTATGGGGCCCACAAAAGACTGCGCCGTCGTACGAATATTCCCCGACAGGAAGAATATTCCACGACCAAACGAATATTCCCCGACAACAATGAATATTTTATAACCACTTGCTTATTTAAAATATTTACGCATTTTACCCATAACTAACCTCATTAATCAATTTAACACTTACTATTTCAAAATAATAAATAGAGGGAATTTAAATTTCATTTATTAATAATTTGGGGTCTTACAACCTCCCCTCCTTATGAAATTTCGTCCTCGAAATTGACGTACGTACCTGGTGTTTCGAAAAGATGAGGATACCTCGCTTTCATTTCCGTTTCCAACTCCCAGGTCATTTCCTCAATAGCATGGTTTCTCCACAAAACTTTAACTTGTGGTATGACCTTCGTGCGTAGGACATGCTCCTTTCTATCCAAGATCTTGACAGGTACCTCTTCGTACGTTAAGTCTTCAGCTATCTCGTCCGGTTCTAACTCAATAACGTGGTCTGGGTCTTTCACATATTTACGTAACACAGATATATGAAAAACATTATGAACACGAGACATACTTGGAGGTAACGCAAGTCTATAGGCCACATTTCCTACTCGGTCAAGAATCTGAAATGGACCAATAAATCGTGGATTGAGCTTTCCTCTCTTCCCAAATCTTGTAACTCCTTTCCATGGAGCCACACGCAACAATACATGATCCCCAATGTCAAATTCCACGTCCTTCCGATGAAGATCCGCATAACTCTTTTGTCGATCCTGTGCCGTTTGTATACGTTGTCGAATCGTTTGGATCTTCTCTGTAGTCATGCGTACCAACTCTGGTCCCAACAATGTTGCTTCACCCACCTCGTCCCAGCATACTGGAGAGCGACACTTTCGTCCATATAATGCTTCAAATGGGGCCACACCTATACTTGCCTGATAACTGTTATTGTAAGAGAATTCCACCAATGGTAGGTACTTATCCCAACTCCCTTTGAAATCTAGGACACAAAGTCTTAATAGATCTTCAAGAGTTTGAATAGTCCTCTCTGATTGTCCGTCCGTTTGAGGATGGTATGCCGAACTAAATCGTAAATCTGTGCCCATAGCTTTTTGCAAGCTAACCCAAAATCTTGAAGTGAATCTTGGGTCACGATCCGAAACTATGGATACTGGCATGCCATGCAGTCTCACAATCTCATCTACGTATATACGAGCAAGACGTTCAAGGGAATAAGTCTCCCGTATCGGCAAGAAATGAGCAGACTTGGTTAATCTATCAACAATAACCCAAATAGCATTTATGCCTTGAGAAACCGTGGAAAGACCCGTAACGAAATCCATGGTAATGTGTTCCCACTTCCATTTCGGAATCTCAAGTGGTTGCAATGGACCCTTTGGTACTTGATGTTCCGCCTTTACACGTTGACAAGTTAAACACCTCGAGATAAACTTTGCAATCTCTCTCTTCATATTATTCCACCAAAATGTATGTCGTAGATCACGATACATTTTGGTACTTCCAGGATGGATTGCAAATGGTGTATTGTGTGCTTCCATCATGATCTTGTACTTCAAATCAGAATTGTTAGGAACACAGAGTCTAGAGTGAACTCGAAGTATTCCTTCTTCATCGATTCTTGCTTCTGGAATAGAACCTTCTTGCACTTTCTTCTTCATACGCATCAGCTCTATGTCCGTAGCTTGAGCAGCTTTAACTTTATCGATTAAAGTCGGTTCTACTCGTATATTTGATATCATCATGTGGGTACTTGGAGCCTTCATCTCTATCTCCATCCTTTGCAAGTCATACAAAATGGGCCTTTGTGTTAACAACATTGCACTCGTACCCGCATATGATCTTCTACTCAATGCGTCAGCTACTACGTTTGCTTTTCCAGGATGATATTGGATGGTATGATCGTAATCTTTCAACAGCTCGAGCCAACGTCGCTGCCGCATGTTGAGTTCCTTTTGGGTGAAGAAATATTTAAGGCTTTTATGATCTGTATAGATCTCCACTTTCTCCCCATACAGGTAGTGTCTCCAGATCTTCAACGCGAAAACTACTGCTGCCAACTCCAAATCATGAGTAGGATAATTCCTCTCATATTCTTTGAGTTGTCGCGAGGCATAGGCTATGACTTTCCCATGTTGCATGAGAACACATCCTAACCCTTTGCCTGAAGCATCACTGTAGATAACAAATCCATCCGAACCAGATGGTATTGTCAGAACAGGTGCCGAAATGAGTCTCCTCTTAAGCTCTTGAAAACTCTTCTCGCATTCCTCGCTCCATACGAATTTGATATCTTTCCGAGTCAGCTGAGTTAACGGGGTAGCGATTCGAGAAAACCCTTCCACGAATCTTCGATAATAACCAGCTAAGCCTAGAAAGCTACGTACTTCGGTCACCGTCTTTGGTTGCTCCCAACTTTGTATTGCTTCAATCTTCGCCGGGTCAACAGATACTCCATGTTTTGACACCACGTGCCCTAGGAAAGCTACTTCCTCAAGCCAGAACTCGCATTTCTTCAACTTGGCATATAACTTATTTTCACGCAGCCTTTGGAGTACCAGCTTCAAATGATGCTCATGATCTTCACGGCTTTTGGAATATATGAGGATGTCATCAATAAAGACAACAACGAACTGATCCAAATAATCCTTAAATACTCGGTTCATCATATCCATGAAAGCCGCAGGAGCATTAGTCAATCCAAAAGACATAACTAGGAACTCATAATGCCCGTACCGAGTTCTGAAGGCAGTCTTTGGAATATCCTCAGTTTTAACCTTCAGCTGATGATATCCAGAACGAAGATCGATCTTTGAAAAGAACTGTGCTCCTTGTAACTGGTCAAACAGGTCATCAATACGAGGTAGCGGATACCTATTCTTAATAGTGACATGGTTTAATTCCCGGTAATCAATACAAAGTCGCATACTCCCGTCTTTTTTCTTTACAAATAAAACAGGAGCACCCCAAGGAGATGTACTAGGACGAATGAAACCGATGTCCAACAACTCTTGTAGTTGGACCTTTAACTCCTGAAGTTCAATAGGAGCCATTCGATATGGGGTTTTAGAAATGGGCTTTGTACCAGGTTCAAGATCAATAAAGAATTCAATTTCTCGTTCCGGGGTAGACCGGGAAGTTCTTCAGGAAATACGTCAGGAAAGTCAATAACAACAGGAATATTATTCAAATTTGACGTGTCTTTATTCAAATCCATAACATGGGCTAAGAAAGCTTGACATCCGTTTTTTAATAAACGAATGGCTTTATGGCTTGATATAACAGTGATTGATTTTAATGGCTTAGTTGTTTGAATTCGTACAACAGGTTGGTTAGGAATATGAAAACTAACAACCTTACGAAAACAATCAATTTTGGCATGATGAGTAGTTAGCCAATCAATCCCTAAAATCACATCAAAAGCAAGTATCTTTAAAGAGATAAGGTCAACAGGTAAGGTGATGGTACCAACTTGGATCACACAAGATTTATAAACAGTGGATGTGATGAAAGTTTCTCCTAACGGAGTCTCCACAGATAAATCAAAGTCTAACTTCTCCGGAGTCAAGTTTAAACGTTGAGCACAAGCAGGAGAGATAAAAGAATGGGTAGAACCGGTATCTAATAAGGTATAAACTTCGCATGAATTTATGATTAGCTTACCCGTGATCACCTCGTTTGGGTTCCTCGCATGTTGACCAGTCACGACAAACGCTCTTCCAGGAACCGTTGACTTTATCTTTTCTGGGACAGCTTTTTGAGTCACCATCCCCGCTGGACTTGGTTTTGCTACAGTGCAATCTCGAGCGATATGTCCTTCCTTTCCACAATTATAACATACCTTAAACTGTTGTGGGCAATTTGGGCTGATATGTCCTTCTTTTCCGCACTTATAGCATATAACCGGTGGTCGTTCTCCTCCCTTGGAACCAATTGCTGTTGGTGCTGACGTCTTCGTATTGTCATTGTTGAATCTCCTCTTTTTAAAATCTCCTCCCGACTCGCTTCTTCTATTTTCATAGCCACGATTACCACCAGAGTGGTTGCCGTTCTTGTCTGTATTTTTCTTTCTCCGCTGGTTATCATTGTTCTGATGACTGCTGTCACCGATATGATCCTGGTTGTGATCCCTCAGTTGACCGTACTCGTTATCTCGCTCTAATAATTGAGCCCTGTTGACAACATCTGAATAGAGAGAAAATTTATGAGAAATGAGATATTGACGTATGCCGGGTTTCAAACCTCTCAGAAACATCCTCGTCATACGTTCCTCATTCTCCACCAAATGAGGTGCAAACCTGGACAACTCTGCAAACTTTGCCTCGTACTGAGATACCGTCATATTATTCTGCTCTAGTCTAATAAACTCTACCTCCTTCATATGACGAATACTTTCAGGAAAGTACTTGTCATTGAACAGTTTTTGAAATGTCTCCCAAGACATGCTGAGTGCGGTTGGATGGGTACGCTTCACAGACTCCCACCAGTAATCTGCCTCGCCACGGAACATAAAGGTGGCGAATGGAACCTTCTGTTCCTCCGTGCATCCCAAGACATCGAATATCTTGGTAATTTGCTTGACCCACGTTTCCGCCATGATCGGATCCGGCTTTCTCTTAAATTCTGGTGGTCCCAATTCTTTGAACTGTTTGGCTGTGACAAACCGTGAATTGCTATCATTTCCTCCTGTATTTTGAACACGAGTCTCCCTTGTCTGGTTTTGCATAAATTGCAAAAAACTTCTAAACATTCCATCGTTCATCATCTGCTCATTGGTGTTGTTCACAGGAGGAACATTGCCAGCCTGTTGCACGTTCTCCTCGTTGGTAAGCACCGGTGTCTCCACGGTCTCATTTACTCCACTATTAACATTCTCAGTCGACATTCTCAAATACTGCCATAAAACAAGGGTTAATTAAATAAATTAACAAATCACATAATACCCCTATATTATGACTGACCAATAAATAAGCTTAGGTATGACACACTAGCGAAGGATTCGTCTCTCCCCTCCTAGTTCTATTCCCCGATCTCCGCCAGAGATCATATCCCTAAGCTCTGATACCAACTGTGACGCCCCCAAAATAGGTATACAACACCCATTCTGAGTCGCCAAAATACATGGTACAGAAACAACTACATCTTTATTATTACAACACAAGAACTGTGAGTTTAAATACAAATATTGTCATTTAGACAATATCCACACTCAAATAAGCCCTCATTACAATTATTGATACATTATTTCACAAAAATAGTGAGGACTACTAAAGTAACTTCTAGAACCATCATTCCATACCCCGACTAGTACTCGCTACATTCTCGCCTCCTGAGAAAAATGGAACAAAAAGGAAAAGGGTGAGCTCAACTAGCCCAGTAAAGAACATTATGACTAAGATAATACAGAACAAATTATCGTTAGTCTTCAACAGGGAAAAATCTAATAGAATACAATAGACAACAAGTTTTAAATCAATAACTGCAGCGGAAACAGCAAACCATTAGAAGAGTCAAGTAGAGAATGAGTTCTACTATCTTCTAAGATTTAAAAGTCCATCATCAATATTTTATCCCTGTAACAACAATCAATAACCATCTTTAATCAAATATTCATCTTTGCACTACAGGCCAAAGATATTCATTTGTATCACCAGTCGGTCATGTTCATCTCAACACCTGTTCATCTTTGCACTACGGGCCAAAGATATCATCAGTTAATCATTCATCTTTGCACTACGGCCAAAGATATTCAGTAATATCATCATTTAGGACTGAGGATGATGAAAAATATATTAAAGAAAACGAATCCAGTGAAACAAAATAACAAATATTAAGGATTCGTATTTCGATTTATTCATGTCCAAAAATACCTTATAATTATTCATAGTGAAGTAGAATTCAAGAATGATCAAAACATGGATACAATCAAAGCTAGTACCCAGAATAGATATTTTGGACGAAAAGAAGAAAATTTTATTTTTTGGTGAATAGTAACTCGTGAATAGTAACTCGTGAATAGTAACTCATGAATAGTAACCCCGACGTGAAAAGTTCCAAATTTGATAAAAATTTCTAACCAATATTTCGGCATAATGATATTGAAGAAATAATATCATTTTTGAATAAAATAACATCCCTTACCTCGTACAGACAGTACTTCTGGTCGGAATACCGGTATAAGGCTGAAAGACACTTGCTCTGATGAATAGAAACTCTCAAAGTATCTAAATACTCACAAAATACACTCAATAATCTAGAGAGAGAAAGAGAGAAAACTTGTTTCTGGTGTGATTTTCAATTCTAACTTAGCCCTCTATTTATAGGAAAATGTTAGCACGCCGAAGCAGACTTAACCT
The DNA here is from genome assembly GCA_016801055.1 of Panax notoginseng. Classification (NCBI taxonomy): domain Eukaryota; kingdom Viridiplantae; phylum Streptophyta; class Magnoliopsida; order Apiales; family Araliaceae; genus Panax; species Panax notoginseng. The sequence continues at coordinate 41,429,228 of CM029013.1, read as the reverse complement.
GCAACCTGATGGCTTTACCTGCTACTATTCCCACCCACCACATTTGAATAAAAATCTCAGCACATTTCTTCACCAACCAAGAGTGGGGCCCACCAATTCTAGAATTTTCTACCAAAATGATTAACTCCGAAAATTCAACAATTTCTGAACCAGTCATCTCGTAAAATTCATAATAAATCATACGTTCATTTTTAACGGTTCAAAATTTGTGGACATATACTCAACTTATATATGTATAACATATCCAAAAATTACCACGATCCAACGGTCGGATTAAAAATTATAACTCCCGCAAAATATCTCAAAAACCCTGATTTTTAATACCTCCATTCCGACAAAAATACTGATAAAAACCTCAACATTAACTCCTTCATTTTTAACCACAAAAATATATCCCTCATTTATATCCACAAAAAATAAATATTTCCTTATCATATGAATCAATAATTAATTATTTATAAATAATATTACAGAATCACATTTATGACAACCAGGCCGTTCCCAGGAAAGAGGGGGCTTTCCAATAAGGATTTCTCCTTACTGGCGCGCAATTAGATGACCAAACCTCTCCTTAGACAGAACTTTCTAGACATTGCCAATAATGTTATCTAATAATATTATTCAAATAATATGAATTATTGATCTGATAATGGGAAATACTGTGTAGTGACAATTATTGAAACAACAGTAATATAAAATATCAACGCAGCAATTATTGAATCAATAAAATAAAATACTGAACAGTAATTACTGTAACCATTATTGAGTAGTGCCTTCTTACGTAAGAATCAATAATTGGTGCAATACAGTGTGCTACTGTGTAACAACGCGTATTACTGTGTTTTAACCATCGGGTATTTCAACAGTATTAACGGTAACAACTACGCCGTTATTAATAAAAAACATATACTTGTCGTTTTCTTCATCCAATCGCTTTCCGTTATGGGGCCCACAAAAGACTGCGCCGTCGTACGAATATTCCCCGACAGGAAGAATATTCCACGACCAAACGAATATTCCCCGACAACAATGAATATTTTATAACCACTTGTTTATTTAAAATATTTACGCATTTTACCCATAACTAACCTCATTAATCAATTTAACACTTACTATTTCAAAATAATAAATAGAGGGAATTTAAATTTCATTTATTAATAATTTGGGGTCTTACAACCTCCCCTCCTTATGAAATTTCGTCCTCGAAATTGACGTACGTACCTGGTGTTTCGAAAAGATGAGGATACCTCGCTTTCATTTCCGTTTCCAACTCCCAGGTCATTTCCTCAATAGCATGGTTTCTCCACAAAACTTTAACTTGTGGTATGACCTTCGTGCGTAGGACATGCTCCTTTATATCCAAGATCTTGACAGGTACCTCTTCGTACGTTAAGTCTTCAGCTATCTCGTCCGGTTCTAACTCAATAACGTGGTCTGGGTCTTTCACATATTTACGTAACACAGATATATGAAAAACATTATGAACACGAGACATACTTGGAGGTAACGCAAGTCTATAGGCCACATTTCCTACTCGGTCAAGAATCTGAAATGGACCAATAAATCGTGGATTGAGCTTTCCTCTCTTCCCAAATCTTGTAACTCCTTTCCATGGAGCCACACGCAACAATACATGATCCCCAATGTCAAATTCCACGTCCTTCCGATGAAGATCCGCATAACTCTTTTGTCGATCCTGTGCCGTTTGTATACGTTGTCGAATCGTTTGGATCTTCTCTGTAGTCATGCGTACCAACTCTGGTCCCAACAATGTTGCTTCACCCACCTCGTCCCAGCATACTGGAGAGCGACACTTTCGTCCATATAATGCTTCAAATGGGGCCACACCTATACTTGCCTGATAACTGTTATTGTAAGAGAATTCCACCAATGGTAGGTACTTATCCCAACTCCCTTTGAAATCTAGGACACAAAGTCTTAATAGATCTTCAAGAGTTTGAATAGTCCTCTCTGATTGTCCGTCCGTTTGAGGATGGTATGCCGAACTAAATCGTAAATCTGTGCCCATAGCTTTTTGCAAGCTAACCCAAAATCTTGAAGTGAATCTTGGGTCACGATCCGAAACTATGGATACTGGCATGCCATGCAGTCTCACAATCTCATCTACGTATATACGAGCAAGACGTTTAAGGGAATAAGTCTCCCGTATCGGCAAGAAATGAGCAGACTTGGTTAATCTATCAACAATAACCCAAATAGCATTTATGCCTTGAGAAACCGTGGAAAGACCCGTAACGAAATCCATGGTAATGTGTTCCCACTTCCATTTCGGAATCTCAAGTGGTTGCAATGGACCCTTTGGTACTTGATGTTCCGCCTTTACACGTTGACAAGTTAAACACCTCGAGATAAACTTTGCAATCTCTCTCTTCATATTATTCCACCAAAATGTATGTCGTAGATCACGATACATTTTGGTACTTCCAGGATGGATTGCAAATGGTGTATTGTGTGCTTCCATCATGATCTTGTACTTCAAATCAGAATTGTTAGGAACACAGAGTCTAGAGTGAACTCGAAGTATTCCTTCTTCATCGATTCTTGCTTCTGGAATAGAACCTTCTTGCACTTTCTTCTTCATACGCATCAGCTCTATGTCCGTAGCTTGAGCAGCTTTAACTTTATCGATTAAAGTCGGTTCTACTCGTATATTTGATATCATCATGTGGGTACTTGGAGCCTTCATCTCTATCTCCATCCTTTGCAAGTCATACAAAATGGGCCTTTGTGTTAACAACATTGCACTCGTACCCGCATATGATCTTCTACTCAATGCGTCAGCTACTACGTTTGCTTTTCCAGGATGATATTGGATGGTATGATCGTAATCTTTCAACAGCTCGAGCCAACGTCGCTGCCGCATGTTGAGTTCCTTTTGGGTGAAGAAATATTTAAGGCTTTTATGATCTGTATAGATCTCCACTTTCTCCCCATACAGGTAGTGTCTCCAGATCTTCAACGCGAAAACTACTGCTGCCAACTCCAAATCATGAGTAGGATAATTCCTCTCATATTCTTTGAGTTGTCGCGAGGCATAGGCTATGACTTTCCCATGTTGCATGAGAACACATCCTAACCCTTTGCCTGAAGCATCACTGTAGATAACAAATCCATCCGAACCAGATGGTATTGTCAGAACAGGTGCCGAAATGAGTCTCCTCTTAAGCTCTTGAAAACTCTTCTCGCATTCCTCGCTCCATACGAATTTGATATCTTTCCGAGTCAGCTGAGTTAACGGGGTAGCGATTCGAGAAAACCCTTGTAACGACCCCAAAATAGGTCCATTCCACCCAACCCATTCTGAGTCGCCAAATACATGGTACAGAAAACAACTACAACTTTATTACAACAATTGTCGTGCAAAATACAACAACACATATGCTATGAGTTTGGATACAAATATATACCAAATGTGACTCATGTTCCAACCGTGGACATCACCTCACAATAACACCTTACATAAAGGTATAGTCAAAAACTGTTTTAGAAATTAGAATCTTTGGAAAGTGCTCAAGGAAACCTTCATACATGGGAGGCCACGCGTCTAGGTTATGATAGATATCATATGGCCACAGAATTATCCTTGGTTGACCCAATAGACCCCAAAGAAAAACGAGAAGATTACTATCATATTCTTCCCAATGGTGAGTCTTCTCTTGACTTATCATTATCTCCACTGTCTCTAATTGAGAATTATACTTCAAACAAACACCAAGATTATATAGGTAGTGCCCATAGATATACTCAGCAAGTGGATGAGCACAACCCTGTCTTATGATGACACGAGGTTGTATGTCATTAGACATCTTGTATGATAGTGGCAAACACCATTCCAACGTTGGGTACACCTTACCCTATTGGATTCACCAAATATAACTACTAAATGAACTTTTCTATACTGCCTCGGGAGAACATCCACAGCTAGAGACCACCGTTCTATTTCCCCGTTACCCTCGCTCGACCCAGCTACACTCTTATTACCTGAAAGGAATTGTGAAGCAAAAGGGTGAGCACAACTAGCTCAGTAAAGAATATCATGACTAAAGATAATTCAATTATCAATAGCCTTCATCAACAATAAATCAGAGATTTAGAACATATGGTAAATGATAAAAATTTCAACCATAGTTGCAGCGGAGCGAGCAATCCATTAGAAGAGTCAAATAGACTATAAAGTCTATTATCTTCTCCATGTTAAAAATCCATCAACAATGTTTTATCCCTGTAACATCAATCAACAGTTCCTTTCCACAATCATATAAATAACTCATAATCATAATTATGATTCTAAATTCCTCTTCTCATCCAGGACAAAGATAATTTTCATCACTTGTCTTTACCTGAAACATCAAAGATCATGGTTATACCAAATCACAATTCTTGTTCATAATCATACTAATAATTTCATCTTTGTACTACGGGCCAAATATATTCGTCAATAGTTTATCTTTGCACTACTGGCCAAAGATATTCAACAACAGTTCATCTTTGCACTACAGGCCAAAGATATTCAACAACATATCATCTTTGCACTACAGGCCAAAGATATTCATCAACAGTTCATATTTGCACTACAGGCCAAATATATTCATCAACAGTTCATATTTGCACTACATGCCAAATATATTAATATCTCAAAGAAATATATAATCATTTCAGAATTTATATAAACAATAATTATAACCATGTTGATCAATTCACCTTTGCACTTAAGCTTAAGATATTCAATTATAAATTCAATGGTCATGATCATACCAGTCACAATTCAACTTTGCACTACAGGCCAAAGAGAACCCTAGTCATGATCATACCAATAATCTACCCATCTTTACACTCCAGTGAAAGAGAATTTCAACATCAGGGTTATAAAAATGTTATATATGATGATAAAAATAATATGATCAACATATAGTTTTAATCTCAAGAGTAATATTCGTAATTCATGAATAGTAAATCGTGAATAGTAACTCATGAATAGTAACCCCGACACAAAAGATAGAAATTCCACAATAAAATCCATACCAATATTTCGGTATAATGATATTGAAAGAATAACATTACTTAAATTTATAAACAATTTATTTTAATTGTTTACACTTTACTAATTAATGCATTTAATCATCATAAAATGCTAACTCTTACAATTTCATCATCAATAACCAAAACCCTCATCAAAAATCTGCATATACCTCATATAGGATTCTCAAGCCATAAAATCCTATTTTTCAATTTTCTTTCTTCACAAAACATATTTAATTCATTTACTCATAACTAGACCATTTTTATGAAAAATACCAAATCAGTTCCAAAAATATTTCTTTTCTGAGATTTAGCATAATATAGTCCCATAGTGAACATATATTTTTCTCAGAATTTTTAAAAGTCATTTACTATTTTTCATATGGCCAAAATAGCCGAATATTTAGACATTTATCAAAAATTATACTTTTATCTAAAAATTCTGAAATTCACAGAGTATACTCTATCATATTCATGTACTCCCAATAAAAATTTCATCAATTTTGGAGTTAACCACAAGGAATTATAAGCGGTTACTTTTAAAATAGTATTTTCTCATAAAATTCATAACTCTCAATCTATACATCCAAAAATCACCATTTTTGGACACAATCAAGAAAACTCATCAAAATATCATTTCAAATTTTTCCAAAATTTTTGAAGATCAGAAAAATTACGAAACTGAAAATCATAACAACCCTTAAAATCTTACTATCCCTTACAATCCTTACAATCCCTTACTATCCCTTACAATCCCTTACCTCAAAACAGCAGTACTTCTGACCGGAATGTAAAGCCGAAGGAACCTTGCACTGAATATCAACTCTCAAAGTATCTAAAAACTCACAAAATATGCTTCATAATATAGAGAGAGAAAGAGAGAAAGCTTATGTTTTTGGTGTGATTTTCAATTCTAACTTAGCCCTCTATTTATAGGAAAATTTTGGTAGGTTTGACCTGCAACCTGATGGCTTTACCTGCTACTATTCCCACCCACCACATTTGAAATATAATTCAGCACATTTTTTCACCAACCACAAGTGGGGCCCACCAATTCTAGAATTTTCCACCAAAATGATAAACTCCGAAAATTCAATAATTTCTGAACCAGTCATCTCGTAAAATTCATAACAAATCATACATTCATTTTTAACGGTTCAAAATTTGTGGACATATACTCAACTTATATATGTATAACATATCCAAAAATTACCACGATCCAACGGTCGGATTAAAAATTATAACCCCCACAAAATATCTCAAAAACCCTGATTTTTAATACCTCCATTCCGATAAAATACTGATAAAAACCTCAACATTAACTCCTTCATTTTTAACCACAAAAATATATCCCTCGTTTATATCCACATAAAATAAATATTTCCTTATCATATGAATCAATAATTAATTATTCACAAATAATATTACAAAATCACATTTATGACAACCAGGCCGTTCCCAGGAAAGAGGGGGCTTTCCAATAAGGATTTCTCCTTACTGGCGCGCAATTAGATGACCAAACCTCTCCTTAGACAGAACTTTCTAGACATTGCCAATAATGCTATCTAATAATACTATTCAAATAATATGAATTATTGATCTGATAATGGAAAATACTGTGCAGCAATAATTATTGAACAACAATAATATAAAATTTCAACGTAGCAATTATTGAATCAATAAAATAAAATATTGAACAGTAATTACTGTAACAATTATTGAGTAGTGCCTTCTTACGTAAGAATCAATAATTTCAAAAATACTGTGCAATACCGTGTGCTACTGTGCAATAACGCGTATTACTGTATTTTAACCACCGGGTATTCCAACAGTGTTAACGGTAACAACTACGCCGTTATTTGTAAAAACTCAAATTTGTCGTTTTTTTCACCCGACAGTTATTCTGTTATGGGCCCACAAATGGCTGCACCGTCGTACGAATATTTCCCGACAGAAAGAATATTCCACGACCAAACGAATATTCCCCGACAACAATGATTATTTTATAACCACTTGCTTATTTTGAAAAAAATTTCACATTTCACCCATAACTTTAACTTTTTATCAATTTAACCATTTACTGAATTGTAATTATAAGAAAAATTGAATACTTTTATTTCATAAAATTCGGGGTCTTACAATCTCCCCTCCTTATGAAATTTCGTCCCCGAAATTTACGTACCTGGTATTTCAAAGAGTTGAGAATACCTTACTTTCATTTCAGATTCCATCTTCCCTGTCATCATAATTTCTCCATTGCTCATCTCCTGTATTTCATATATCATTCTAGAATACAGCTTCAAAACAAGGGTTAATTTAACAAATTAACATATCACATAATATCCCGATATTATGACTGACCAACAAATAAGCTTAGGTAGGACACACTAGCGAATGATTTACTCATCTCTCCCCTCCTAGTTATATTCCCCGATCTCCACCAAAGATCATATCCCTAAGCTCTGATACCAAATGTAACTCTGGACACCAACCTATGTCAGCACCTTACATTGATACCTATCAGTTTGCCACCGCAGAACGGCGTCCCCTACGGAGAGTCTGGCTTCGGTGCATCCCCCATCAACAGGAAGTCACCAGCGAGAGGCTCGGGGCTCTTTACTTATAGCTCTGATACCAAATGTAACGACCCCAAAATAGGTCCATTCCACCCAACCCATTCTGAGTCGCCAAATACATGGTACAGAAAACAACTACAACTTTATTACAACAATTGTCGTGCAAAATACAACAACACATATGCTGTGAGTTTGGATACAAATATATACCAAATGTGACTCATGTTCCAACCGTGGACATCACCTCACAATAACACCTTACATAAAGGTATAGTCAAAAACTGTTTTAGAAATTAGAATCTTTGGAAAGTGCTCAAGGAAACCTTCATACATGGGAGGCCACGCGTCTAGGTTATGATAGATATCATATGGCCACAGAATTATCCTTGGTTGACCCAATAGACCCCAAAGAAAAACGAGAAGATTACTATCATATTCTTCCCAATGGTGAGTCTTCTCTTGACTTATCATTATCTCCACTGTCTCTAATTGAGAATTATACTTCAAACAAACACCAAGATTATATAGGTAGTGCCCATAGATATACTCAGCAAGTGGATGAGCACAACCCTGTCTTATGATGACACGAGGTTGTATGTCATTAGACATCTTGTATGATAGTGGCAAACCACCATTCCAACGTTGGGTACACCTTACCCTATTGGATTCACCAAATATAACTACTAAATGAACTTTTCTATACTGCCTCGGGAGAACATCCACAGCTAGAGACCACCGTTCTATTTCCCCGTTACCCTCGCTCGACCCAGCTACACTCTTATTACCTGAAAGGAATTGTGAAGCAAAAGGGTGAGCACAACTAGCTCAGTAAAGAATATCATGACTAAAGATAATTCAATTATCAATAGCCTTCATCAACAATAAATCAGAGATTTAGAACATATGGTAAATGATAAAAATTTCAACCATAGTTGCAGCGGAGCGAGCAATCTATTATAAGAGTCAAATAGACTATAAAGTCTATTATCTTCTCCATGTTAAAAATCCATCAACAATGTTTTATCCCTGTAACATCAATCAACAGTTCCTTTCCACAATCATATAAATAACTCATAATCATAATTATGATTCTAAATTCCTCTTCTCATCCAGGACAAAGATAATTTTCATCACTTGTCTTTACCTGAAACATCAAAGATCATGGTTATACCAAATCACAATTCTTATTCATAATCATACTAATAATTTCATATTTGTACTACGGGCCAAATATATTCGTCAATAGTTTATCTTTGCACTACTGGCCAAAGATATTCAACAACAGTTCATCTTTGCACTACAGGCCAAAGATATTCAACAACATATCATCTTTGCACTACAGGCCAAAGATATTCATCAACAGTTCATATTTGCACTACAGGCCAAATATATTCATCAACAGTTCATATTTGCACTACATGCCAAATATATTAATATCTCAAAGAAATATATAATCATTTCAGAATTTATATAAACAATAATTATAACCATGTTGATCAATTCACCTTTGCACTTAAGCTTAAGATATTCAATTATAAATTCAATGGTCATGATCATACCAGTCACAATTCAACTTTGCACTACAGGCCAAAGAGAACCCTAGTCATGATCATACCAATAATCTACCCATCTTTACACTCCAGTGAAAGAGAATTTCAACATCAGGGTTATAAAAATGTTATATATGATGATAAAAATAATATGATCAACATATAGTTTTAATCTCAAGAGTAATATTCGTAATTCATGAATAGTAAATCGTGAATAGTAACTCATGAATAGTAACCCCGACACAAAAGATAGAAATTCCACAATAAAATCCATACCAATATTTCGGTATAATGATATTGAAAGAATAACATTACTTAAATTTATAAACAATTTATTTTAATTGTTTACACTTTACTAATTAATGCATTTAATCATCATAAAATGCTAACTCTTACAATTTCATCATCAATAACCAAAACCCTCATCAAAAATCTGCATATACCTCATATAGGATTCTCAAGCCATAAAATCCTATTTTTCAATTTTCTTTCTTCACAAAACATATTTAATTCATTTACTCATAACTAGACCATTTTTATGAAAAATACCAAATCAGTTCCAAAAATATTTCTTTTCTGAGATTTAGCATAATATAGTCCCATAGTGAACATATATTTTTCTCAGAATTTTTAAAAGTCATTTACTATTTTTCATATGGCCAAAATAGCCGAATATTTAGACATTTATCAAAAATTATACTTTTATCTAAAAATTCTGAAATTCACAGAGTATACTCCTATCATATTCATGTACTCCCAATAAAAATTTCATCAATTTTAGAGTTAACCACAAGGAATTATAAGCGGTTACTTTTAAAATAGTATTTTCTCATAAAATTCATAACTCTCAATCTATACATCCAAAAATCACCATTTTTGGACACAATCAAGAAAACTCATCAAAATATCATTTCAAATTTTTCCAAAATTTTTGAAGATCAGAAAAATTACGAAACTGAAAATCATAACAACCCTTAAAATCCCTTACTATCCCTTACAATCCCTTACAATCCCTTACTATCCCTTACAATCCCTTACCTCAAAACAGCAGTACTTCTGACCGGAATGTAAAGCCGAAGGAACCTTGCACTGAATATCAACTCTCAAAGTATCTAAAAACTCACAAAATATGCTTCATAATATAGAGAGAGAAAGAGAGAAAGCTTATGTTTTTGGTGTGATTTTCAATTCTAACTTAGCCCTCTATTTATAGGAAAATTTTGGTAGGTTTGACCTGCAACCTGATGGCTTTACCTGCTACTATTCCCACCCACCACATTTGAAATATAATTCAGCACATTTTTTCACCAACCACAAGTGGGGCCCACCAATTCTAGAATTTTCCACCAAAATGATAAACTCCGAAAATTCAATAATTTCTGAACCAGTCATCTCGTAAAATTCATAACAAATCATACATTCATTTTTAACGGTTCAAAATTTGTGGACATATACTCAACTTATATATGTATAACATATCCAAAAATTACCACGATCCAACGGTCGGATTAAAAATTATAACCCCCACAAAATATCTCAAAAACCCTGATTTTTAATACCTCCATTCCGATAAAATACTGATAAAAACCTCAACATTAACTCCTTCATTTTTAACCACAAAAATATATCCCTCGTTTATATCCACATAAAATAAATATTTCCTTATCATATGAATCAATAATTAATTATTCACAAATAATATTACAAAATCACATTTATGACAACCAGGCCGTTCCCAGGAAAGAGGGGGCTTTCCAATAAGGATTTCTCCTTACTGGCGCGCAATTAGATGACCAAACCTCTCCTTAGACAGAACTTTCTAGACATTACCAATAATGCTATCTAGTAATACTATTCAAATAATATGAATTATTGATCTGATAATGGAAAATATTGTGCAGCAACAATTATTGAACAACAATAATATAAAATTTCAACGTAGCAATTATTGAATCAATAAAATAAAATATTGAACAGTAATTACTGTAACAATTATTGAGTAGTGCCTTCTTACGTAAGAATCAATAATTTCAAAAATACTGTGCAATACCGTGTGCTACTGTGCAATAACGCGTATTACTGTATTTTAACCACCGGGTATTCCAACAGTGTTAACGGTAACAACTACGCCGTTATTTGTAAAAACTCAAATTTGTCGTTTTTTTTCACCCGACAGTTATTCTGTTATGGGCCCACAAATGGCTGCACCGTCGTACGAATATTTCCCGACAGAAAGAATATTCCACGACCAAACGAATATTCCCCGACAACAATGATTATTTTATAACCACTTGCTTATTTTGAAAAAAATTTCACATTTCACCCATAACTTTAACTTTTTATCAATTTAACCATTTACTGAATTGTAATTATAAGAAAAATTGAATACTTTTATTTCATAAAATTCGGGGTCTTACAACCCTTCCACGAATCTTCGATAATAACCAGCTAAGCCTAGAAAGCTACGTACTTCGGTCACCGTCTTTGGTTGCTCCCAACTTTGTATTGCTTCAATCTTCGCCGGGTCAACAGATACTCCATGTTTTGACACCACGTGCCCTAGGAAAGCTACTTCCTCAAGCCAGAACTCGCATTTCTTCAACTTGGCATATAACTTATTTTCACGCAGCCTTTGGAGTACCAGCTTCAAATGATGCTCATGATCTTCACGGCTTTTGGAATATATGAGGATGTCATCAATAAAGACAACAACGAACTGATCCAAATAATCCTTAAATACTCGGTTCATCATATCCATGAAAGCCGCAGGAGCATTAGTCAATCCAAAAGACATAACTAGGAACTCATAATGCCCGTACCGAGTTCTGAAGGCAGTCTTTGGAATATCCTCAGTTTTAACCTTCAGCTGATGATATCCAGAACGAAGATCGATCTTTGAAAAGAACTGTGCTCCTTGTAACTGGTCAAACAGGTCATCAATACGAGGTAGCGGATACCTATTCTTAATAGTGACATGGTTTAATTCCCGGTAATCAATACAAAGTCGCATACTCCCGTCTTTTTTCTTTACAAATAAAACAGGAGCACCCCAAGGAGATGTACTAGGACGAATGAAACCGATGTCCAACAACTCTTGTAGTTGGACCTTTAGCTCCTGACAATAATTTTGTCGTTATTTTCAATAACTTCCGCCGTTATTTTCAATAAAATATTTTTGTCGTTTTCTCAATCCGACAATAATTCCGTTGTGGGGTCCACCAATGATTGTGTCGTTGTACGAATATTCCCTGTTAAAACGAATATTCCCCGACCAATCGAATATTATATAACAACTTGCGTACTTTGTAAAATTTATAAATATTACCCACAACTATAACATTATATCAAACTAACTCCATAATATGTAAAAATGATATTTATAGAAAATTCATATTTATTTATAAAAGTTGGGGTCTTACATTGACTTAACGGAAATGATGACTAGGCAACTGACTTGTCTATAAAAAAAGCCTATGTGGCAATTATTATGCGACGTGGCAGTGATAATGTGGATTTGGAGAAATTTTTTATGAAAAAATGGAAAAAATATTTTAAAGTATAATATAAATTATAAAAATTAGCCAAAAAAAATAAGAAAATAAATAAATAAAAATAATTATTTTTAATAAAAATTAAAAAGCGTAGTTTTTTTTTATTAAAAAAATTTAAAACGCATTTTTTTAATAAAAATAATTGTTTTTTTATTTTTATTAAAAAAAAATAAAAACTTAGTTTTTTTAATAAAAAGAAAAAATGAAGTTTTTTTTAATAAAAATGATTAAAAGTCAGTTTTTTTTAATAAAAAAAAAAAACAATTTTTTTTATAAGTTTTTTTTTATTATTAAAAAAAAACGCTGAATTTTTTAATAAAAATAATTGTTAAAAATGCAACTTTTTTTAATAATTTTTTTTCTTTTTTTTATTATTAAAAAAATAACAAAACGCTGAATTTTTTAATAAAAATAATTGTTAAAAATGCAGTTTTTTTATAATAAAAAAAATTAACAGATTAATTTTTAAACTGTTAAAATTTTAAAATCTCTTAATTAAAAATATTTTAACATTAATCTGTTAATTTTTTTTATTTAAAAAAAATTGCGTTTTTAATTATTTTTATTAAAAAAAAATACATTTTTTTTATTTTTATTAAAAAAAAACTGCTTTTTTTTATTTTTATTAAAAAAATTTGCATTTTTTTATTTTTATTAAAGAAAATGCGTTTTAATAAAAAAAATTACATTTTTATTTAAAATGAGCGTTTTATTTTTTTTTTAATAAAAAAATTGATTTTTATTTAAAATTTAAAATCAGAGTTTTATTTTTTTAATAAAAAAAAGAAAAAAATTTTTTAAATATTTTTTATTAAAATCAGCTTTTTATTTTTTTTTTGATAAAAAAATTTATTTTTAATTTTATATATATATATAGCTACCAGCTAGGGCACTAATTCATCTTTATGTTTGCCCAGAGAGAGGCAGGCTTTGATATTTGACCTCATGTACGTGGATTCTGTCTAGTGTATTAGCAAAACATTAGTATATCTTGTAATTAATATTCTTAATTATTTCAACTCTTGAAACACAATAGTCAACATAAAGTTCTGCGCATGAATTTTGAGTTCGTAGTTACTGCTCCCTCCATCTCATTATAGGTGACGTTTTGGAAATTTTTTTTTTTTCAAAATATTTGACGTTCTCCAAAATCAAAACTCTTTTGCCTATTTTTTTTTTTCTTTACCCTTCCTTCTCCAGCACAATTAATACTCCTATAGACTACAATCCCATTACCATTTGGTAATCCAAAATTCATGCCTTTGTAAATATCGGGTGTAGATACTATAATTCCATTACCATTTGGTAATCCAAAATTCATGCCTTTGTTACTGGGATTACTGTTTCCGGGTTTAGCAACTTGGGCGTGATTTTCTTTTGGTTTTTCTTCCTCAGATTGCCTATCAATTTCATGGCTTTTTCTGTGCTTTATGATGAAAATTTCCTTCTTGAAAGATTCTTGTTCTGGTTTCTTTTTTTCTGGTTCGATATTGGATTGGATTTGAACGGGTGGGTCTGGAAGTGGAGAGGGAGAAGAAGAACTAATGCTTTTCTTGCTGAAACAACTACCCATTTTCCTCTACAATGAGATGGAGTAAATATCAGATTGAAAAATGGAAAGAGAAAAGATTTTTGGTAAGGGGAGAAGGGAAGGGTTCGGTAACCGAGAAATCCAAAATGGGGGAAAGTTTGAGCAGAGAGAAATCCAAAATGGGTTGCACCAGAGCGTCTTTCTTGCAATTTGTTTTGTATTATTCTTTGGGACGATTGAAGCTCTCTACTTCTCTGCGTCTCTATTTTATTACCAAGCGAAGATGAACCGACAGAAGAACAGATAGAAGAATTATTAATTAAGGGTAAAACAGTAAAACTGCATCTATTCTTAATCTAAGTGAAATACTCTAGAACGACAGATATAATGGGATGGAGGGAGTACTACATAATATCCACAAGGGAAGGGTTAGAAATATATACTCTCTCCGTTTCTTAATATAAGCCGTTTTAGAGTTATGCACAAGTATTAAGAAAATGATTACAAAACATTAAATATATTATCAATTGTCTATATTGCCCTTGTATTGAAAAAATAGATTATTATTTATTGGGTAAAAAATAGTGAGAGAACCAAAGTTATACTCCCTCATTAAATATCTTTTTAGAGTTAAGCACACTTATTAAGAAATAACACAAAATATCTTTTGTATCCCTAATTAATTATTTCTCTCCCCACAATGGTCCATGGAATTGCATTTACTAAGCATATTAAATAGATGGGTAAATTAGAAAAAAATAGTGCAATATTGCATAGAGATTCCAAAACGACACTTATATAGAATAAATGAAACTCTCTAAAAAGACATTTAATCTGAATAGGAAGGAATATTTATTAATATTGGAAACTAAGCAATTAATGCTTACTTAAAATTCTCAAACGACTTATATTTAGGAACAAAAATATTTTTCTAAACCGACCTATATTAAAGTATAATACTAGTGGTGTGTTGTTAATTATTACTCCATAATTAACCAACATATGTAATTATATATGCCAACCCTGATTACATGCCTAGAAATATAATAATAATTAAGTAATTAGTATTACGACAATACATGGTACTATAACAATTAATTAGACAATCTAGCTAAGAACCTAATTACTCGTAGCTAAGAACCTAATGTTGAGGGCATGCATGTAATTCCCGATCTACATTTTAAAATTAAAGATATAATTTCACGATTAAGCCAACTTGCGAAATTCAAATTCTAGAATTGATATCAAAATAACAAATATATCAGTTAGTAGCAAAATCAAATAAATTAACTAGCAATTTTGAATTTTAGATTCTCCAAATTAACTAAAAAAATTAAAATATATTTATAATTCTGAATCGGAGAGAGCATCATAAACTTGTTGTCCATCAACGACATTAGAGATAATTAACTTAAAAACCCCACGTTTCACATTATAATTAAGTGATTGATTGACGATTTCTCTCATAAATCTATTGTTTAGTATGCAATGCCCTTTTTTTACTTATAGAAGCGTAATTTAAACTTATTATTATTAAAGTGTACGTGTACTGTTAGATATATGTGTGCAAGTATCAAAATATGTATGAATAAAAAAAGAATTATTGCTAGTTTTTTTTTCTTTTTCCTTTTTATATCAAACTACTAGATTTTTGTTACAAAATAAAAAAAAAACATGCTAGAACTCGCATATATAAAACCTTGAACCAAAATCCAAAAAAAAAAAAACAAATGAAGATAATAAATGGAACAGTTTGTAATGTAAAAGTCAGCTTTTGCGAAAAGCGATACACTAAACATGCATTGATAGGTTGCATGTCCAGCGAATTAGCATCGTCTCCATTTCAAACAAATTAAAGAATTTTAAAATTTATAATTCAGATTTAAAATGTGTTAAAATAGGATAGAGAAGATAATAGAGATTATACAAACAATAAATACTCTCCATATTTCATTTGAAATGAAAAGAATACTAGCTACTCCATGTCCATCATATGAAAATTTCTTATTTCCTCGATCTAGCTGTTGAAGTTTCTTCCGAAACTGCATGCACAACTAATCTATATTTCTAGAAAGTATCAATCATATAATTTAGGAAAATTATATATTTAGTCACAAAAAAATGACAAATTTTTTGTTGCAAATAGATACATTCATAAATTAAATTATTACCTAAATACTCTCTCTGTCTCTCTCTCTCTCTCTCTTTCTATATATATATATATAGTTGATGATCGGTGCTTTTGTTACGTACGTTTGCGTCAAAAATCCAATTAATAATTTCTTTAATGATCCTCATATATATGCCGACAGGTAAAGAAAGAAACTCTGAAAGTATGAAAGGTCTCTTTAATTTGTCAATGCGCCCACAAATCGCAATTGCCACACTTATGCGGCGAATCTACAATACGCAATAAAGGATATGTATGTTGGACCAACTAGCTAGAAATCAATTGAGTCAAATCTGCCAGCTGATCATGAATTCTTATTAGCATACAAATTTTCTAAGATCACAAATTAAGGTCACATATATTACAATCTTAAGTATTCTTTTCAACAAAAGTACGTATACGTACGTATGTGATTGACAATATAATTAATTAACTTGAGAATACGATAATTAATCAACTAATTAAGTTGAATATATAGCAAACTCAAAGTCGTCTGTAAATTCCAGAATATGTATATATATATATATATTGAGCGGTAAATGGAAGTGAATGGTAGTAATTGTTACTAAAAATAAACCAGACAAGCTATGTGAACTTTCATTTCATGCAAATACGTACGTGCATGATTGTGCTGTCAGCTGTGCTACGTATGTACCAGTTACCACATCCAAAAAAAAATCTTCTTCTTCTTTTTCCTGATCCCTCCCTGCAAGTGGAGAAGAATCGATTCTCAAATAAGTGGCCAAGCAAGTTGTCCTAATTTTCAAGTGATCTTATTTAATTTATAGGAACAATGAACAACTAGTACTTGCCCACTACTCTTTACAGGACAAACAATATTTCTATGAAAGCACCCATATCATTCTTTTCTATAGGAACAAGTGTACAGTGTACTTGCCCAGTACTATTCATGTTCCACCCAATTTCCCTTAACTAATTCTTTATTTTGGAAGGCTTTCTAGCTAGTTACATTACTTCACATAATGTGTGCATATATATGTTTCATTGTTCTTGAAACTATATCTTACATCCAATTTTATTTGGATTAGTTAGTTGTCTAATTACATGAATAAATTATATCTCATTCCTTATATATATACCTCACTGGTTACATCACATTGCAATATTAATGCAGCATATATATGAAAAAGATGATCGAAGCCACATGCATTAAACGTAACATTGATATATACCCCACATATGTCACGCGTGATTTAAATTTTCTTCCGCTCATTCACCACTTCTTGCTAACACTACAAGTCTAGTCTACCTGAATTATCAACTTGTTTGGATTATTCATGAAAAAACGTGCATGGATATATATATATATATATATATATATATATATATATATATATATATATATATATATATACACACACACACACACGGTCAGGATCAAGAGCATTCTCCTTAAATAGCATTTCTCTTTAAATAACATTCTTTTATTAAAATTACGTCGTTTTGGAGGGACGCGGTGACATTTTTGCAAATACGCGGTGGCATTGTATTTACAAAAATGCCACCGCGTCCCTCCAAAACGACGTAGTTTTAATAAAAGAATGTTATTTAAGGAGCAATGCTATTTAAGGGGAATGCTCTTGATCCTTACAGTATATATATATATATATGGTGGGGACCGGCATGTCGCATATCATGCATGCTGATTAATTGCAGGCTTGCAGCTACTAGTATGGAGTACTTTGAATATACGTACGTATACCGTCATCATGGATATATATATTATATATATGAAACCAGAATGCAAGAAACGTACGCAATTTATAGTATAATGCATAACACATAATTATCCTACTTATAATATTCATAACGATAGTATCCGATTCCAACAATTCAATCCCTACCTAGCTTAAGAACGGTACTGCAAAAAAACATTTAAAACTATATATGTTTTGCATGATCAATTCCAAACCTTTGGAATTAGAATTGAGAGCCAAATGTTTACTATTTTTTTGGCTCAGTGAAGTGTACTCAAATTCAAAGATTAAAATTAAGTTGTCAAACAAAGAGTAAATCACATATTATATAATCGTATTGTTTTAATTTGCCGATTAGATCGAATATTAGTGCACGTTAATTAATAGTTGCATGCGTTTAATTAGTTTGTAAAATTAACCTTTTGAATATCGGTCAATCGATATTAATCGCTCATGAACATATAGAGAGAGAGAGAGAGAAGAAGGATCAAGAGTATTTCCCTTATCTAGCTAACACTCCTTCTTAAATAGCACTTCTTTATTAAAACTACGTCGTTTTGGGGTTTATTTTAAAAAACAAGTAGGGCCGCGAGTGGTATTTTTATAAATAAAAGGAAAACAAGTGGGACCACTCTCTTTTAAAAATCTCCAAAACGGCGTAGTTTTAATAAAAGAGTGTTATTTAAGGAGAAATGGTAAATAAGGAGAATGCTCTTGATCCTTGCTCTATATATATATATAGGGGCCGGATCCAGTCCGGGAGTCCGGATGATTTTATTTTTTATTTTATTTTTGCTTTTTTTTTTAAACACATAAAAAAAATTATGGAATTGAAATTTTTTCATAATACAGTATTTTGGGTGTGATTTGGGTACGTATGACTGTACCACCACTTTTTGGTATAGATATTCAAAACACACCCAAAACATTATATTATGGAAAAATTTCAGTTCCATAAAATATTAAATATTTTTTTTTAGTTGTTTTTAAAATAATAATAAAAAAAAAGGTCCGGATTTTCTCCCGTCCGGGAGGTCCGGACCTGATCCAACTTGTATATATATATATATATATATATATATATATATATATATATATATATATATATAGTGATTTTTTTTTATGAAAGTGATGTATACATTCCGTCTCATTTGTGCACAACTATACGATATTGATTTAATGAAAATTTTAAGACAGTAGTAATATATAATTTTACGAGCGACGAACTGAATTAACACGGCAGCTATAAGTTTATCCATATGTTAAACAAATTAACACTTCATTCCAACCATGCATGGATCAGAATGTCATATTCAAAAAAAAATTATAAAAAAATATTAGAAAATAGAAACTTAATCCGATGCCAGTTACATTTTAATTCTTTGGGTAATGTCCCGTAGGTACCGCATTTTCAGGTAGAAGCTCCAGCAAAAGTATGATGATACTACTAATTAATTAGCAACCAAATTAATTTAGTAATTAAGGTAAGTCAAAATAAATTACAAGTACATATATATGGAGTATAATGTTTATTACTCCTACA
This sequence comes from Panax notoginseng, assembly GCA_016801055.1. Lineage (NCBI taxonomy): Eukaryota > Viridiplantae > Streptophyta > Magnoliopsida > Apiales > Araliaceae > Panax > Panax notoginseng. The sequence continues at coordinate 41,409,549 of CM029013.1, read as the reverse complement.
AAACGTCATGAATCTGGTTTTGTTGCCTTCATCTCAGGGAGCAGAAGAACAAACAAATAAACAAATAGTACTACGTTTGGTGCATGCAAACATCATACTTCTGGTGCAAAAATTTATAAAATATTAATATTGATTACAAGGCGTGCAAAACTTATATGCATTAAACCATCGCTGCTTATATATATAAATTACTCCATATATTAAAAAAACTCCAAATCTAAGTCCGGACTGGAAGCTTTGACCATGATTCTTTACAGGCAAACAAAATGTAAAAAAGTCAATTACGTAGGAGTTCCACTAGGGCTTAGGGGATATATACATGATTTTTTACGAGCAAAAAAAATGTAAAAAATTCAATTACGTAAGAGTTCCGCTAGGGCTTATTATATATATATATATATATGTATATATATATATATATATATTGGCGGATCTAGCCAGGGGTAGAATAGGCTGCCCGTTGGAATTTTTTTATATGTGTTTAGGGACAGGACAAATATATAAACTAATAAATTTAAGGGCCGTACAGATTAATAAAAAAGTTAAATTTAGAGGGGGTAAAAAAAATCATAAAATAATTATAAATACAAGTAAAATTTATTTGAAAATTATAAAAAGATACCAAAACTAGTTTATACTTTGAAATTAATTCATGATTTTGTTTGAATATAGAAAGAAAATTTGGTTTGACACTTTGAGCATTTGGAGAACTATTATTGAACTATGACAAATAACCAAAATAAGTTTCTAAATTGTATTTAAATATTTTTTATTTGAAATTATTTTTTTAGTTTGAATTATGAATATTTATTATAATTTATAAACATTATTATAATTAGTTCAATTTTTTTTAACTTCAACAAAAAAAATTAATTAAAATCGGCTCCTGTTGGGCAAAATTTCTGAATCCGCCCCCCTTTCTCTCTCTCTATATATACTTAAAATAAAAGATTAATTCGGGCTGATTTGCAAAACCGAAAAAAGAAATTCAAAATCGTTGGTACACACGCCACGTACGTACATTGAGCACTGAATTACGTACAGAATTTATTCTGAAATTTGGCATGTGTGTTTAAACTTTAATTAGTATTAACTTGAACTTTCAACCGATGCCCGAATTAATCTTTTATTTTCAAGAACATTCATCTTAAGAGTAATATTACATATACAAATTATTTTACAAATATTTTATAAATTACTGATGTGGCATACTCCACCTCAGCGTATTGATCAACAAATTATTTCAATGTAGTTTTCGACCCTACACAATATACTGAGGTGAAGTATGTCATATCAGCAGTGTGTAAAATGTTTGTAAAATAGTTTGTGTCTCTAGCATTATTCTTTATCTTAAATAGCACTCCTCCATAAATAGCACTCCTTTATTAAAACTACGTCATTTTGGAATGGCTTAAAAGAGAATGGTCTCACTTGTTTTCCTTTTATTTATAAAAATGTCACCCGCGACCAATACAAAACTACGTAGTTTTAATAAAGGAGTGCTATTTAAGGAGGATTGCTATTTTAGAGGAATGCTCTTGATCATTGCTCTATATCTCTATATATATGAGCATATATATGGCAATATAGCATCTTAACCTTCCGTCCCAAAAATGAAGGGATTTGTTTGAAAAGGTCACCGTCCGTTAGTAATTCTAGCGGACGTAATTAATAAAACAATTAGACAGAAATGCCCCACTCAGGCCAAACCCATATATATATATAAAATTAAACAATAAAAATATAAATTATAAAATCACTATTGACTTTTGAAAGTCAATCAAAGATATTTTTAAATTTAAATTCGAGATGATTCATTAAAAATTATGAAATAATAAAAATCTTATTATGAATAATATTTTTTAGATAGTTTATAAATAATTATAATTGTATTGGCTAGCTAAAACTAGTAAAATTAATATGAATTTTAAATTTAAATTAATTTTAAAAAATTAACAATAACCTTTTATTTTTAACGGAGAAAGAAAGTTATTGATAGAATGAATGAAGGAGGGCCGGGTTGGCCTACTAAGATTTAAGTAGTAGTAGTAGTAGTACAATCGTTGCACCTGCCGAAAGGTTTTCTGATCAATTCATTAATTGGGATGGTTGATTTATTGGCCTTCTCTGGTAGTTGCATAAATAGTCATTAAAATCAACTTCCATAAAAGGCCAATCATGATTGCTGCGATTTCCACGTACATGCATTAATTTAATTTCTTCTTAACAATCATACGTACTTCACGGTGATGCATGTACTACTACAGTCTTTAATTCGACTAGTTAATTTTAACTACTCCCTCCGTCCTTAATTATTTATTCGACGTTTTAAAAGTGGATATAAAAATTAAGATAATGACTAAAAAATATTAAATATAATACTTAATTATCTATAATACCTTTAAATTTTTTATTAGGATAATGACAATTTTATTGGGATAAGGAGAGAGAAAGAGTTTGAAGTATTAAAAAAATAGACAGGGTAATGACTAATGAGGGGTAATTTTAAAAAAATTATCATTAATTCTTTCAGATTTGAACAAACGTCAAATAATTAGAGACAAATCAAAAACTTTAAAACGTCAAATAATTAGGGACGGAGGGAGTAATTAATAATATCTTCATTTCTAAATAAGTGTCGTTTTAGAAGAAAAAATTTGTTCTAATTTATTTATCGTTTACAATTTTATAGGAGAATAAATTATTTACTTTCCTATATCACTCATACATTCTCTTATTATCCCAATAAATTCTCACCCTTAGTATTAATAGTTTTAACTTCTCATAAAGATGTAGTGACGGAATTTTACAACATATTTTAATTATTAAGCGATAGTATTAAATAACTTTCTTAATCCATGTGCAAAAATATTAAACGATACTTATTTTGGAACGAATGGAGTACTACCGAGCTTGTTACTCCCTCCGTCCCTTAATATAAGACTTTTTAGAGTTGTGCATAAATATTAAGGAAAATATTATATAGCATTAAATATAATATCAAATGTCTATATTGTTCTTGTATTGAAAAAAAAATATCGTTATTTATTGAGTAAAAAATAGTGAGAGCCAACGTTATATTAATACTTGAGATAATATTGGAAACTAAACAATTAATATTTACTTTGAATTATAAAATGTCATATATATATTAAGGGACAAAAAACTTCTCTAAAGCGTATTACTCCTTCCGTCCCTAATTATTTGACGTTTTAGAATTTTTTATTTGTCCCTAATTATTTGACGTTTGTTCAAATTTAAGAGAATTAATGACAATTTTTTTTAAAATTACCCATCATTACTCTGCCTATTTGTTTGATACTTTAAACTCTTTCTCTCTTTCTTTCTCCTCATCCCAACAAAACTCTCATTATCCCAATAAAAGATTTAAGGGTATTATAGACAATTGAGTATTATATTTAATACTTTCCAATCATTATCTTAATTATTGTGTCAACCTCTAAAACGTCAAATAATTATGGACGGAGGGAGTATATTAAAGGATGGAGGGAGTATGGTTTAGTAAGTACTAATGTAACTTGTTATGATTTAAGTACTAGTAATTACTCCCTCCGTCTCTAATTATTTGACGTTTGTTCAAATTTAGGAGAATTAATAATAATTTTTTTAAAATTATCCCTTATTACTCTACCTATTTTGTGACGGCCCCAAAATAGGTATACAACACCCATTCTGAGTCGCCAAACACATGGTACATAAAGCAAACTACAACTTCAATAATACAAATATTGTGTGGGATAAGACAATACATACTGTGAGTTTAAATACAAATATTGTCTTCTAGACAATATCCATACTCAAATAAGTTCTCATTACAATTATTCAAACACTATTTTACAGAAATAGTGAGGACTGCTAAAACATCTTTCTAGAACCATTACTCCATACCCAACTCGATCCTGCTATGTTCTCACCTCCTGAGAAGAAAAATAGAACAAAAAAGAAAAGGGTGAGCTCAACTAGCCCAGTAAAGAATATTATGACTAAGATAATATACAACAAATTATCATTAGTCTTCAACAGGAAAAAATTTGATAAAATATAATAGACAACAAATTTTAGATCAACAACTACAGCGAAAATAACAAACCATTAGAAGAGTCAAGTAGAGAATGAGTTCTACTAACTTCTAAGATTTAAAAGTCCATCATCAATATTTTATCCCTGTAACAACAATCAATAACCATCTTTAATCAAATATTCATCTTTGCACTACAGGCCAAAGATATTCATTTGTATCACCAGTCGGTCATGTTCATCTCAACACCTGTTTATCTTTGCACTACGGGCCAAAGATATTCATCAGTTAATCATTCATCTTTGTACTACAGGCCAAAGATATTCAGTAATATCATCATTTAGGACTGAGGATGATGAAAAATATTTTTAAAAAAATGAATCCAGTGTGACAGAAGGACAAATAGTAGGGATTCGTATAACAGTTTATCCAAAATTAATAATACTTCATAATAATCAATTGTGAAGCAGAATTCAAAAACAAAGATCAAAATATGGATACAATCAAAGAAAGTAACCATAATAAATATTTTGGACAAAAATAGAAAATTTTATTTTTCGGTGAATAGTGTCGTATTCGTGAATAGTGTCGTATACGTGAATAGTGTCGTATACGTGAATAGTAAACTCGACACAAAAAATTCCAAATTTGATAAAAAAAACTCATATCAATATTTCAGCATAATGATATTGAAGAAAATAATATCATTTAAGAAGAAAATAATATCCCTTACCTCAAAATAACCGTACTTCTGACTGAATTTCGGGTATAGTGCTGACAGAAACTTGCACCGTATAGCAACACTCAAAGTATACTCACAAGAATACGCTCGATAATATAGAGAGAGAAAAAAAGAAAACTTATTTCTAGTGTGATTTTCAATTCTAACTTAACCCTCTATTTATAGGAAAATGCTAGAACGCCATAGGAGACTAAATAATAAAATAATATTGTTATTAATCAAAATTTCCTACGCATGCTATATAGACCATGACCCGCCACCACCTTGGAAAAATTTTCAGCAGCTCATGTGTTTGAAAAACCAAAAGTGGGTCCCACCCATAAATTTAATAAAAATCATTTTATTTTTCGAAACTTCAACAATTCATAGAAAATAGCCCGCTTATCAGAAAAATTCAAAACTCGCGAGTTCAATAGGAAATTTAATTCTCTATAACTTTAACAGTTTAAGTTTTTAATACCTCTGCACCGATAAAATACTGATAAAACACCTCAGCATTAATTCTTTTATTTTTATCCACATAAAAATAAATATATACATCATTTATATCCACATAAAATAAATATTTCCTTATCATATAAATCAATAATTAATTATTCACAAATAATATTATAGAATCACAATTATGACAACCAGGCCGTTCCCAGGAAAGAGGGGGCTTTCCAATAAGGATTTCTCCTTACTGGCGCACAATTAGATGACGAAACCTCTCCTTAGACAGAACTTTCTAGACATTGCCAATAATACTATCTAATAATATTATTCAAATAATATAAATTATTGATCTGATAATGGAAAATACTGTGCAGCAACAATTATTGAAATAACAATAATATAAAATATCAACGCAACAATTATTGAATCAATAAAATAAAATATTGAACAGTAACTACTGTAACAATTATTGAGTAGTGCATACTTATGTACGAATCAATAATTGGTGCAATACTTCGGTCAGCTGAGTTAATGGAGTAGCGATTCGAGAAAATCCTTCCACGAATCTCCGATAATAACCAGCTAAACCAAGAAAGCTACGTACTTCGGTCACTGATTTAGGTTGCTCCCAGCTTTGAATAGCTTCAATCTTTGCCGGGTCAACCGATATTCCACGACTTGATACTACGTGCCCAATGAATGCTACCTCCTCCAGCCAGAACTCGCATTTCTTCAACTTGGCATAAAGCTTAGATTCACGAAGCTTTTGGAGTACCAGCCTCAAGTGTTGCTCATGATCTTCACGGCTTTTGGAATAAATAAGGATGTCATCAATAAAGACGACCACAAAGTGATCCAAATATTCCTTGAATACCCGGTTCATCATATTCATGAAGGCAGCAGGAGCATTAGTCAATCCAAAGGACATGACTAGGAATTCATAATGCCCGTACCGAGTTTTGAAAGTCGTCTTTGGAATATCCTCAGTTCTAACCTTCAGCTGATGATATCCAGAACGAAGATCGATCTTTGAAAAGAATTGTGCTCCTTGCAACTGGTCAAACAGGTCATCAATACGTGGCAATGGGTACCTATTTTTGATGGTGACATGATTCAACTCCCGATAATCAATACAAAGTCGCATACTTCCATCTTTCTTCTTCACGAATAGAACAGGAGCACCCCAAGGAAAAGTACTAGGACGAATAAAGCCAATGTCTAACAATTCCTGCAGTTGGATCTTTAACTCCTGAAGTTCAATAGGAGCCATTCGATATGGGGCTTTGGAAATGGGTTTTGTACCGGGTTCAAGGCCAATACAAAATTCAATTTCACGCTCTGGGGGTAGGCCAGGAAGTTCTTCAGGGAATACGTCAGGGAATTTATTAACAATAGAAATATCATTCAAAACTGACGTATTTTTGTTTAGATCCGTGACATGAGCTAAGAAAGCTTGACATCCGTTTTCCAATAAACAAATAGCTTTATGGCTTGAGATGACAGCGATTGATTTTAATGGTTTGGTTGCTTGAATTCGCATAATAGGTCGATTAGGAATATGAAAGCTAACAACCTTACGAAAACAATCAATTTTTGCATGATGAGTAGTTAACCAATCAATCCCTAGAATCACGTCAAATGCAAGTATTTTTAATGAAATAAGATCGACAGGTAATGTGTGGGTACCAACTTGAACCAAACAAGACTTATAAACCGTGGATGTAATGAAGGTTTCTCCCAATGGAGTTTCAACAGATAAGTCAAAGTCTAATTTGTAAGACCCTGAATTTTATGAAATAAAAGTATTCAATTTTTCTTATAATTACTATTCAGTAAATGGTTAAATTGATAAAAATTTAAAGTTATGAGTGAAATATGATTTTTTTTCAAAATAAGCAAGTGGTTATAAAATAATCATTGTTGTCGGGGAATATTCGTTTGGTCGTGGAATATTCTTTCTGTCGGGGAATATTCGTACGACGGCGTAGCCATTTGTGGGCCCCATAACAGAATAACTGTCGGGTGAAGAAAACGACAAATTTGAGTTTTTACAAATAACGGCGTAGTTGTTACCGTTAACACTGTTGGAATACCCGGTGGTTAAAATACAGTAATACGCGTTATTGCACAGTAGCACACGGTATTTCATAGTATTTTTGAAATTATTGATTCTTACGTAAGAAGGCACTACTCAATAATTGTTACAGTAATTACTGTTCAATATTTTATTTTATTCAATAATTGCTACGTTGAAATTTTATATTATTGTTGTTCAATAATTGTTGCTGCACAGTATTTTCCTTTATCAGATCAATAATTCATATTATTTGAATAATATTATTAGATAACATTATTGGCAATGTCTAGAAAGTTCTGTCTAAGGAGAGGTTTGATCATCTAATTGCGCGCCAGTAAGGAGAAATCCTTATTGGAAAGTCCCCTCTTTCCTGGGAACGGCCTGGTTGTCATAAATGTGATTCTGTAATATTATTTGTGAATAATTAATTATTGATTCATATGATAAGAAAATATTTATTTTATGTGGATATAAATGAGGGATATATTTTTGTGGTTAAAAAATGAAGGAGTTAATGTTGGGATTTTTATCCGTATTTTTGTCGGAATGGAGGTATTAAAAATCAGGATTTTTGAGATATTTTACGGGGGTTATAATTTTTAATCCGACCGTTGGATCGTGGTAATTTTTGGATATGTTATACATATATAAGTTGAGTATATGCCCACAAATTTTGAACCGTTAAAAATGAACGTATGATTTATTATAAATTTTACGAGATGACTGGTTCAGAAATTGTTGAATTTTCGGAGTTTATCATTTTGGTGAAAAATTCTAGAATTGGTGGGCCCCACTTGTGGTTGGTGAAGAAATGTGCTGAATTATATTTCAAATGTGGTGGGTGGAAATAGTAGCAGGTAAAGCCATCAGGTTGCAGGTCAAACTTACCAAAATTTTCCTATAAATAGTGGGCTAAGTTAGAATTGAAAATCACACCAGAAACATAAGCTTTCTCTCTTTCTCTCTCTATATTATGAAGCATATTTTGTGAGTTTTTAGATACTTGGTGAGTTGCTATTCATCAGTGCAAGTTTCCTTCAGCATCATATCCGATATCCAGTCAGAAGTACTGCTCTTTTGAGGTAAGAGATAGTAAGGGATTGTAAGGGATAGTAAGGGATTTTAAGGGTTGTTATATTTTCCAGTTTCATAATTTTTCTGACCTTTAAAAATTCTGGAAAAATTTAAAATGATATTTTGATGAGTTTTATTGGTTGTGTCCAAAAATGATGATTTTTGGATGTATAGATTAAGAGTTATGAATTTTACGGGGAATGACTATTTTCAAAGTAACCGCTTATAACTCCTTGTGGTTAACTCCAAAATTGATAAAATTTTTATTGAAAGTATATCTATATAATATCAGTGTACTCTGTGAATTTCAGAATTTTTGGATAAAAGTACAATTTTTGATAAATGTCTAAATATTCGGCTATTTTGGCCATATGAAAAATAGTAAATGACTTTTAAAAATTCTGAGAAAAATATATGTTCACTATGGGACTATATTATGCTAAATCCCAGAAAAGAAATATTTTTGGAATTGATTTGGTATTTTTTATGAAAATGGTCTAGTTATGAGAAATTGAATTAAATATGTTATGTGAAGTAAAAAAATTGGGAAATAGGATTTTATGGCTTGAGAATCCTATATATGAGGTATATGCAGATTTTTGATGAGGGTTTTGGTTATTGATGATGAAATCTTAAGAGTTGGCGTTTTATGATGATTAAATGCATTAATTAGTAAAGTGTAAACAATTTAAATAAATTGTTTATAAGCTTAAGAATATTATTCTTTCAATATCATTATACCAAAATACTGGTACGAATTTTATTGTAGAATTTCTAACTTTTTGTGTCGAATTTACTATTTATGAGTTACTATTCATGATAAAAATTGGTTTCTTTTTCTAACCAAATTATAGTTGATTTACGAATATTACTCTTGAGATTAAAACTAGATGTTGATCATATTATTTTTATTATTATATATAACATTTTTATAACCCTAATGATGATATTTCTCTTTGACTTGAGTGTAAAGATGGGTAGATTTTTGGTATGATCATGACTATGGGTTATCTTTGGCCAGTAGTGCAAAGTTGAATCGTTGATTGGTATGATCATGACCATTGAATTTATAAGTGAATATCTTTAGCTTAAGTGCAAAGGTGAATTGATCAACATGGTTATAATTATTGTTTATATAAATTCTGAAATGATTATATATTTCTTTGAGATATTAATATATTTAGCCTGTAGTGCAAAGATGAAATATTGATGAATATCTTTGGCCTGTAGTGCATGTGACGCCCCCAAAATTAGGTATACATCACCCATCTTGGGTCGTCTGATACATAGTACAGAATACAAATACAACTGATTAATACATCTGTCGTGTACAATACGACAAAACATAAACTGTGAGTTTGAATACAAATATTATCTTCTAGAGAGTATTCATACTCAAAAGGGGTCCTCATTACATTTATTAACACACCATTACATAGAATAGTGAGGACTACTAACTAATACTATTCTTCGGACCATCACTCCGTTCCTCGACTTGCCCCAGCTACGTTCTCATTTCCTGAAGAGAACAGTGAAAGAAAGGGTGAGCTCAACTAGCCCAGTAAGAAATATTATGACTAAGATAATGCAGAATAAATTATCATTAGCCTTCAACAATGTTAAACTGATAAAATATAATAGACATCAAGTTTAACTGTAGCGGAACAAGCAATCCATTAAAAGAGTCAAGAAGAAAATAAACTCTACTATCTTTTATGATTTAAAAAGTTTTTCAACACTGTGATCGCTGAGACTCAGCTTAATAAAATAATTCACATCATCGAATCACCCCTGCACTACGGCCAAGGATATTCGTGTATTCATTAATGGTCATGATCATGCCAACAACTGTCCATCAATGCACTACGGGCCAATGAGGACTTTTACCACATCATTTGTAACATTACGGTCATGATTATACCGAATAACCCCTGGTCATAATCATACCAAGTCCATCTATGCACTACAGGCCACAGATGACTTTCAACATTTTATAAACATGAGGATGAAGACAATGATATAAGAATTGAATAAAACAAGTTCAAGAATTAATTTATCCAGGAATTAACAACGTCCAAATTGTCAACATGATACTGCATTGTGGAGTAAAATTCAAGAATGCTTAGAAGAATATTTTCTTGAAAAGATACTGGATGAAACGCAACTATCAAGGATATTCCACAAATTTCATGGAGTATAGAAGTCAAAACTTAACCAACTGAGTACAATAAAGAATGGAATAACAAAAGAAATCACCATGCATGCGATAGACCGCACAGACAGGTTATTCCAATAGAATAATAAATAATGGAACCAGGTCCGGCGTAAACGCACAGACAGGATATTCCGACAGAATAATAAATAATGGAACCAGGTCCGGTGTAAAACACACAGACAGGATATTCCAACAGAATAATAATAAAACGGAACCAGGTCCGGTGTAAAACACACAGACAGGATGTTCCAACAAAATAATAAACGGAACCAGGTCCGGTGTAAAACACACAGACAGGATGTTCCAACAGAATAATAGAAGAATGTCACCAAGTATAGGGTAGACCGCGTATACTGGTTATTCCAACAGAATAATAACAAATGGAATAACAGAAGTTCTCTTCATGAATATAAAAGAAATAATATTCCCTACCTTAAAAGAACTGGATATTAGAAAAGTGATGTAGCAGAATACTTTTATTCTCTCTCTCTTATTCTCTCTATATTTTCTCTCTCTATAGCTTGAATGAATTCGTAAAAAATAATGAAGCCCTAGGCCTCTATTTATAGAAAAACTGAGGGTGGCTCTTGGTCTTAACGAAGGGTCAAATGACTCTTGGTCTTAACGAAGGGTCAAATGACTCTTGGTAATATTGAAGGGACAACTACTATTGACGAAAGTAATTACTATTGACCAAGGTAAATACTATTGACGAAGGTAATTACTATTGACCAAGGTAAATACTATTGACGAAGGTAATTACTATTGACCAAGGTAAATACTATTGACGACGGTAATTACTATTGACGAAGAGACTCTTAGATGATGACATATGGCCCCCCATAAAATAACCAAACTTACCACAACGTCTCAATAATATAACATATTATACAGATGATACTATGACAATAATTTAAGAGATATGATGCAGCAATTACTGTAGCAATAATTGAGTATAGCTGAGTGACTTCTCACGTAAGCATCAATAATCAATACCGTGTGCTACTATGCAACCACGCGTATTACTGTACTTTTACTACCAAGTAGTTCAACAGTTTTAACGATTTTAAACGGTAACACCTCGGCTGTTATTTTTATAGAAAGATAATTCTGTCGTTTTCTCAATCCGACAATAATTCCGTTGTGGGGTCCACCAATGATTGTGCCGTCGTACGAATATTCCCCGATAAAAAGAATATTCTCCGACCAAACGAATATTTTATAACAACTTGCTTACTTTGCAAAATTTATAAATATTACCCACAACTATAACATTATATCAAATTAACTCCATAATATTCAAAAATGATATTTATAGAAAATTCATCTTTATTTATAAAAATTGGGGTCTTACAGTGCAAAGATGAATTGTTGATGAATATCTTTGGCCCGTAGTGCAAAGATGAGATGTTGTTGAATATCTTTGGCCAGTAGTGCAAAGATGAAAAGATGTTGAGATAAACATGACCAACTGGTGATACAAATGAATATCTTTGGCCGTAGTGCAAAGATGAAGTTATTAGTATGATTATAAACAGGAAATGTGATTTGGTGTAACCATGATCTTTGATGTTTCAGGTAAAGATAGGTGATGAAAATTATCTTCGTCCTGGATGAGAAGAGGAATTTAGAACTACACTTATGATTATGAGTTATTCATATGATTGTGGACCATAATTGTTGATTGATGTTACAGGGATAAAATATTGTTGATGGATTTTTAACATGGAGAAGATAATAGACTTTATAGTCTATTTGACTCTTCTAATGGATTGCTCGCTCCGCTGCAACTATGGTTGAAATTTTTATCATTTACCATATGTTCTAAATCTCTGATTTATTATTGATGAAGGCTATTGATAATTTAATTATCTTTAGTCATGATATTCTTTATTGAGCTAGTTGTGCTCACCCATTTACTTCACAATTCCTTTCAGGTAATAAGAGTGTAGCTGGGTCGAGCGAGGGTAACAAGGGAATAGAACGGTGGTCATCATTTAGTAGTTATATTTGGTGAAGAAAATAGGGTGAGGCGAACCCAACGTTGTAAGGGTGGTTTGCCACTATCATACAAGATGTCTAATGACATACAACCTCGTGTCATCATAAGACAGGGTTGTGCTCATCCACTTGCTGAGTATATCTATGGGCACTACCTATATAATCTTGGTGTTTGTTTGAAGTATAATTCTCAATTAGAGACAATGGAGATAATGATAAGTCAAGAGAAGACTCACCATTGGGAAGAATATGATAGTAATCTTCTCGTTTTTCTTTGGGGTCTATTGGGTCAACCAAGGATAATTCTGTGGCCATATGATATCTATCATAACCTAGACGCGTGGCCTCCCATGTACGAAGGTTTCCTTGAGCACTTCCCAAAGATTCTAATTTCTAAAACAGTTTTTGACTATACCTTTATGTAAGGTGTTATTGTGAGGTGATGTCCACGGTTGGAACATGAGTCACATTTGGTATATATTTGTATCCAAACTCACAGCATATGTATTGTTGTATTTTGCACGACAATTGTTGTAATAAAGTTGTAGTTATTTTCTGTACCATGTATTTGACGACTTAGAATGGGTTGGGTAGAATGGACCTATTTTGAGGTCGTTACAGTTGGTATCAGAGCTTAGGGATATGATCTCTGGTGGAGATCGGGGAATACAACTAGGAGGGGAGATATGAGTAAATCCTTCGCTAGTGTGTCCTACCTAAGCTTATTTGTTGGTCAGTCATAATATTGGGATATTATGTGATATGTTAATTTGTTTAATTAACCCTTGTTTTATGGCAGTATTTGAGAATGGCAGCTGAGAATGCTAATAATGGAGTGAATGAGACTGTGGGGATACCTCTAATCACTAACCGTGATAATGTGATGTCAGACGAAGAAGGAATTAGAGATATCCATGTGGTGAGTGAAGAATTGATAGTTACACCCGAGATAGTCGCAGAGGTAACAGCTGAGACTGAGGAAGAAGAGGAAGAAGAAGTACCAGAGGAGAGTTTATTAGAGGTATTATATGATCAAAATGTAGAATTTCAAAATCGTATTCATGAGTTAGAAGAGCAGGCAGAAGAACGACAGGCGATCGTGGAACAAAAGGATGCAACAATTCAAGCTTGTGTTACCCGATATGTGATGCTTGAACAGAAGCATTCTTTGGCAGAGTATAAGATGATAAAAATAGAATCTGAGCTGAGAGAAGAAAAAACTGAACGAGTGAGAATAAGTGATGCATGGGCAAAAGCCGCACGACACGTGGATATTGTGGAAAGAGATGTTCGATCTAAGAAGGCTAAAATAGATGATATGAATTTCTCTTTTTGGAAAGCAATTGGGAGAACCCAACATCGAGTTTTGAATTACCCTGTACATAGCGGTCAACCTGAATCCGATATGGATCGAAGATTGATGATTCAGATCATGAATGAGGAGTACGAAGAGGCAGTTGAGGGAGGAATATGTCCTATAGAAAGGTATATTTCAACGGTAATGATGACGCCAAATGCTACTCCAGACAAGTCAAAGCCGAGTAGTTCGAGGGATGGCAGTTGTCATGACTTCCCAACAAATGAGGAACCCAAATGAAGTTATCATGGGAGATGAGCAATGGAGAAATCATGATGATCTGAGAGATAGAATCTGAAATAGAAGCAAGGTATTCTCAACTCTTCGAAATACCAGGTACGTAAATTTCGGGGACGAAATTTCATGAGGGGAGATTGTAAGACCCCGAATTTTATGAAATAAAAGTATTCAATTTTTCTTATAATTACTATTCAGTAAATGGTTAAATTGATAAAAATTTAAAGTTATGAGTGAAATATGATTTTTTTTCAAAATAAGCAAGTGGTTATAAAATAATCATTGTTGTCGGGGAATATTCGTTTGGTCGTGGAATATTCTTTCTGTCGGGAAATATTCGTACGACGGCGTAGCCATTTGTGGGCCCCATAACAGAATAACTGTCGGGTGAAGAAAACGACAAATTTGAGTTTTTACAAATAACGGCGTAGTTGTTACCGTTAACACTGTTAGAATACCCGGTGGTTAAAATACAGTAATACGCGTTATTGCACAGTAGCACACGGTATTTCATAGTATTTTTGAAATTATTGATTCTTACGTAAGAAGGCACTACTCAATAATTGTTACAGTAATTACTGTTCAATATTTTATTTTATTCAATAATTGCTACGTTGAAATTTTATATTATTGTTGTTCAATAATTGTTGCTGCACAGTATTTTCCTTTATCAGATCAATAATTCATATTATTTGAATAATATTATTAGATAACATTATTGGCAATGTCTAGAAAGTTCTGTCTAAGGAGAGGTTTGGTCATCTAATTGCGCGCCAGTAAGGAGAAATCCTTATTGGAAAGCCCCCTCTTTCTTGGGAACGGCCTGGTTGTCATAAATGTGATTCTGTAATATTATTTGTGAATAATTAATTATTGATTCATATGATAAGAAAATATTTATTTTATGTGGATATAAATGAGGGATATATTTTTGTGGTTAAAAAATGAAGGAGTTAATGTTGGGATTTTTATCCGTATTTTTGTCGGAATGGAGGTATTAAAAATTAGGATTTTTGAGATATTTTGCGGGGGTTATAATTTTTAATCCGACCGTTGGATCGTGGTAATTTTTGGATATGTTATACATATATAAGTTGAGTATATGCCCACAAATTTTGAACCGTTAAAAATGAACGTATGATTTATTATAAATTTTACGAGATGACTGGTTCAGAAATTGTTGAATTTTCGGAGTTTATCATTTTGGTGAAAAATTCTAGAATTGGTGGGCCCCACTTGTGGTTGGTGAAGAAATGTGCTGAATTATATTTCAAATGTGGTGGGTGGAAATAGTAGCAGGTAAAGCCATCAGGTTGCAGGTCAAACTTACCAAAATTTTCCTATAAATAGAGGGCTAAGTTAGAATTGAAAATCACACCAGAAACATAAGCTTTCTCTCTTTCTCTCTCTATATTATGAAGCATATTTTGTGAGTTTTTAGATACTTGGTGAGTTGCTATTCATCAGTGCAAGTTTCCTTCAGCATCATATCCGATATCCAGTCAGAAGTACTGCTCTTTTGAGGTAAGAGATAGTAAGGGATTGTAAGGGATAGTAAGGATTTTAAGGGTTGTTATATTTTCCAGTTTCATAATTTTTCTGACCTTTAAAAATTCTGGAAAAATTTAAAATGATATTTTGATGAGTTTTATTGGTTGTGTCCAAAAATGATGATTTTTGGATGTATAGATTAAGAGTTATGAATTTTACGGGGAATGACTATTTTCAAAGTAACCGCTTATAACTCCTTGTGGTTAACTCCAAAATTGATAAAATTTTTATTGAAAGTATATCTATATAATATCAGTATACTCTGTGAATTTCGGAATTTTTGGATAAAAGTACAATTTTTGATAAATGTCTAAATATTCGGCTATTTTGGCCATATGAAAAATAGTAAATGACTTTTAAAAATTCTGAGAAAAATATATGTTCACTATGGGACTATATTATGCTAAATCCCAGAAAAGAAATATTTTTGGAACTGATTTGGTATTTTTCATGAAAATGGTCTAGTTATGAGAAAATGAATTAAATATGTTATGTGAAGTAAAAAAATTGGAAAATAGGATTTTATGGCTTGAGAATCCTATATATGAGGTATATGCAGATTTTGATGAGGGTTTTGGTTATTGATGATGAAATCTTAAGAGTTGGCGTTTTATGATGATTAAATGTATTAATTAGTAAAATGTAAACAATTTAAATAAATTGTTTATAAGCTTAAGAATATTATTCTTTCAATATCATTATACCAAAATACTGGTATGAATTTTATTGTAGAATTTCTACCTTTTTGTGTCGAGTTTACTATTTATGAGTTACTATTCACGATAAAAATTGGTTTCTTTTTCTAACCAAATTATAGTTGATTTACGAATATTACTCTTGAGATTAAAACTAGATGTTGATCATATTATTTTTATTATTATATATAACATTTTTATAACCCTAATGATGATATTTCTCTTTGACTTGAGTGTAAAGATGGGTAGATTTTTGGTATGATCATGACTATGGGTTATCTTTGGCCAGTAGTGCAAAGTTGAATCGTTGATTGGTATGATCATGACCATTGAATTTATAAGTGAATATCTTTAGCTTAAGTGCAAAGGTGAATTGATCAACATGGTTATAATTATTGTTTATATAAATTCTGAAATGATTATATATTTCTTTGAGATATTAATATATTTAGCCTGTAGTGCAAAGATGAAATATTGATGAATATCTTTGGCCTGTAGTGCAAAGATGAATTGTTGATGAATATCTTTGGCCCGTAGTGCAAAGATGAGATGTTGTTGAATATCTTTGGCCAGTAGTGCAAAGATGAAAAGATGTTGAGATAAACATGACCAACTGGTGATACAAATGAATATCTTTGGCCGTAGTGCAAAGATGAAGTTATTAGTATGATTATAAACATGAAATGTGATTTGGTGTAACCATGATCTTTGATATTTCAGGTAAAGATAGGTGATGAAAATTATCTTCGTCCTGGATGAGAAGAGGAATTTAGAACTACAGTTATGATTATGAGTTATTCATATGATTGTGGACCAGAATTGTTGATTGATGTTACAGGAATAAAACATTGTTGATGGATTTTTAACATGGAGAAGATAATAGACTTTATAGTCTATTTGACTCTTCTAATGGATTGCTCGTTCCGCTGCAACTATGGTTAAAATTTTTATCATTTACCATATGTTCTAAATCTCTGATTTATTATTGATGAAGGCTATTGATAATTTAATTATCTTTTGTCATGATATTCTTTATTGAGCTAGTTGTGCTCACCCTTTTACTTCACAATTCCTTTCAGGTAATAAGAGTGTAGCTGGGTCGAGCGAGGGTAACAAGGGAATAGAACGGTGGTCATCATTTAGTAGTTATATTTGGTGAAGAAAATAGGGTGAGGCGAACCCAACGTTGGAAGGGTGGTTTGCCACTATCATACAAGATGTCTAATGACATACAACCTCGTGTCATCATAAGACAGGGTTATGCTCATCCACTTGCTGAGTATATCTATGGGCACTACCTATATAATCTTGGTGTTTGTTTGAAGTATAATTCTCAATTAGAGACAATGGAGATAATGATAAGTCAAGAGAAGACTCACCATTGGGAAGAATATGATAGTAATCTTCTCGTTTTTCTTTGGGGTCTATTGGGTCAACCAAGGATAATTCTGTGGCCATATGATATCTATCATAACCTAGACGCGTGGCCTCCCATGTACGAAGGTTTCCTTGAGCACTTCCCAAAGATTCTAATTTCTAAAACAGTTTTTGACTATACCTTTATGTAAGGTGTTATTGTGAGGTGATGTCCACGGTTGGAACATGAGTCACATTTGGTATATATTTGTATCCAAACTCACAGCATATGTATTGTTGTATTTTGCACGATAATTGTTGTAATAAAGTTGTAGTTATTTTCTGTACCATGTATTTGACGACTCAGAATGGGTTGGGTAGAATGGACCTATTTTGGGGTCGTTACATAATTTCTCCGGAATTAAATTTAATCGATGAGCGCAAGTAGGAGAAATAAAAGAATGGGAGGTCACAACAAACGCTCTCCCTTGCACTACCGGTTTTGACTTTTCTGGGACGGCCTTTGGTGTCTTCATCTTGGCTGAACTTATTTTTGGTAAACGACAAAATCGAGCTAATTGACCTTCTCTTCCACAATTATAACATGCTTTAGACGGCATTGCGCAGTTTGGACTGATGTGCCCCTCCCCTCCGCATTTGAAACATATAATAGGTGGTCGTTCTCCTTCCTTAACAACGGATGCTGGTGCTGACGTCTTTCCATCATTGTTGAATCTCCTCTTCTTCAATTTGACCATTCTTATTGTTTTGGCCCTGATTACCACCGAAGTGGTTACCATTTCTGGCCTGTTGATTCCCTCCACGCTTGTTGTCACCGCTTCGATGACTGCTCTCACCGGTATTATCATTTTGCCGACTGCTCTCTTTTGGTTGCGTTGACTCGTTATCGCTCTCCACTAACTGAGCCCTATTCACAACATCTGAATACAAACACAGTTTATGAGAAATAAGATGTTGACGTATCTCAGGTTTCAAACCTCGCAAAAATATTAGCGTCATTCGATCTTCATTATTCACCAAGTGGGACGCAAACCGGGACAACTCAGCAAGTTTAGCCTCATACTGCGACACGGTCATATTATTCTGCTCCAATTTGATGAACTCCACCTCCTTTATGTGACGAACACTTTCGAAAAAGTATTTGTCATTGAAAAACTCTTGGAACTTCTCCCAAGACATCTTCAGTACGACAGGTTGAGTACGCTTAATCAATTCTCAACAGTAATCTGCCTCTCCTCGCAACATAAAGGCGGCAAAGGGAACCTTTTGCTCCTCGGACCATCCCAAGACATAAAATATCTTGGTGATCTGCTTTATTCATGTTTCCGCTATAAGTGGTTTTGGCTCTCCCTTAAACTCCAGTGGTCCCAGCTCCTTGAACTGTTTAGCGGTGACCGTCCGAGAGTTTTCAGTGTTTCCACCTATATTTTGAACAGGAGCCGCTCTCGCCTGCTGTTGCATGAACTGCATAAAGCTTCTGAACATTCCATCATTCATCATTTGGTTAGTATTGTTGTTTGCATGAGGATTGTCGCCTTCCTGATGCACATTATCCCGATTATTGATATGTGGTGAATCCACAGTCGCCTGTGCTCCATTGCTATTCTCAACATTCTCGGATGCCATTTTCAGATACTGCCACAAAATAAAAGTTAATTGATATGTCATATATTATCCTTATATTCTGACTGACCAATTAAATATTATGCAAATAAACTTAGGTAGGTCATACTAGCGAAGGAATTCCCCGTCTCTCCCCTCCTAGTTCTATTCTCACATCTTAGCCAGGGATCATATCCCTAAGCTCTGATACCAACTGTGACGCCCCAAAATTAGGTATACATTACCCATCTTGGGTCGTCAGATACATGGTACAGAATTCAAATACAACTTAATAATACAACTGTCGTGTACAATATGACAAAACATAAACTGTGAGTTTGAATACAAATATTGTCTACTAGAGAGTATCCATACTCAAAAGGAGTCCTCATTACATTTATTAACACGCTATTACATAGAATAGTGAGGACTACTAACTAATACTATCATTCGGACCATCACTCCGTTCCCCGACTTGCCCCAGCTACGTTCTCATTTCCTGAAGAGAACAGTGAAAGAAAGGGTGAGCTCAACTAGCCCAGTAAGAAATATTATGACTAAGATAATGCATAATAAATTATCATTAGCCTTCAACAATGTTAAACTGATAAAATATAATAGACATCAAGTTTAACTGCAGCGGAACAAGCAATCCATTAAAAGAGTCAAGTAGAAAATAAATGTAAGACCCCAACTTTTATAAATAAAGATGAATTTTCTATAAATATCATTTTTGAATATTATGGAGTTAATTTGATATAATGTTATAGTTGTGGGTAATATTTATAAATTTTGCAAAGTAAGCAAGTTGTTTTAAAATATTCGATTGGTCGGGGAATATTCGTTTTAACAGGGAATATTCGTACAACGACACAATCATTGGTGGACCCCACAACGGAATTATTGTCGGATTGAGAAAACGATAAAAATATTTTATTAAAAATAACGGCAGAAATTTTACCATTGTTACTGTTGAACTACTCGGTAGTAAAAGTACAGTAATACGTGTGGTTGCATAGTAGCACACGGTATTGATTATTAATGCTTATGTGAGAAGTCACTCAGTTTGATTCAATTATTGTCAGTTAATAATATGAATTATTTAGCGATAATGACGTTTTGTTTTATTCGTATTATTAACGTAATAAAACAGAAACATCTTTTTATATAAAACAGAATACTTTATTAAAGTTATTCTATAAATAGAATATATTATATTTTATTTAAAAGATTTTTCTTTAAATATGGACCGTCAGATTAAAGTAATCAATCTGGACCGTTCATGGATTAGTTACTATGCATTCTATTTTTCTATAAATAGCAGCTCATTCCTTCATTATTTCTTACGAATTCACTGAACTCTAGAGAGAGAAACTATAGAGAGAAACTATAGAGGGAGAGAAAAAGAGTATTCTGCTACTTAACTACTTCTTTATTTCAGCTCGTCTTTAAAACGGTAAGGGATATTATTCTTTTGTATTCAAGAAGAGAACTTCTGTTATTCCATTTCTTTATTATTCTGTTGGAATAACCTGTATATGCGGAATACCCTATACTTTGTGACATTCTTCTATTATTCTGTCTTTGTTATTCCGTTGGAACATCCAGTCTGTGCTATACGCCGGACCTGGTTCCGTCTTTATTATTCTGTCTTTATTTTCAGTTGGAACATCCTGTCTGTGCTTTACGCCGGACCTGGTTCCGTCTTTATTATTATTCTGTCGAAATATTCTGTCTGTGTGTTTTACACCGGACCTGGTTCCATTATTTATTATTCTGTCAGAATATTTTGTCTGTGCGTTTACGCCGGACCTAGTTCCATTATTATTATTCTGTTAAGAATAACCTGTATGTGCGGTCAATTGCATGCATGGTGATTTCTTTTGTTATTCCATTCTTTATTATACTCAGTTGATCAAAACTTTGACTTCTATACTCCATGAAATTAGTGGAATATCCTTGATATTTGCGCTTCATCTAGTATCTATTCATGAAAATATTCTCCTGATCAGTCTTGAAGTTTACTCCACAAAGCAGTATCATGTTGACAATTTGGACGCTATTAATTCTTGGATAAATTAATTCTTGAACTTGTTTTATTTAATTCTTATATCATTGTCATCATCCTCATGTTTATAAAATGTTGAAAGTCTTCTGTGGCCTGTAGTGCATAGATGGACTTGGTATGATTATGACCAGGGATTATTCGGTATAATCATGACCGTAATGTTACAAACGATGTGGTAAAAGTCCTCATTGGCCCGTAGTGCATTGATGGACAGTTGTTGGCATGATCATGACCATTAATGAAGACACGAATATCCTTGGCCGTAGTGCAGGGGTGATTCGATGATGTGAATTATTTTATTAAGCTGAGTCCCAGCGATCACAGTGTTGGAAAATCTTTTAAATCATAAAAGATAGTAGAGTATATTTTCTACTTGACTCTTTTAATGGATTGTTTGTTCCGCTGCAGTTAAACTTGATGTCTATTATATTTTATCAGTTTAACATTGTTGAAGGCTAATGATAATTTATTCTGCATTATCTTAGTCATAATATTTCTTACTGGGCTAGTTGAGCTCACCCTTTCTTTCACTGTTCTCTTCAGGAAATGAGAACGTAGCTGGGGCAAGTCGGGGAACGGAGTGATGGTCCGAATGATAGTATTAGTTAGTAGTCCTCACTATTCTATGTAATAGTGTGTTAATAAATGTAATGAGGACTCCTTTTGAGTATGAATACTCTCTAGAAGATAATATTTGTATTCAAACTCACAGTTTATGTTTTGTCGTATTGTACACGACAGTTGTATTAGTAAGTTGTATTTGTATTCTGTACTATGTATCTGACAAACCAAGATGGGTGATGTATACCTGATTTTGGGGGCGTCACAATAAACTCTACTATCTTTTATGATTTAAAAGGTTTTTTAACACTGTTATCGCTGGGACTCAGCTTAATAAAATAATCCACATCAACGAATCACCCCTGCACTACGACCAAGGATATTCGTGTATTCATTAATGGTCATGATCATGCCAACAACTGTCCATCAATACAATACGGGCCAATGAGGACTTTTACCACATCATTTGTAACATTACGGTCATGATTATACCGAATAATCCCTAGTCAAAATCATACCAAGTCCATCAATGCACTACAGGCCACAGATGACTTTCAATATTTTATAAACATGAGGATGATGACAATGATATAAGAATTCAATAAAATAAGTTCAAGAATTAATTTATCCAAGAATTAGCAATGTCCAAATTGTCAACATGATACTGCTTTGTGGAGTAAAATTCAAGAATGATTAGAAGAATATTTTCTTGAAAAGATACAGGATGAACGACAATTATCAAGGATATTCCACTAATTTCATGGAGTATAGAAGTTAAAACTTAACCAACTGAGTATAGTAAAGAATAGAATAACAAAAGAAATCACCCGGCATGCGATAGACCGCACAGACAGGTTATTCCAACAGAATAATAAATAATGGAACCAGGTCCGGCGTAAACGCACAGACAGGATATTCCGACAGAATAATAAATAATGAAACCAGGTCCAGTGTAAAACACACAGACAGGATGTTCCAATAGAATAATAACAAGACGGAACCAGTTCCGGTGTAAAACACACAGACAAGACGTTCCAACAGAATAATAATAAAAACGGAACCAGGTCCGGTGTAAAACACACAGACAGGATGTTCCAACAGAATAATAATAAAAACGAAACCAGGTCCGGTGTAAAACACACAGACATGATGTTCCAACAGAATAACAGAAGAATGTCACCAAGTATAGGGTAGACCGCATATACATGTTATTCCAACAGAATAATAAAAAATGAAATAACAACAGTTCTCTTCATGAATAAGAAAGAATAACACCCCTTACCGTTTTAAATAAGAGCTGAAATAAGGAAGTAGCTAAGTAGCATAATACTTTTCTTCTCTCTCTATAGTTTCTCTCTATAATTTCTCTCTCTAGAGTTCAGTGAACTCGTAAGAAATAATGAAGGAATGAGCTGCTATTTATAGAAAAATGGAATGCATAGTAACTAATCCATGAACGGTCCAGATTGATTACTTTAATCTGGCGGTCCATATTTAAAGAAAAATCTTTTAAATAAAATATAATATATTCTATTTATAGAATAACTTTAATAAAGTATTCTGTTTTATATAAAAAGATGTTTCTGTTTTATTACGTTAATAATACGAATAAAACAAAACGTCATTATCGCTAAATAATTCATATTATTAACTGACAATAATTGAATCAAACTGAGTGACTTATCACATAAGCATTAATAATCAATACCGTGTGCTACTATGCAACCATACGTATTACTGTACTTTTACTACCGAGTAGTTCAACAGTATCAATGGTAAAACTTCCGCCGTTATTTTTAATAAAATATTTTTGTCGTTTTCTCAATCCGACAATAATTTCGTTGTGGGGTCCACCAATGATTGTGCCGTTGTACGAATATTCCCTGTTAAAACGAATA
This sequence comes from Panax notoginseng, assembly GCA_016801055.1. NCBI lineage: Eukaryota > Viridiplantae > Streptophyta > Magnoliopsida > Apiales > Araliaceae > Panax > Panax notoginseng. Next base: position 41,385,620 of record CM029013.1, on the reverse strand, counting down.
TTCCCCGACCAATCGAATATTATATAACAACTTACGTACTTTACAAAATTTATAAATATTACCCATAACTATAACATTATATCAAATTAACTCCATAATATTCAAAAATGATATTTATAGAAAATTCATCTTTATTTATAAAAGTTGGGGTCTTACAACCTCCCCTTCTTATGAAATTTCGCCCTCGAAATTAGGGTACGTACCTGGTATGTCGAGGAGGTAAGGATACCTTGATTTCATTTCAGATTCTAACTCCCAAGTCATTTCCTCAATATCGTGATTTCTCCACAAAACTTTGACTTGAGGTATAACCTTGGAGCGTAGAATATGTTCCTCCTTATCCAAGATTTGAACAGGAACTTCTTCATACGTCAAATCTTCTGATATTTCGTCCGGTTCTAACTCAATAATGTGGTTCGAGTCTTCCACATATTTACGTAACATGGATATGTAAAAAACGCACGAGACATACTTGGCGGTAAAGCGAGTCTATAAGTCACAGTTCCTACTCGATCGAGGATTAAAAATGGACCGATGAATCGAGGATTGAGCTTTCCTCTCTTTCCAAATTTCGTAACTCCTTTCCATGGAGCAACACGTAAGAATACATGATCTCCTATATCAAATTCCACGTCCTTTCGATGAAGATCAGCATAACTCTTTTGTCGATCTTATGAGGTTTTTATACGTTGTCGGATCGTTTGAATCTTTTCTGTAGTCATACGTACCAACTCCGGTCCCAACAATATTGCTTCACCCACCTCATCCCAGCATACTGGAGAACGATATTTTTTTTCATACAATGCTTCGAATGGAGCCATGCCAATACTTCATTGATAACTGTTGTTGTAGAAAAACTCCACCAATGGTAAGAACTTGTCTCAACTTCCCTTAAAATCAAGGACACGGAGTCTTAATAGATCTTCAAGAGTTTGAATAGTCCTCTCTGATTGTCCGTCCGTCTGAGGATGATATGCTGAACTAAACCGTAAATCCGTGCCCATAGCTTTTTGTAAACTAACCCAAAATCGTGAAGTGAATCTTGGGTCTCGGTCAGAAACTATGGATACTGGCATACCATGCAGTCTTACAATCTCGTTTATGTACATACGAGCAAGATGTTCAAGTGTATAAGTTTCTCGTATCGGTAAGAAATGAGCAGACTTAGTCAATCTATCAACAATGACCCAAATCGCATCAATACCTTGAGAAACCCTAGGAAGACCGGTAACGAAATCCATGGTAATGTGCTCCCACTTCCATTCTGGAATTTCAAGTGGTTACAATGGACCTTTTGGTACTTGATGCTCCGCTTTGACTCGTTGACAAGTTAGACACCTTGAGATAAACAGCGGTATATCTCTCTTCATATTGCTCCACCAAAATGTATGACGAAGATCATGATACATTTTGGTACTTCCAGGATGGATTGTGTGACGCCCCCACAATTAGGTATACATCACCCATCTTGGGTCGTCAGATACATAGTACAGAATACAAATACAACTTACTAATACAACTGTCGTGTACAATATGACAAAATATAAACTGTGAGTTTGAATACAAATATTATCTTCTAGAGAGTATTCATACTCAAAATGAGTCCTCATTACATTTATTAACACACCATTACATAGAATTGTGAGTACTACTAACTAATACTATCATTCGGACCATCACTCCGTTCCCCGACTTGCCCCAGCTACGTTCTCATTTCTTGAAGAGAACAGTGAAAGAAAGGGTGCGCTCAACTAGCCCAGTAAGAAATATTATGAGTAAGATAATGTAGAATAAATTATCATTAGCCTTCAACAATGTTAAAGTGATAAAATATAATAGACATCAAGTTTAACTGCAGCGGAACAAGCAATCCATTAAAAGAGTCAAGTAGAAAATAAACTCTACTATCTTTTATGATTTAAAAGGTTTTTCAACACTGTGATCGCTGGGACTCAGCTTAATAAAATAATCCACATCATCGAATCACCCCTGCACTACGGCCAAGGATATTCGTGTATTCATTAATGGTCATGATCATGCCAACAACTGTCCATCAATGCACTACGGGCCAATGAGGACTTTTACCACATCATTTGTAACATTACGGTCATGATTATACCGAATAATCCCTGGTCATAATCATACCAAGTCCATCTATGCACTACAGGCCACAGATGACTTTCAACATTTTATAAACATGAGGATGATGACAATGATATAAGAATTCAATAAAACAAGTTCAAGAATTAATTTATCCAAGAATTAACAACGTCCAAATTGTCAACATGATACTGCTTTGTGGAGTAAAATTCAAGAATGCTTAGAAGAATATTTTCATGAAAAGATACTGGATGAAACGCAATTATCAAGGATATTCCACAAATTTCATGGAGTATAGAAGTCAAAACTTAACCAACTGAGTATAATAAAGAATGGAATAACAAAAGAAATCACCATGCATGCGATAGACCGCACAGACAGGTTATTCCACAGAATAATAAATAATGGAACCAGGTCCGGCGTAAACGCACAGACAGGATATTCCGACAGAATAATAATAAAATGGAACCAGGTCCGGTGTAAAACACACAGACAGGATGTTCCAACAGAATAATAATAAAGACGGAACCAGGTCCGGTGTAAAACACACAGACAGGATGTTCCAACAGAATAATAATAAAGACGGAACCAGGTCCGGTGTAAAACACACAGACAGGATGTTCCAACAGAATAATAACAAAGACGGAACCAGGTCCGGTGTAAAACACACAGACAGGATGTTCCAACAGAATAATAATAAAGACGGAACCAGGTCCGGTGTAAAACACACAGACAGGATGTTCCAACAGAATAATAAAAGAATGTCACCAAGTATAGGGTAGACCGCGTATACAGGTTATTCCAACAGAATAATAAGAAATGGAATAACAACAGTTCTCTTCATGAATAAGAAAGAATAACACCCCTTACCGTTTTAAAGAAGAGCTGAAATAAGGAAGTAGTTAAGTAGCAGAATACTCTTCTTCTCTCTCTATAGTTTCTCTCTCTAGAGTTCAGTGAATTCGTAAGAAATAATGAAGGAATGAGCTGCTATTTATAGAAAAATAGAATGCATAGTAACTAATCCATGAACGGTCCAGATTGATTACTTTAATCTGACGGTCCATATTTAAAGAAAAATCTTTTAAATAAAATATAATATATTCTATTTATAGAATAACTTTAATAAAGTATTCTGTTTTATATAAAAAGATGTTTCTGTTTTATTACGTTAATAATACGAATAAAACAAAACGTCATTATCGCTAAATAATTCATATTATTAACTGACAATAATTGAATCAAACTGAGTGACTTCTCACATAAGCATTAATAATCAATACCGTGTGCTACTATGCAACCACACGTATTACTGTACTTTTACTACCGAGTAGTTCAACAGTATCAATGGTAAAACTTCCGCCGTTATTTTTAATAAAATATTTTTGTCGTTTTCTCAATCCGACAATAATTCCGTTGTGGGGTCCACCAATGATTGTGTCGTTGTACGAATATTCCCTGTTAAAACGAATATTCCCCGACCAATCGAATATTATATAACAACTTGCGTACTTTGCAAAATTTATAAATATTACCCACAACTATAACATTATATCAAATTAACTCCATAATATTCAAAAATGATATTTATAGAAAATTCATCTTTATTTATAAAAGTTGGGGTCTTACAACCTCCCCTTCTTATGAAATTTCGCCCTCGAAATTAGGGTACGTACCTGGTATGTCGAAGAGGTAAGGATACCTTGATTTCATTTCAGATTCTAACTCCCAAGTCATTTCCTCAACATCGTGGTTTCTCCACAAAACTTTGACTTGAGGTATAACCTTGGAGCGTAGAATATGTTCCTTCTTATCCAAGATTTGAACAGGAACTTCTTCATACGTCAAATCCTCCGCTATTTCGTCCGGTTCTAACTCAATAATGTGGTTCGGGTCTTCCACATATTTGCGTAACATGGATATGTGAAAAACGTTATGAACACGAGACATACTTGGCGGTAAAGCGAGTCTATAAGCCACAGTTCCTACTCGATCGAGGATTAAAAATGGACCGATGAATCGAGGATTGAGCTTTCCTCTCTTTCCAAATCTCGTAACTCCTTTCCATGGAGCAACACGTAAGAACACATGATCTCCTACATCAAATTCCACGTCCTTTCGATGAAGATCAGCATAACTCTTTTGTCGATCTTGTGAGGTTTTTATACGTTGTCGGATCGTTTGAATCTTTTCTGTAGTCATACGTACCAACTCCGGTCCCAACAACGTTGCTTCACCCACCTCATCCCAGCATACTGGAGAACGACATTTTCTTCCATACAATGCTTCGAATGGAGCCATGCCAATACTTGCTTGATAACTGTTGTTGTAGGAAAACTCCACCAATGGTAAGAACTTGTCCCAACTTCCCTTGAAGTCAAAGACACAGAGTCTTAATAAATCTTCTAGAGTTTGAATAGTCCTCTCTGATTGTCCGTCCGTCTGAGGATGATATGCCGAACTAAATCGTAAATCTGTGCCCATAGCTTTTTGTAAACTAACCCAAAATCGTGAAGTGAATCTTGGGTCTCGATCAGAAACTATGGATACTGGCATACCATGCAGTCTTACAATCTCGTTTATGTACATACGAGCAAGACGTTCAAGTTATAGTTTCTCGTATCGGTAAGAAATGAGCAGACTTGGTCAATCTATCAACAATGACCCAAATCGCATCTATACCTTGAGAAACCTTAGGAAGCCCGGTAACGAAATCCATGGTAATGTGCTCCCACTTCCATTATGGAATTTCAAGTGGTTGCAATGGACCTTTTGATGCTCCGCTTTGACTCGTTGACAAGTTAGACACCTTGAGATAAACAACGCTATCTCTCTCTTCATATTGCTCCACCAAAATGTATGACGAAGATCATGATACATTTTGGTACTTCCAGGATGGATTGCAAACGGTGTGTTGTGCGCCTCCATCATGATTTTATACTTTAAATCAGGGTTGTTAGGAACACAAAGTCTGGAGTTGACTCGAAGTATTCCTTCTTCATCGATTCTTGCTTCCGGCATAGCATCTTCTTGCAGTTTCTTCCTCATACGCATCAGCTCCAGGTCTGTAGCTTGAGCAGCTTTAACTTTATCGATTAAAGTTGGTTCTACTCGTATATTCGCCATCATCACATGGGTCCCTGGAGTCTTTAACTCTATCTCCATCCTTTGCAAGTCACACAAAATGGGCCTTTGTGTTGACAATATTGCACTCGTACTTGCATATGATCTTCTACTCAATGCGTCAGCTACCACGTTCGCTTTTCCAGGATGGTATTGAATGGTATGATCATAATCTTTCAACAGTTCAAGCCAACGTCGTTGTCGCATGTTGAGTTCCTTTTGAGTGAAGAAATATTTGAGGCTTTTATGATCCGTAAAGATCTCCACCTTCTCCCCATACAAGTAATGCCTCCAAATTTTAAGTGCAAAGACAACAGCTGCCAACTCTAGATCATGAGTAGGATAATTCCTCTCATATTCCTTGAGTTGTCTTGATGCATAGGCTATGACTTTTCCATGTTGCATGAGAACGCATCCCAACCCTTTGCTCGAAGCATCACTGTAGATGACAAATCCCTCCGAGCCAGATGGTATTGTTAGAACAGGTGCTGAAATGAGTCTCCTCTTGAGTTCTTGAAAACTCTGCTCACATTCTTCGCTCCAACCGAACTTTGTATCTTTTCGAGTCAGCTGAGTTAATGGAGTAGCGATTCGAGAAAATCCTTCCACGAATCTCCGATAATAACCAGCTAAACCAAGAAAGCTACGTACTTCGGTCACTGATTTAGGTTGCTCCCAGCTTTGAATAGCTTCAATCTTTGCCGGGTCAACCGATATTCCACGACTTGATACTACGTGCCCAAGGAATGCTACCTCCTCCAGCCAGAACTCGCATTTCTTCAACTTGGCATAAAGCTTGTATTCACGAAGCTTTTGGAGTACCAGCCTCAAGTGTTGCTCATGATCTTCACGGCTTTTGGAATAAATAAGGATGTCATCAATAAAGACGACCACAAAGTGATCCAAATATTCCTTGAATACCCGGTTCATCATATCCATGAAGGCAGCAGGAGCATTAGTCAATCCAAAGGACATGACTAGGAATTCATAATGCCCGTACCGAGTTCTGAAAGCCGTCTTTGGAATATCCTCAGTTCTAACCTTCAGCTGATGATATCCAGAACGAAGATCGATCTTTGAAAAGAATTGTGCTCCTTGCAACTGGTCAAACAGGTCATCAATACGTGGCAATGGGTACCTGTTTTTGATGGTGACATGATTCAACTCCCGATAATCAATACAAAGTCGCATACTTCCATCTTTCTTCTTCACGAATAGAACAGGAGCACCCCAAGGAGAAGTACTAGGACGAATAAAGCCAATGTCTAACAATTCCTGCAGTTGGATCTTTAACTCCTGAAGTTCAATAGGAGCCATTCGATATGGGGCTTTGGAAATGGGTTTTGTACCGGGTTCAAGGTCGATACAAAATTCAATTTCACGCTCTGGGGGTAGGCCAGGAAGTTCTTCAGGGAATACGTCAGGGAATTTATTAACAATAGAAATATCATTCAAAACTGACGTATTTTTGTTTAGATCCGTGACATGAGCTAAGAAAGCTTGACATCCGTTTTTCAATAAACGAATAGCTTTATGGCTTGAGATGACAGCGATTGATTTTAATGGTTTGGTTGCTTGAATTCGCATAATAGGTCGATTAGGAATATGAAAGCTAACAACCTTACGAAAACAATCAATTTTTGCATGATGAGTAGTTAACCAATCAATCCCTAGAATCACGTCAAATGCAAGTATTTTTAATGAAATCAGATCGACAGGTAATGTGTGGGTACCAACTTGAACCAAACAAGACTTATAAACCGTGGATGTAATGAAGGTTTCTCCCAATGGAGTTTCAACAGATAAGTCAAAGTCTAATTTCTCCGGAGTCAAATTTAATCGATGAGCGCAAGTAGGAGAAATAAAAGAATGGGTAGAACCGGTATCAAATAAAGTATAGACTTCGTTAGAGTTTATGATAAGCTTACCCGTGATGACCTCATTCGGGTTCCTTGCTTTCTGGGAGGTCACAACAAACGCTCTCCCTTGCACTACCGGTTTTGACTTTTCTGGGACGGCCTTTGGTGTCTCCATCTTGGCTGAACTTGTTTTTGGTAAACGACAAAATCGAGCTAAATGACCTTCTCTTCCACAATTATAACATGCTTTAGACGGCATCGCGCAGTTTGGACTGATGTGCCCCTCCCCTCCGCATTTGAAACATATGATAGGTGGTCGTTCTCCTTCCTTAACAACGGGTGCTGGTGCTGACGTCTTTCCATCATTGTTGAATCTCCTCTTCTTGAAATGACCATTCTTATTGTTTTGGCCCTGATTACCACCGAAGTGGTTACCATTTCTGGCCTGTTGATTCCCTCCACGCTTGTTGTCACCGCTTCGATGACTGCTCTCACTGGTATTATCATTTTGCCGACTGCTCTCTTTTGGTTGCGTTGACTCGTTATCGCGCTCCACTAACTGAGCCCTATTCACAACATCTGAATACAAACACAGTTTATGAGAAATAAGATGTTGACGTATCTCAGGTTTCAAACCTCGCAAAAACATTCGCGTCATTCGCTCTTCATTATCCACCAAGTGGGACGCAAACCGGGACAACTCAGCAAATTTAGCCTCATACTGCGACACGGTCATATTATTCTGCTCCAATTTGATGAACTCCACCTCCTTCATGTGACGAACACTTTCGGGAAAGTATTTGTCATTGAACAGCTCTTGGAACTTCTCCCAAGACATCTTCAGTGCGGCAGGTTGAGTACGCTTAATCGATTCCCACCAGTAATCTGCCTCTCCTCGCAACATAAAGGCGGCAAAGGGAACCTTTTGCTCCTCGGAGAATCCCAAGACATCAAATATCTTGGTAATCTGCTTTATCCATGTTTCCGCTATAAGTGGTTTTGGCTCTCCCTTAAACTCTGGTGGTCCCAGCTCCTTGAACTGTTTAGCGGTGACCGTCCGAGAGTTTTCAGTGTTTCCACCTATATTTTGGACAAGAGCCGCTCTCGCCTGCTGTTGCATGAACTGCATAAAGTTTCTGAACATTCCATCATTCATCATCTTGTCAGTGTTGTTGTTTGCATGAGGATTGTCACCTTCCTGATGCACATTATCCTGATTATTGATATGTGGTGAATCAACAGTCGCCTGTGCTCCATTGCTATTCTCAACATTCTCAGATGTCATTTTCAGATACTGCCACAAAATAAAAATGAATTGATATGTCATATATTATCCTTATATTATGACCGACCAATTAAATACCATGCAAATAAACTTAGGTAGGTCATACTAGCGAAGGAATTTCCCGTCTCTCCCCTCCTAGTTCTATTCTCACATCTTAGCCAGGGACCATATCCTAAAGCTCTGATACCAACTGTGACGCCCCCAAAATTAGGTATACATCACCCATCTTGGGTCGTCAGATACATAGTACAGAATACAAATACAACTTACTAATACAACTGTCGTGTACAATACGACAAAACATAAACTGTGAGTTTGAATATAAATATTATCTTCTAGAGAGTATTCATACTCAAAAGGAGTCCTCATTACATTTATTAACACACTATTACATAGAATAGTGAGGACTACTAACTAATACTATCATTCGGACCATCACTCCGTTCCCCGACTTGCCCCAGCTACGTTCTCATTTCCTGAAGAGAACAGTGAAAGAAAGGGTGAGCTCAACTAGCCCAGTAAGAAATATTATGACTAAGATAATGCAGAATAAATTATCATTAGCCTTCAACAATGTTAAACTGATAAAATAAAATAGACATCAAGTTTAACTGCAGCGGAACAAGCAATCCATTAAAAGAGTCAAGTAGAAAATAAACTCTACTATCTTTTATGATTTAAAAGGTTTTTCAACACTGTGATCGCTGGGACTCAGCTTAATAAAATAATCCACATCATCGAATCACCCCTGCACTACGGCCAAGGATATTCGTGTATTCATTAATGGTCATGATCATGCCAACAACTGTCCATCAATGCACTACGGGCCAATGAGGACTTTTACCACATCATTTGTAACATTACGGTCATGATTATACCGAATAATCCCTGGTCATAATCATACCAAGTCCATCTATGCACTACAGGCCACAGATGACTTTTAACATTTTATAAACATGAGGATGATGACAATGATATAAGAATTCAATAAAACAAGTTCAAGAATTAATTTATCCAAGAATTAACAACGTCCAAATTGTCAATATGATACTGCTTTGTGGAGTAAAATTCAAGAATGCTTAGAAGAATATTTTCATGAAAAGATACTGGATGAAACGCAATTATCAATGATATTCCACAAATTTCATGGAGTATAGAAGTCAAAACTTAACCAACTGAGTATAATAAAGAATGAAATAACAAAAGAAATCACCATGCATGCGATAGACCGCACAGACAGGTTATTCCCACAGAATAATAAATAATAGAACTAGGTCCGGCGTAAAACGCACAGACAGTATATTCTAACAGAATAATAATAAAGACGGAACCATGTCTGGTGTAAAACACACAGACAGGATGTTCCAACAGAATAATAAGAAAGACGGAACCAGGTCCGGTGCAAAACACACAGACAGGATGTTCCAACAGAATAATAATAAAGACGGAACCAGGTCCGGTGTAAAACACACGGACAGGATGTTCCAACAGAATAATAATAAAGACGGAACCAGGCCCGGTGTAAAACACATGGACAGGATGTTCCAACAGAATAATAAAAGAATGTCACCAAGTATAGGGTAGACCGCGTATACAGGTTATTCCAACAGAATAATAAGAAATGGAATAACAAAAGTTCTCTTCATGAATAAGAAAGAATAACACCCCTTACCGTTTTAAAGAAAAGTTGAAATAAGGAAGTAGTTAAGTAGCAGAATACTCTTCTTCTCTCTCTCTCTATAGTTTCTCTCTATAGTTTCTCTCTCTAGAGTTCAGTGAATTCGTAAGAAATAATGAAGGAATGAGCTGCTATTTATAGAAAAATAGAATGTATAGTAACTAATCCATGAACGGTCCAGATTGATTACTTTAATCTGAACGGTCCATATTTAAAGAAAAAAATCTTTTAAATAAAATATAATATATTCTATTTATAGAATAACTTTAATAAAGTATTCTGTTTTATATAAAAAGATGTTTCTGTTTTATTACGTTAATAATACGAATAAAACAAAACGTCATTATCGCTAAATAATTCATATTATTAACTGACAATAATTGAATCAAACTGAGTGACTTCTCACATAAGCATTAATAATCAATACCGTGTGCTACTATGTAACCCCACGTATTACTGTACTTTTACTACCGAGTAGTTCAACAGTATCAATGGTAAAACTTCCGCCGTTATTTTTAATAAAATATTTTTGTCTTTTTCTCAATCCGACAATAATTTCGTTGTGGGGTCCACCAATGATTGTGCCGTTGTACGAATATTCCCTGTTAAAACGAATATTCCCCGACCAATCGAATATTATATAACAACTTACGTACTTTGTAAAATTTATAAATATTACCCACAACTATAACATTATATCAAATTAACTCCATAATATTCAAAAATTATATTTATAGAAAATTTATCTTTATTTATAAAAGTTGGGGTCTTACAGATTGCAAACGGTGTGTTGTGCGCATCCATCATGATTTCATACTTTAAATCAGGGTTGTTTGACAATTAACATGTGTGAAATATTTGAATGACAGAATTTTATTATTTTACCCCTCTGAAAAATTTAAAGTTATTGTAAATTTATTTAATAGTATTACTTAATATATGTTTTTATTTTATTCAGCTGCTCATTCAGCCAAAAAAATTGACTTAGTCATTCAGCTTAATCATCTGTCCGATTCAGTCACTGAGACGATTTTTTCCCAAAACAAACGCACTTAATGGCTGACCGATTCAACCATTCAAATGTATTCAGTTCTAAATAAACAGCCCCTTAAGTGAGTTTATTTCTTATATTATGATAAGCTTATTTCCTTGTTTGGTTTGTAAGTTTGTGAGTTTATTTTTTACTGGTATAGTAAAACTTGATCGATTCTTATGATATAATTGATTATAAATTATACTGTATCTCAAAGAGTGGGTCTTCAAAAAAAAGTTATGTTAATATCAAATACTATATTTTGCTACATAAAATTGAATATAGAAATCTGCATTACTGTAGGAATTAACTATTTTCTAAACTATTTGGAATTAAAAATAAAAAACTAAAGAAAATGGACGTACAAAAGAAACTATAATGCCTTAAATTGACAAAATGATTATTTTCATCGATTTGCTATTAAGTGAAAAATATGTTAGGAGTCTCAAATTGAGAAATATCTTATATATATATATATATATATATATATATATATATATATATATATATATATATATAACTAGTCGGTAAGTATGTGTACTATTTAAGAGTAAAAAATCTAAAACCACCAGCTTTACCGGTATAAATAAAGCAAAAGAAGAGACAAAATGGAGCTTGCAAAGTAGACTTTCTTGAACTGGTCTCTAGTCTCGCGCGCACAAACAAGTTGCCTATGTACGGAATCAATAACTAGACTTAATGAAACACTAAATTCACCTAATTAATATAAGTCGTACTCCATCCCTCCCAAATATTTTTTTCTCGTTTAACAATTTTAAATAAGTACTCCCTCCGTCCCAAATTAATTGCTCAGTTTTGATTTTTTAAAGTCAAATTGACTATTTTTAGAATTAATAATTAAGCATATATAAATATATTTCTAAAATTATAAAAATTGGGAGTAGTAATAAATTGTATATACTTTCTTTTAGTTATAATCACTTCACCTATATTTTAGCAAAAATAGTAAAAATATTAGTTTTAAAAATGGTCAATTTGACTTTAAAAAGTCAAAACTGAACAGTTAATTTGGGACGGAGGGAGTATTAATTACTTAATTTTTAATATTAATTTAATTATTAAATACTCTCTTTCATTATTTTCTATCTGATAAATAAATTCTCTTATTTTAATATAAAAATAATATAGACAATTAATATTATATAATTATTTTCTTAATATTTATGTACAATTATAAAATAATTTATAATAAGAGAGGTACGGAGTACTATGATTTTACATCCCTAGCCTGTCTCCTCCAATCATAAAACTCTGAAACAAGCCCTCATTTTCATAAGCTAGTACAGTGTGTGCCCATAGTTTCAAACTTGAATCCATTTGTAAGCAAACGTCATCAACAATAATTTGTAAAAATCTATTTCTCCGTCTCAACAAAGTATAAATTTTATACATATTAATTAAATAAAATATAATTAATAGAAAAAATAGAGTAAATAAGATTTAAAATTTTTCTATAGTAGTTCTATAAAATTTATAAAGTGATGAATAATTTTATTTTTTTTATATTAATGAATTCGGCCCATTAAATAACATAATTATATTTAACCTAATTTTATGTCTTATTTATTTAATTTAAAAATAAAAATATTTTTTTTTGAAAACGGAGGAATACTTTTTTTTCATTAAATTCATTCTACGCTCGTGTATATACGATGAGTTTTCATTTGATTTGACAATTCAGTGTATGTGGAGGAAGGATATATCAAAAGAGTAGTGATACAGACACAAACTATTTTTCAAACATTTTACAAACTGCTGATGTGGCATACTTCACCTCAGCGTGTTGATCAACAAATTGTTTCAATGTAGTCTTCGGTCCCACATAATATGCTGAGGTGGAGTATGCCACATCAGCAGTTTGTAAAATGTTTGTTGTGTCTCTAGCATTATTCATATCAAAATAAATATGTATTTGCAAATTAAAAAAAGTCAACAGCCGTGATATTATCCATCTTTTAAACATGTACATTAAACCATGCATTTGTACTGATATTGCTTGACCATACGAGATTTTTCTTAGCGTCACGTTTAATAATACATAAAAAAAAATCTTTTATATACGTGTATAACTACAATTAATTGTAAATAAATGATGTTAAAAAATAACGATTTTTTTTAAACCAACGAATACAAAATTTTCACTTTAAATTTGTACAAACTATTTTTACACAAAATCGTAACCGACGTTAGTTGACTTGTGTAGAGCGTCAATTTTTGATGACGTAAATTTTAAATTTATTTCTTTTAATAAAGAATTAATAAATAATATACTTTAGAGTGGACTAAGTAGGTACAAAATTCATATATTTTTTTTCTCTCTAACCAAACCCAATATAATCAAATTAAAATCATTCCAACATAATTTCATAAATTTCAATGAATAAAAATCAATAACTAGCTCATCAATCAAAGGGTGAAGTAACCGAGCTTAGAGAGTAATTGTACGTTGTTTATTCATGAGTATTTTTAGCTTAAAACTAAATTTTAAAGGTCAGCTCAGCAAAACTAAACGGTCAAAGTTGGTAAACAAATGTCTGGAAAAAAAAAAAAAAAGGAGTGAAAATAGATTCTCTCGACTTTAATTTTTAGCTGGAAAAAATAATTGTACTAGGTTTTTTAAAATAAAAAAATAAGTGTAGCTAGCTAGTTTAATTATTAGTAGTAGTGGATCACTTGCACCTAAAATTAAAAATATTATTACAAGTTTATGGCTTGTTTATAGTAGTATTACTTTAGTGAAAGTTGCTAAGATGGATTGAATTAAAGATTACTCCTGCTACATATATAGGCGATGAATACAATGGTGTGTCGGGATGAGCTGCCATTAACATTAACATAAAAAAATGTAATTAAGAAATAATGGTAATAATAAAAATATACTAATAATATGGTCAGGTCAGGTCAGATATACTATACAGTACTACTTGACAACAAAAATAAGTACCAAACAAAAATTCTAATCACAGGGATATGAAAACATCCACACGTGATTGCTGCACAACTATATTTTACTTTATTAATTAAGTTCCCTCATAATTCATCTAATTAACTTTTTAGTATCTCAAATGCATGTTTAGTTAGTGTTGAGTGGCCCGATAGGATAGCATAATCGTCACGTTCATTCATTTGATTAAAAAATTAATTACCTTTTCTATTTGTTGTTAACACATTTTTTGGGAAATGAAATATGTTATTTCTTCTAAATTATTTTTCAATTCCAAAAACTAAAAAAAAAATTATAAAATAAAAATATGAAAACATAAAAATGAATTTTAATTGCTAGTTAGATGTGCTCAAAAGAAAGTCAACAAGTCAACTAAACTCATTTTCGAGACTAATGAAAATTCTATAGGTACGTATACCTAGGTGCGTAGCTGAACAGTAAAAAATGCCGAGGTCGCCGGCTGGGCGTCGTTGTCTGTGACCAACAAACTCACCACAAAAGAGCAAAGTGTGGTCCGCGTACGGACAAAGTGTCAAAGCTGGATATTGCTGACCTGGCCGCTTCTTCGGTCCCACCTGTCCCCTAAGGCCCATCCATGCTGACGCTCAACGGGGTCCACGTGCCCCCTCTCCGCAAGATAGGTCGCAAGACAACCTAATATTTGAACGTTTTTCTTTTTTTCTTGGTACAAAAAAATTGAATGTCGATAGGAAGCAATGCTCCGTCAAAGTTATTCCACGTGTCACTTGACGTGTCCACGTAAAAAATGACATTTCAATTGACCTTTCCCTATATAAACCTGCTTCACCTCATGTACCTAAACCCACACACAACCTACCACACCACTCTTCTTAATATTTTACTTGTCCAAGTATCTCAAAACTATACCCCCTTTTATTTTCTCCGTCACTTTCTCTCTCTAGAATTTCCGGCCATGGCGGTTGACTCAACCATCTCGTCTCCTCTCGGCCCTCCGGCATGCGAGAAAGATGCCAAGGCTCTTCAATTTATCGAAGAAATGACCAAAAATGCAGATTCAGTACAAGAGAAAGTTTTGGCCGAAATATTGAGCCGAAATGCTGAGACTGAATACCTCCGAAACTTCAACCTCAACGGTGCCACGGACCGCGACACCTATAAGTCCAAAGTGCCGGTTGTTAATTACGAGGACCTCCAGTCCTATATCCAACGGATCGCTTATGGCGACCGCTCCCCCATCCTTTCTTCTCACCCGATCTCCGAGTTTCTTACTAGGTAAGACTACATTTTTTATTTATTTTTTTGCATACAAACGTATCCATGCATGTGTATTAATTTTACTAAATTAAGGTGGTGGGATTTTCAGTTCGGGAACATCTGCTGGAGAGAGAAAGTTGATGCCAACCATCGCTGAAGAGTGGGACCGTAGGCAGAAGCTATACAGCCTTCTCATGCCAGTCATGAATCTGTACGTGTATAAGTCAGTTACAAATTACTCAAATTGTTTGATTATAGTTATCGTACATTTATAAGTTCATACTACAATTTATGAGTCCGTTTCGGAATATTGTTCGACTATAATTATTACTTGGGTTTACTAATAGTAAAAAATATTGGACTATTACAGCTACGTGCCGAATTTGGACAAAGGAAAGGGTTTGTACTTTCTGTTTATAAAGGCGGAAACCAAGACCCTGAGCGGATTAGTAGCACGTCCGGTGCTGACCAGTTACTACAAGAGTGAACAGTTCATGACCCGTCCATATGACCCATACAATGTCTACACTAGCCCTGATCAGACCATTCTTTGTGCTGACTCTTTCCAAAGCATGTATTCTCAAATGCTTTGTGGCCTCGTCAAGCGCCAACAAGTCCTTCGAATGGGTGCCGTTTTTGCCTCCGGCCTAGTCCGAGCCATCCGCTTCCTCCAGCTCAATTGGAGACAACTGGCCGATGACATTGCATCCGGGGTTTTGAACCCTAAAATATCAGACTCGTCTATCAGACTATGCATGTCGGGTATTTTAAAACCCGACCCGGAGCTTGCAGAATTTATCACTCAGCAGTGCTCGGAGGAGAATTGGGAGGGGATTATTACTAGAATTTGGCCAAATACCAAGTATTTGGATGTGATTGTTACGGGTGCAATGGCTCAGTACATTCCAACGCTTGATTATTATAGCAACGAGTTGCCTAAATATTGCACCATGTATGCGTCTTCCGAGTGCTATTTTGGGCTTAACCTAAAGCCCGTTTGCAAGCCATCTGAAGTTTCTTATACCATCATGCCAAATATGGGTTACTTTGAATTTCTCCCCCACGATTCGTCGGCTCCGGTGACTCTCTCCTGTGACTCGCCACCTCGGCTTGTTGACCTTGCTGAGCTAGAAGTGGGGAAGGAGTACGAACTCATCATTTCGACCTATGCGGGACTGTGTCGATATCGAGTTGGTGACATCCTCCAAGTCACCGGGTTCCATAACTCGGCCCCGCAGTTCAAGTTCATAAGGAGGAAGAACGTTTTGCTAAGTATTGACTCGGACAAGACCAATGAGGCCGAGTTACAAAGCGCCATTGATAATGCGTCGGTGTTGTTACGTGAATTTAATACAACTATAGTGGAATACACTAGCTATGGTGACACCAAGACCATCCCGGGGCATTATGTTATTTATTGGGAATTACTAGTGAAAGAGGCGGCCAACTCACCGAGTCATGACGTGTTGAACCAATGTTGTCTAGCAATGGAAGAATCGTTGAACTCGGTGTACCGACAAGGCCGCGTGGCGGACAACTCAATCGGACCACTTGAAATAAGAGTGGTGAAAAACGGCACATTTGAGGAGCTGATGGATTATGCAATTTCTAGGGGTGCGTCAATTAATCAGTACAAGGTTCCAAGGTGCGTAAGTTTCACACCCATTATGGAACTCCTTGACTCGAGAGTTGTGTCGGCGCATTTTAGCCCCGCGGCCCCACAATGGACCCCAGAACGACGACGTTGACTAGGCAGTAATACCAACAAGTGACGTCAACTGAATAAAGAGTAGGGAAAAAAAAACCAATAAATATCACTTGGTTAGCCAACAACCAAGCATACCCCTTGGACCATGAAAATTTCTCTCCTCCGATCGATCCCACTTGTTTTTCCTTTATATGTTGATTGTGATCTAGCTAGCTAGCTTGGAAAATTGTATGATTTGGTGGTTGGGCTGTGTAGGTTCAAATAATCTGTACGCATGATGTAATATACGATCTAGTCTTTGTTTCTAACTTTCTGAGAAAAAGTTGAAGAAAAGACGTTGAAACTGTTTGTATGTGGCATCATTGTGTTTGTTGTAAATTAATTTATGATTGAAGGATATATATTGTTGTCTAAAGAGCAAAAATATGTGGCTCTATTTGCATGGATTTATCGCACGTGCTACATGATACTTGCAATAATAGTGGAGCATGTTCTTACTTAGTTTCTGAGATAATAGGAGTACCATTTGTTGGGTAATCAATTTAATTAATTGCACTATATTTACATTTTGTTGCTTGGAAGCATATTATTAGGTTTTTAGTTGGTGGACGGGTCTGACGGTTGGTTTGTTGCCGAATAGTTCTCTAATTAGGTGCGGTAAACATAAAGTTATTACCGTTAGAGCAGAGGATCGATCAAGAAAATAATGTATAATTAATATTCTTTATAGAAAACTGATATTTTCACCTAATTCTCTCTCAAATAAACATACAGTGAGTCTCCTTTCATGAGAAATAACTTAAAAACATATGAAAATAGTGCTCACACATCTTAATAACTTATGATTTTGTAAGCTCATATGAACATACAGTACTGTGAGAAAAAACTTAAAAATATGTGAAAATAGTGTCTTAATATGGTTTAGTAAGCGCATGTATATAGGTGTTTGTTAACCCCATGTTGCTTTCAATTCTTGTTCATCATTAACCAGCCTATGGTTCAAGCATTTCTCAAGAAAAAGTACTCCAACAAGTTAGCCATATACAGGTTCTCTAAATACTTGTTCTCTCGATCTCTCTCCTCTCAAATGAGGGTTCATTCAAATATGGATTTTATATTTTTGGTCTCAAATAATATGGTATTAAATAAGATAATTAATACTTAATGATAACTACAAATATTATTTAAAATAAATATCGGAGACCCCAAACATTATCTTTTTAAGAAACGTGATCAGTTGTCAATTTGATTTTATTTTGATGCAATTAACTTAATTTGTAAAATCTTAAAATTTAAATTGTGACTTAATTTTATTTTAAATTTGGGTAACAATTTTAATATTTTATACTTACTAGATATTTTGAAGTAATTTGGTATAATATTAACTATTATATTAATAAAAATACAAAAAAAAAATAACAACAATTTTGATTTTATAAATTGACTTGATAAACAGAAAAGAAAAAAATCAAATATGGTTTCATTTGTAGAATGGGAAGAGTAATATAAAGGGTCATTTACACTAATATACAACAATTAGACAGTAATTACAAAAATAAAACATACAAAACATAATTACAGAAATAAAACATACACAATATACGTGCTAAAATCACGTGTCATTAACTCCTACAAGTCAGTTACCAAATTTCATCTTTTCAATTAATCGTCCCAAAATCATGCAACTTTGAAATCGAAACACATATCAACGACGGAGAAGACGCAAAAATCTGTCGCGCCTATCAAATCGGAGAAGACGAATCACTTTTTCACGATGCAACTCTGAAATCGGAAATAGCATACAGCATCAACAACTTTTTCCCGTTCAGTAACCGTTATCTTCTGGCGCGACACAACACTGAGATCGGAGAAGACGAAACTTTTCGTCGCGACGGCACGCTGAGATCACAAAATAGCATACAAAATCAACAGCAACTTCAAGTTCAGTAACCAAAAATAATCGAACTACCGTGATTGTTGAAGTTCAGTAACAAAATCGCTGCAACTTCGATAAATATCTGAATACTGAGGTAAGTGATTCATATGCATATAGTTACCTCTGTTTTCTACGAATTCCTATATATTGATAACCTTTCTTAAGTTTTTCACGTTTAAAATGGTTACTATAAATACTGTGTAGCATTATATGGTTACTGATTAATGCTGACTTGGTTACTGTGTAAAATTATATTGCTCACTTGGTTACTGTGTAAAATTATCTAGTGACTAATGCTGACTTAATTGGTTACTGACCAATGCTGAATTGGTTACTGACTAATGCAAACTTAATTACTGCAGAGATTAATTGGTTACTGTAACATTGGTTGCTGAAGCATATTACTGTATAATGTTGTCAAATTTGGAGAGTCAGATTTTAGCGTTTTCGGAGCCTAATTTTATTGAAAATGGATCAACGATAAAAAATCACCAGCTTAGCTGGTGAACTGCATGGTTTTTTGGTCAAATTTCATCATTTAGGCCTTCAAAACTGCATGTAAAAATTTGGTTTATTTTCTGGTTACTAAGATTATGTAGTTTGGTTACTATCTAATATTGATTTGGTTACTTTATAATGTTTATTCAGTTGTCAGACAATGGAGACTGACAGTAACCAATACAACAAATTTAATTGTTTACAGGAATATATAATTGTTTAATATTAGTAACCATTAACCACATGGTTGGTAACATATTTGATAGTGTACAGTAACCAAAATTGATGTTGATTAACAAAGTCAGTATACTGACTGTTTTGATAACAAAGTCAGTATACTGACTGTGTAACATTATACTGTCTAATGCTGACTTGGTTACTGACTAATGCTGACTTGGTTACTGCATAATATTACTAATTAATGCTGACTTGGTTACTAACTAATGTTGATTTGGTTACTAAGTAATATTATATTAGTTACTGAATAATGCTGACTTGCTTACTGTGTAACACTATAATAGTTATTGACTAATTCTGAATTGGTTACTGTATAAAATTATAATGCTGACTTGGTTACTATGTAAAAATATTATTTAGTGACTCATGTTGACTTGGTTACTGACTAATGCAAACTTAATTACTGCAGTGATTAATTGATTACTGTATTATTGGTTGTTGAAGCATATTAACGTATACTTCTGCTTATGTTTTTTATATTAATGGTTACTTGTTAGCCAAATTGGTTACATTCTTACAAAAGTATGTCTTTAGTTGGTAACAAACAAATTATACTGGTTGTTTTTTACTGTAAAATGTAATAAAAAATGTGTTTATATTCTGGTTACTAAATAGACATATATTGGTTACTGTATAATATGTATTTAGATACTGTAAGGTGTTTATTTGGTTACTCTATAATGTTATTGAGTTTTATAATTGTTTCTTTTATATTAGTGGTTACGTATTGACTACATTGGTTACCTTCATACAACTGTTAATCTGATTATATATATTGGTTGTTGTATATTATTTAATTGGTTAATTACAGAATAATGTTTATTTGGTTGCAGTGACAATTTGACAATCTCTGTCAAGTTTGGAGTGTCGAATTTGGGAATTTTCGAAGCCTAATTTCATTGGAAACGGGTCAACGATCCAAAGTCGCCAGCTTTGCTGGTGAACTGCAGGGCTTTTTAGTCAAATTTCATCATTTAGGCCTTCAAAATTGTATGTAAAAATGTGGTTTATATTCTGGTTACTAAGATTATGTAATTTGGTTACTGTCTAATATTGATTTGGTTACTTTACAATGTTTATTCAGTTGTTATACAATAGAGACTGACAGTAAACAATATAACAAATTTAATTGTTTACAGGAATATATAATTGTATACTGTTAGTAACCATTAACCACATGGTTGGTAACATTTTTGATGGTGTATAGTAACTAAAATTGATGTTGATTAATATTTTAATTTTTTATTCCATCATAAGTTATCAATATAAAGTAAACATATACATTGACCAATTGGTAACTGTTCTGAAATATTTTTATGTAAATTTGGTTACCCATATAAAATAAAATGGTTACCTCTATATTCATATTTAGTTACCAACTGGCATGGACCATTTCTAAATAATTTTTATAACTACGTAATTTAAAAGTATCAATCAGCTAGATAAATGGGAACCCTCATATGTACATTAAGTACTTGATAATTATTTTGATATAAGTTTTTAATTATTTGGTTACTAACAAAAACTAAAATGGTTACCCTTATATATATGCAAGTTCGGTTATCAACTGCACCTCTTAAACTATTTTTATTTTAATATGAGATCTATAAGTGACCATCATATATATAAATGAGAACTCTTAATTGGAGTTTCTTATTCTATCATGATGACATGGTATAAATAAAACATATACATTTAACACTTTATAACAGTCTCGATATAAGCTTATAATTATCTGATTACTAATAAGCTTGTAACTATATCTATGATAATTATCTGGTTACTAACAAGCTTGTAGATAAATAGGACACTCACATATGTACATTTAACAATTGATGTTTGTCTTAATACAAGCTTGTAACTATCTGGTTACTAATAACAGTAACCATAATGTAACATAATAAAATAGTAACCACATAATTATATGATAGTAACCAGAACAGGTTTTAATGGTAACCAAAATAGAAACATCATGTAATGAAACCCAATTTAGACAATCCATGTATACTAAATAATTACATATTAACCAGAATAAAAAATAAAAGTATCTGAAATTTCACATTGAGGACACAATAATAATAACCAAACCATAAGTAACAGTAACCAAAACATAATAAAGAAGTAACCAAATAGTTATATGAAAGTAACCATAACATGTTTTAATGGTAACCAAAACAGAAACAACCTGTATGTCCAACCAAGTTTAGGCAACCCATGTATACTCTCACATGTACATTTAACCATAACTTTTTCAATGAATTTTCTAGAAGAGCATAACTCTTGTAGAATATATTTGAAGAAATTTATAAAAATAATACATCAATGTATACTAAGCAAATACATGGTTTATTATGACTTGGATTTATTATTTATAAAAATAAAACATCCACAAACTAATGATGCCTTAAACTTCTCCAACTGACTTGGGTTCAATTTCTTGATAATAATGCTGGAGACTTTCATGTCACACCAATATATAATTTTTCCAGTGAATTTTCTGTTGCATTCCTTTTAGTAAAGATCTCATAACTGCAAATAAACAAAATCAGATTTACACAGTCATTAGTAACCAGATATAAACAATATTTATAACATAAACAGTTACGTAGTGACCAACAAATAAAAGCATATTAACCAAAACATAATATAACAATTACACAGTAGCCAAAACAGACTATAACAAATAACCAACATCCCACATTGACTGTACAATAATAGTTATCATATCATAATATAATATTAACCATACCATAATAAAGCAGTAACCAAAAAGTTATATTATATAATCTAATGGTGACCAAAATATAAACAACATGTAGTACATACCATTTTATGCAGTAAACAAATAGTTATATATAATATTAACCAAAATATAATTTAAAGGTCACCAAAACAAAAGCATGTATACCAAAAAACATACTAAAGAAGTAACCAAACAGTTATATGATAGTAACCAAACCATGTTTTAATGGTAACCAACATATAAACAACATGTATACCAAATCCAGTTTAGTCAACCAATGTATACTAAGCAAATACATTGGAACCAAAACAACATATAAAAGTAACCAAAATCCCAATTGAGAAAAAAAAATGGTATCCAAATCATAAACCAACAACAACAAAAAATATACTAATGAAGTAACAAAACAGTTATATGTTAGTAACCAAAACATATATTAATGGTAATCAATACATAAACAACATATAGACCAAACACAGTTTAGTCAACCCATATATACTAAGTAAATACATGGTAACCAGAACAACAAAAAACAGTAACCAAAATTCCAACTCAAGGAAACTAAAATAGAATCCAAATCAGAAATTAACAACAACCAAAAACATACTAAAGAAGTAACCAAATATTTATATGATAATAACCAAAACATGTTTTAATGGTAACCAATACATAAACAACATGTACATCAAAACCAGTTTAGTCAACCATGTATACTAAGCAAATACATGGTAACCATAACAACATAAAAAAGTAACCAAAATACCAAATCAAGGTAACAAAAATGGTATCCGAATTACAAGCTAACAGTAACCAAAACATAATGCAAAAGTAACCAAACAGTTATATGATAGTAACAATAACAAAATTTAAATTAACAAACCTTTAAAAAATTTTGGGTTGAAAATATCTTCTGACTATGAACTTGAGCTTCTGTCTTAACTACAGGAACATAAAAATTAGAATCCAACTCCACAAACCCAAACAAATTTCTTAAGTCCTTAATAGAATTACCCTCTGTGATTTTTTTCCTCTTTCAATCCTTCTTCCTTGTATCAACCATTCCATTCTTCTTTCTTGTATCAACCATTCTATACAAAACATAAAAACAACACAAATTCAAATAATCAATACCCCATTCTGTTAGAAACATAGCGTATATATATGATCATATTGACAATTAATTAGTAGAATGAGAATTAACAGAAATTAGAAGCATACCTTAGAGAGAAACCAGAATCCTTTCAGTTGTGAAAGAGTTGGAGAGAGAAAATCACGTATTAGCCTGAAAGTCACGTATTCAATTTTCTGTCAGAGTTGAGAGACTATGGTGTTGCGGCGGCGGCGGCGGAAGAGGACGACGACGAGTGGCTTCGAGAGGAGAGAGAGAAGTAGTAAGGGAGAAGAGAGAGAAATAGTAATGGCGTAGATAGAGAGAGAGACCGAAGGAAGATGGAAACTAATTTGTTATGTAATCTCATTAATATTAATCCCTTAATTTAAGGACTCTTAATTGTATTAGTATTGTAAGTATATATGATGAAGTGTCATATTTTTGTAATTATTTTATGAATGTATGATTTTTATAATTACTTTTAAAAATGTATTATAATACGTAATTGTTCCAGATATAAAAGGTAGCGATGGGTTTTGTTACATTCATATGTATAGACTCAAAAAACTGTTTTGGGCACAACCCAAAACTGACTCATTTGTAACGTATACCCAACTCATACCCAGCCCAGTAATATAGAACCCTACTGATTCATTATAGTAAATATCTTTATGATGAAAAATGTTATACTGATTTAAAGAAACTTTAAAACAAATTGCAGGACTATATTATATTCTGTTACACAAAACATCTCACTTTCTGTTAAAATTCTCTCTCCTCTTATAGTTTCTCTATGAATGGAATTGAAATTTTAACATAAAAAAATAATAATAATACGCATCATATGTGGGTGTTTTACTTGCAAATATTATATTTACATAGAAAATATCAGTTTTCAAAATATGAAATCTGAACAGAAATATCTGCAATGCGTGGTTTAATTTGGAGAGGGGAACAATATAAGTGAATGGGGAAGACTGAAGCCCAGGATTAATTTTGTTTTCTTTAAAAATGAGAATGAGATAGGGTCAAAAAGAATATAACTAACATGATAATTATGGATGTACGTAAATGAATAACAAGAAGCAAAAACAAAGCTAAATTATTTTTCATGCAAACAGTAAATTGACAAAAAAACAGAAAGAAAAGTCGAGGAAAATGAGTGGGAAATAAATAAACCATAAAAGAAAAAAGTTTATTTGATTATGGCGACAAGACTTGATTTAATTGGTACAAGTTCCTAAGGGCATATATATATATATATATATATATATATATATATATTAGAGTGCAAATGCAAGAAACAAACTAAAGTTGTTAAGGGCAATACACGTACGTTATTTGCAACCCAATATGATTTATACATATGCTCCCTCGGTTCATATTCTAAAAATAAAATCTTGTTATAAATTTATTTTTTTTGAGTGCGGACATTTTCTTGATGAAATACATTTTGATAAAAGTGTGAAGCCCAATTAATAGGGCTGGGGAGGATAAATTAGTAACATATATAAGCCATAGCCCAATGCCAGTAGCAATGTCTATGCAAAAAGATAACATATGTATATGTTTCTAAATTGGGTTTAGGTATGGCTATCTGAAAAATAATCAATGTTGAGATCAAAGAAAGGCCCTACCTACAAATGAGGGTTGAACCTGAAATTAAATAAGGAATGTTGAGATCAAAGAATCGATTTTAGTTTTCAGGTAAAATTAACTACGTTAATTTATTGCGTTTATCATACCATATATATATAAATTGGGACCTTATCAGATGGTGTGTTCAATGCTTTCCAGTCTCCACAGAAAGGACTCTTAATATATTCTCCTACTAGTATAGCACGCCTCCCATTTTGTCCTGGTATCATTCCCACTCAATCGTTTATGTTTATCTGATAATTGACAACAACTTGCTTTTTTATTTTTTATTTTTTATTTTTTATTTTTCTAAAACAACATATACTATTATTGCATTTGGCCTAGAAAGAATATGGGATTGAGAAGAGTGTAGGAGGGGAATCAGAGATCATTAAAGAAAACTTTACATATACAATGAAGCATCTTGATGATTAAGACCAACTTCACTCTTAAATGAACGCCAATTGCCTAATTATATATATTATTTTCTCTCTATCTAAACGTACACTTTATAGTCTAATTCTTTGGAATCTTACTACCCAAAAAAGAAATTCTTTTTCAATACTATCTTTGTTGAGGCATTTTTAAATTTAACATTGAAACGATTCAATAAAAATTATGACGCAATACATTTTTATATAGTTTATAATATTCATTATATATATTTATATATATATATATATATATATATATATATCACACACACACACACACATTCATGTATATAATAATAATTGTTTATAATAGCAGTCTAAAATTTTCTACATGCGTTCCATAAATAAAAAAATAGAATAAATTTTATTTTACAATGAGATTCAAATAAAAGAACTTAAAACACAATCAAATATATGTCGCTACTTGAGGTTGAAGAATGGTCACAAAAATCAAGTTCTTTATTTACCAAATTATTTTCTACAAATATTTTATATTTTTAAACATCATGAATTTATTTCAGAGACTCTCTCCTTTGTTATTTTTTTCTGGATTAATTTTCTTTGTTCTATATAGAAATTTGATATTTTAACATAAAAAAATAATATTTCTACATGAATCTTTCTACATGAAATAAAAAAAAATAATATTTCTACATAAATTTTGATATTGACCAAAATTTTGAGACGTTTTTAAACTATGTAGAGTCGCAAGATACAGTTGTCTTCTATCCGAAAAAAATACTTCAAGCGTCAATAAATAATTTTTTTTAATTAATATATTTTGACCCTACTTTTAAAAATGTTCTGATTCTGCAAATGGAAAAATAGATGAGAATTCTAACTAAGGAGGCAGCTAGCTGATGGAGAAACAAACACATGCACAGTATGCCATGTCGACATAGTTAGAAAAATACTACTCCTACTATACTAGGATAGGATAGGATAGGATAGGATAGGATTGGAGGTTATAACCTAAATATATAAATAAATAAAACAATCGATTCTTTCTTTTTTCACTAATCCTACTAGTATTACTAACCAACGGCAGCCAAGTCTTTTGTTTTTAAGGTATCCAAATCATGTCATCCTACTACATCAAGTTATGGATTGGAGCTCATCACCCAAATCTAGATCATATCGTCAACTTCACTACTCAATGTGATTGGCTGAATATTCTGTGTGTTATACACGCGCAATCAAGGACGGGTAAGACTAGGAAGCGGTTGGCACTAAAAAAATTCACACGAGCTCGTGCAACCACGGGCTATGCACGAAAAAGACACGCGCTGGCTTGTTGTGTCCATGTAATACACTAATACTAGTAGTACTCATCGATTAGAGACCATGTTTCTCAGAATTAATACGTTCGATTGGGCACTTCAAATTTTGATGCAAATAACATTGCTGGTGGTGGTAATTACTATATTTAGTAATTGAAAAGTAGTTTTGGTAATTAAAAACTACTCCAGTATAAAATATTTGATTGAAAGTATTTTAAATTGATTTTTAAAAAATTAAAAATAATCTTAAAATTTATAATGAAAGGAGTATGATATTTATAGAGGCTCCATAAATTTAAATTTTTTATTAAGAGATAGTAATTTTTAATGATCCAGATTTATATCTCAGTCTTACCGATTAAGAGAGGAGAAGAGACAAATAAAGTTCTATTAAATAACTTTACTCTACTGCCGAATCAAATATGAAACTATTAAGAATTATTAAACACTAAACAAACACCGCCTAAGACGTGCATGATATTACTAAAAATGGGTACAGATTTAAATGAATAATTAAAGGTTGATTTTCCAAAATGAAACAACTTTTTGGAATGGTGAGAGAACTTTTGCATAATATTATTCAAAGTAGGTAATCAAAGTTAAATGTTGAATATATAGAGACTATTTTTAACGAGGATTAAGAAAAATTATATGTTTTGACGTGTAAATTGTAGTTGAATTACTATGAAATTTGGCACAAAAATAAAGATAATATAAGGTTTCATTTTCTAAGGGGTTAAAAGTAGAGAATATCATTATTTCATGACCTAAATGAAATTATATATTATAAATAAATACCAACACTAAAAATTATAGTAACAAAAGTGATATTTTTATAAAAAAATTTAATAGTTTCAAAAGACTTATCACATGTAAATAATATCAATTCTTTCCCATGAAAATACTTAGTAATTTTCAATATGTCAAAGTAAATTAAAATTAAAAGTTCATTTTCAATCTAACTTTTCAACTAAACCCCTCAAATGGAAAATGCCAACACTGAAAAAGTGAAAAGAAAACCAGGGAAAAAGTTGGCCATATTCCAAAACGGGCAGTTATCATCTCTCTCTCTCAATCTCCAAAGATAAAGTTAAAAGCAAAAATAAGCACAATTTTTCATCACGCTAAGTGCTAACCAAACCCCACGGAGCGAGAGAGATAATTGCCATCCCACGGCCTGCCCCTTTTCAGTACTCTTCTCTTTTCCTCTATCTATTTGTCTTTATGTTTTTGCGTGCAAATTGTGAATTGAGAAGATAGATGGCTCAGCATGAACAACAACAAAGGTTGCTCACTAATTCCGTCGATGTACAAGAAGAAACAGCGTACGAACCCACCGAGAAGGTGCACATCATCGGAGTCGACGAAGATGTGGACGACTACAGAACGCCGCCGTTTTCATGGCGGAAGCTGTGGCTCTTTACTGGACCCGGATTCCTCATGAGCATAGCTTTCCTGGATCCGGGCAACTTGGAAGGCGATCTTCAGGCGGGTGCGATCGCTGGTTACTCTCTGCTGTGGCTGCTCTTTTGGGCCACCGTTATGGGCCTTCTCGTCCAGCTCCTCTCGGCTCGGCTTGGCGTTGCAACTGGGCGCCACTTAGCCGAGCTGTGCAGGGAAGAGTACCCGACTTGGGCGGGGCTGCTGTTGTGGTTAATGGCTGAGCTGGCACTAATTGGGTCTGATATACAGGAAGTAATTGGGAGTGCTATTGCTATCAAGATTCTCAGTAATGGCGTTTTGCCTCTTTGGGCTGGTGTTGTAATTACTGCCTCTGATTGGTAATTTTTTTTAACCCATTTAATTTCTTTTGTTTCTTTAACAGCTCGTTGCTTTTAAATTTGGTGTAATTGTTGCCGGGGTGTTTGAAAGTTTTGATTTTGAAGTTCACTGGCGTCTCAAATTCTCAATTTGAGTTTTTATTTATTTATTTTACATATTCATTTTATTGAATAGGAAATGACTGGATTTTTTTGGATGGAATTATAGAATTTGTTTGTGTTGTTTTACTGGGATTAATTCCTTGTAGGTTTTCAATGTTTTTTAAATTTTAACTATTTCACGAGACCTGTTACTCAGGTGCTGCTCCAAATTGTGCTCTTTCACCTTTTCAATTGAATGTTTGGGTTTTCTGTTAAATTAGAGGAAGTATTCAGAATTAATCGAGTCATATATTATAGATTTTGTGATTGCATTTTCTTCTAAGATGCAACTTCTGTCATGTATATTACTTGGAATCTTGGAACTGAACCATAATGGGGAAAACAGCTTTGATTTGGAGGGAGTAGAACTGTAGAATGGGCAAACAAATTGGAAGAGAAAGATCATTTGATTCATCATAAGCAAGATTCTGTTGGTGAGTGATAAATGGGGAATGTGTCAAAAATAATAATCCCCACCGTGCAATTGTACACCTACACGTGTCATTGACATTGTTTACCGACAGAAACGGTTTATGCTTGCTAGTCGCCAAGGCTGACAAGATCAAGTTGGTATAAACTAACCCTCCAGGAAGAATTGAAAATAAACAGAGGTTTAAGTCTTATTCATCTCTCAATTTTTTGTTCTGGTTTGTCGGTTTCTCCTTTTCTCCATCAATCAGATGTTTTAAATAAATAAATAAACTGTCTTCTAATTTTATTTTTTCTGATGTTGGTTGGTGCTGCTTGTTCAGAATTTACGAAATTAACAAGATTCAAAATAACTTTCGATTTTCACTAATTTTTAGGAAATAAACAAAATACTAGTGAAGATTGAGTTTATAATTGAATTTGACTAGTATGTTTCCTCCATTATCATGTTACAGCTTCATCTTTCTATTTCTTGAAAACTACGGTGTGAGGAAATTAGAAGCACTTTTTGCAGTCCTTATTGCAACCATGGCAGTCTCATTTGCATGGATGTTTGGGGATACAAAACCCAATGGCTCAGAACTTATTCTTGGTAAAGAAGTACTTTTGATGCATTGGTTTCTTGTTCTCATTAATGTTTGGCCCCTTTATTTTCACTACTTATGAACTACTAGCTTATTTTGAGTATAATGCATTTCCACATTTGTGGCTATTGTAGGTGTTCTGATTCCAAGACTTAGCTCGAAAACAGTACAGCAGGCCGTGGGTGTTGTGGGTTGCATCATTATGCCTCACAATGTATTTCTACATTCTGCTCTTGTACAATCAAGAGAGGTTGACCACCGGAAGATAGGACGAGTCCGAGAAGCTCTCAACTACTTTTCAATAGAGTCCGCAATTGCCCTTACCATTTCCTTCATAATCAACCTATTTGTTACAACTGTGTTTGCTAAGGCATTTTATGGTACTGAAATAGCCAATAGTATTGGCCTTGGCAACGCAGGTCAATATCTTCAACAAAAATATGGTGGTGGATTGTTCCCAATTCTATACATATGGGGTATTGGATTATTAGCAGCAGGCCAAAGTAGTACTATCACTGGAACTTACGCCGGACAGTTTATCATGGGAGGTTTTCTCAACTTGCGCTTGAAAAAATGGATGAGGGCATTGATTACGAGGAGCTTTGCTATCATCCCAACTTTGATTGTTGCTCTTATTTTTGATACATCTGAGGACACATTAGATGTTCTTAATGAATGGCTTAACGTGCTTCAGTCGGTTCAGATCCCTTTCGCACTTATTCCCCTTCTGTGTTTGGTGTCCAAGGAGGAGCTTATGGGTGTTTTCAAAATTGGCCCAGTTCTCAAGGTATGTTCTCGTTTTCCTTTATATAAAACTATGTTGTCAGTTCTGTAGGGAATTAACTTTTGTACAGGAACTTTTTACTTGATAGTGAGGCCAAAAAAGTATGGTAATTCGTCTACTTAAATAAAACTTAATTCTTACCTTTGGACTTGGAGGGTATGATATGACTTACTATATATCTGTTTCCTTCATTTTATAGTCCCATTTAAATTGATGTTTCTTTATTTTTTGTGAATTTATGAACCTGGTGACAATATCCTGGACATTATCTACCAATCTCTCTAGTGATACGGTATGTTTCTTATGAAAGATATCTCAGTCCTTTTCTTGGTAATTTGTGGACTAAATTCCAATTGACATTTGTAATGGCGTTGATGACGAGGAAATGGTATACTTGTGCGTGTTTTAGTCTGCTGCTGTTTCCTTAACTGATAGTACGAGGAAAATGACAACTATAAGAAAGCCTTTGTTAGTGATGTCAAAGTTGAGTTTGGCATGGCATAATGCTAGAGGCTTCTACCAAATTTGGGATCCGAAAGGAAGTTTTGATATGTTTTTACATAATATATCACTAACGACATGGTCAATGATATGGTAGGGCCACATCATTAGGGATCCCAAATTATTTGCAATATTGGGATCCCCGTCATTATTCTTTGTCATAACCGTGGGATTATACATACAAGTGATTTGATTAATCTAATTTGTCTACTTAATATTTTAATGCTTTTATATGTTTGTTACATTTCATCATCCATGTTTGGCACTTCATTTATGCTGTTTCGCTGTTATTATTTTGAAAAGATGGTAACTTTGTTCAATTTTCTTTCCTTCTTTAGTTGCATTTGTTACGTATATAACGTTGATTGATTTTCTTGTTGCTATTTTCTCATGTAGCTATGTAAGCCATACTGGGTAGACTATATATCTTATTGTTTACTTTTGAGTTACATTTTGAAATAAATGACTGATATAAAGTCATATTCTCCATATCCTTGTATTATTTTTTGTAGGCAGTTTCATGGCTTGTGGCTGCCCTAGTAATAGTGATCAATGGGTACCTTTTAGTGGACTTTTTCTCTTCTGAAATAAGCGGAGTGGTACTTACTTCTATCATCTCTGTTTTCACTGCTGGATATGTTGGGTTTATAGTATACCTTATTGCACGAGGCATTACCTTTTCCATAATTGGCTTATACAAATCAGGAGAAGTGTCATGAATATAGGGATTTGGTCAATCATTCCTCCAATGACCAAGCCCCAAATTCACCGTACTGGAATCATGCAGTATCCAACTTTATGCAGGCAAACTGATCGTGCACAACAGATTTCTGTTCAACAAAAATCAAACTTTAACTTCTAGTCACTCTTCTGAGGGATCAGTTTGACTTGTGAAGCAGTGGCTTGTCATTCATGAGAATTGTATCTATCAGTAAATTTCACAATTGTAGCTCTGTTAAGTATTATGTTGTCAAGTTGGTCAGGAGCCAACCTTTTGTAGGAAGTTTGTAGTGGAACAAGTAATTTTATATTTGTATCACATCCTTAACGTGCTGAAGTCTTCGCTGTCCCTTCTCTCTCTCTCTCTCTCTCTCTCTCTCTATCTATGTAGCAATCCATGTCTTTTTTCTTCTTCTTTGTTTGGTTCTATACTTCTGTGAGCTTCTCTTACATTTAGCATGTATATGGAATAGAAATGTTTGGATTTGGGGCTGATTGGGATAAAGAGGAAAACCATATAAATGTAGTTATCTGGATTCATTAATAGTTGTGGCATGTGAATTTGATACCTGCAACATGAATTTGAGTATAAATGGCAGCTGAAGATTTTCTGAACAATGAGCAGTTCTTTTGGAGCTTGATTTCCTTGAAGATGTATCTTCCTGAAGTAAAATATTCTTTGATGGACATACCAGGAATAATTCTACTCTATTTTGCATGCTGTGTAGCAAGTTCCTACTCTGCTCTTTGTTTTGGTAAGTAATCTTTGACAGGAAATGTTTTGGTTTTGGTTTTGGTTTTGGTTTTGGTTTTGGCAAGTAATATTTTGGACAAGTTTGTCAATTGACTAATAGAATGTTGACACACATAGAGTTTCGCCTGCCTGTTAGCACTCTATTGGCCAATTGACCAACTTAATCAAAAATAAATTTCATGTTAACCACTTCCGAATGCAATACTAGGTCATGGGGCCTCAGCCTTGCTCACTCTAGCAGTTGGTAAACTTAGTTGTTGTAAAATGCAAAAATCCAATTCTATTTTTGAATAATTTGGTAATATGTTTTTGGTATATTAAAATCTTATTTATTTGATTTTTAACCTAAATAAATATACTTAAGGCTGGCTTTGGATACTTATTGTTTTTTAGGTAATTAATATTGCGTGTTTATAATTGTTTCTTTTTGTTGGGGGTTTGTATTTTTCACTATAATTATGGCCATAAACTTATTACATGCATTCACAAAAATAACCTCATTTTAACTTTTCAAAGCCTTTTGAGGTTAGCGCATTGAATTTTAGTTAATATCAAAAGATAGTTAATATAATTATAATTGTTAAAAAAATACCATGTATGTCTTTAATTCCACAATAAAGTTTCACTTACCATTTTTTTTTGAACAAATATTTCAATCTATAATTGAAATGAAACAATGTTATGAAGATTAGCATCATGATTTGATCGTCAAGTTATTACTATTAAACTAATTATTCAATAACTTAATAGCAAACATAAAATAAAAATACTTTTCTTATAATTTATAAAATATACAAATAATACTCTCTCTTTTTTTTGTAGAATGTTGGAAACTTTATTATTTGCAAAATTTAAATGAAATATATTAATTTAAAATTTTATGATTTAATTTAAAGAAGTCACTTTTTATACTAATTTTTTATTATGGAGGAAGACTAATATTAAAACAAAACAAAAAATAGATTCACCCGAATTATCTATCTATCTATCTCTATATTATGAAACCTTCATAAGATTTTCTTCAAAAGTTTGATGATTATGTCACACATTTTTTTTTTCTTATACTCTTTAGCCTCTATAACTTTAAATATATTAATATTATATCAATTTAATATTAATTAGATATATATATTAATTTTCTACTCTAAATTTTATAAAATATCTGGTTTATCATGCTTAATTTACATACAACCGCTAGTATATGTATACAGTATATTATAGAGTTCCATTTTGTGGAGTTTGATTTTGTGGTAGCCCATACAATTCCCGCTGCTATGATACTCTATCAAATACATACAGGGCTGAATTTGTCCTCTTTTCCATCCTCTGCCGCTGTGTATTTCAACATTCGTTGTTATTGAGGTATACCATTTCCCCTACTATTTATACTCACATATATGTATTATAATGTATATATAGCGACTGTGTACAGTATACAATTGTGTATATACATTTTTTTCCATTATGTTGGTTATACTTTAATTTCCTTGATTTATTTATTATAGGCTTTCGTTTTAGTTGATTATCGTCCTTTCAGGAAAGAATTTAGGGCTTTAAGTGGTGTAATTGTGCAGAGTCTGGTTTTGGACTTGGTGTTACAGATTATATGACCACCGTAATTTTTACTTAGACATGTAATTGCTAGAGTTCATGGGGCTTCTAATCATTTTGAGGGGTACAGACAAATATTACGGAGTGTGTTTTTTGGTACCATTTTCCATGCCTAGCTAGATCTCCTGGGCTGACTTGGTTGGTTGCCCAACCTAGCTTTTCTTCTTGGAAGCCAGCTCGATCAGTCCGGAGGAGTATCATGGCTAAATGGGAATTCGTATAGGATTGCTTTGTTCAATATAATGTCAACTAATGATAGTAACTTAGAATTTATTGCAAATTAGTTAGATATATGATTTGGGACATATGACATGCATTGTGCATGTTCCGGTGCCTAGTGTTTTGACTGAACCTATGATTTCCTTGTCATGTCATACGTCTCTGCTAGAGTATGCCTTAAATTTCACAATAAATCTTGACTTGACATTCTGAACATATCTGGTCTAATAATACTTCATACTTTATTTAAAACTAATTCTACTCCAAGCAGTATGAAAATTGTAATATCCCGAAGGTTTAGACGTTAATTTCGAGGATGAAATTCTTATAAGTAGGGGTGAATGTAATATTCCGAATATTTATAACCGGATATTTATAAGGCTTGTAATTATGATATTAAAAGACTAAATAAAGGTTAACTTGAAAACGTAGTTGTTATGTATAGAATACCTAAGAAACGATTACTCGGGTATGCATTGAAGACCTAATAAGACTCGGCTATGCTCGTATATGATTAAAGGTTGAGCTTATCACCTAGGTTGTGTTATGTGATGGAATATGTGTTGTTTTTTCGTATAAGAAAATAAAAAAATTTCGAGAAATAAACGCAAAAACACTATTCATGCAGAAAACGCTGTTTTGTTTTTCGACTTTTCGTATTACGTCATAGCGTTGCGTTTATACAGGGTTAAAGGCGTATTCCCTATTTAAATCTACGAAAGGTCAAAATCGACATTTTGACTAATCGGATGAGTTAGGAAACCTAACTAGAAAACAAACTAAGTTTGGAGTAACCAAGCTAGGGTTGAGCCAAAGGTTTGGCCAAAACATGGTTTTGCTTAGAGAAAAAGAGGGCCTTTTGGTCATTTAGGAAGTATGAAATACTTACATATTGTATATGTAAGTATTCTTGCTCTATGAAGTTTGTAGCCAAATTGATTTTTGCTTGTTTTAAGTGTTTTCAAGCATTGAGAGGTGAGATGTGGCTTATTAGTTTAATTGCTTTAATGTTTTCAAGCATAGAAAAGTAAGATATGACTTTTGGTTGCAAGAGTCAAGCTTGGTAGGCCATTGACCTTGTTGGTCACTTGTTAGTGGTTTAACTTTTAGCCTTGTTGGTCACTTGTGAATGGTGGAAATGGTTGGCCTTGTTGGCCACTCTCTTATGGTGTAGCTTGCAATACAGAAGTCTTGGAGGCTACTTCTTGCCTTGCCTATTTATAAGACCCTCGTGCCTTGCTAATTACCATTCATCAAATTAAAGAAATCATAAGAGAGAAATATAGTAAGAGCACTTATAATTGAGAGATTAAAATCAAAGTCTTGTGCTATTCAAGATATAGTAAAGCCTGCAACTACAAGAGGCCATACGAAAGACAAGAAATTCGCGTAAACGTAGTAGACGCTATCAGGGAAGTTTTCTATTTCCATATCTTGGACAAGTTTTCTATTTCCTTATCTTGGGCAAATTTCCTAACTTATTACAAGTTTTGTTTACACTTGTTACAAGTTTTCTAACTTTTATTCGATTATGTAATAAGCAAAGTGCATCAAGGTGTTTTAAATTGGTTGAATTCCATAAATTCTTTATTTGAGTTATGAAGTACATTCTTATTTGTGAAATGATTTATTGATAAGAGTTATTTGTTATTTGATTTGGCTTAACTCGAGAATTGAGTTATTCCTTTCGAAATAATTATTGATAAGATATTGAATTGTGATAATTTTTTATTTGAGTTATTGTGCCAAGCCAAATTGTTTTGGGGCAAAATCTGTACGTTAGTAACTGAGTTGAACAACCCTTATTCATGGGGGAATTTATGATGTGTCGGGAAACCGACTTCTATACCGTGAAAACGAAAATTGTCATTATAACTAGTGTTATGCATAACATAGGGTATTTGTAGGCTGATCCCCAACAAATATCTATAGAGAGTTCTAGGTCTTTATGATTGACGAATGGAAAAGTTTTAAGTCTTGATGACTGACGAACATTACTAGTTCTTGGTTTAACAAACCACTCAATTTTTATTATGAACAATTGTTGAAATCTTTTGTTGAGTTTCTATTTTTTGAATTAGAATAGTTATGAATCCTTTAGACTTGCTGAGTTATCTTATACATTTTTGCAAATATGTTTCATTTGAAGCTAAGGAAGTATTACTAGAAGAGTCTGGCAGTAGAATAGAGAAAGTGAAAGAAGAGTAATTAGGTCAAGAGAGATTATTATTGTTGTCTTCTTTTGATGTAAGAGAAAGTAAGTTGTAATAACTTTGAAAGATGAATAAAAGATTATCATTATGGAAACATATTGTGTTATGTCCTTATGGGAATATATTGTGTACTTTACATTTAAAGTTAGTGGATGTTAAGGTTGTATGCGAGTTCTTGAACTTATACTTATAGTAAGTTCATGACTCATAGTAGTATGATATGTTTTTAAACCCATAGTCGTATGGTAAGTTCTTGATTTGTTCTTGAACTCATATTACTATGGTGAGTTCCTAAACTCATATTATTGTTGCAAGTTCTTAAACTCATAACGTATGATAAGTTTTATGAGCATTGATTTAACATTATTGACAATATCTAGAAAGTTCTATCGAGGAAATGAGTTATTTGATTTTGTGCCATTGACGAACGGACGACCCTCTTTTTTTTAGAATGATCTGGTTGTTATTATTGTGAATTTATAATATCTATACTTAGAAGGATTTAGTGTTAGAAGTAAGGTGCTATCCATAAAATGGATGTGAGTTGTGGTTGGGATAAGGTAGAGACCAAGTTGCGATCCAGGGAAGAAGGTAAAGAATATGCTGTAATGTATGTAATAGATTAGTTAAACCAAAAGAATTATTGGTAGATGTTAAGAAAGATGATGATCAGTCAGCACTAGGTCCGTCGTGGAGAGCAGTCGAATTTGGGGTGTGACAAAAATAATGGCATAAAATGTATTTTTATGATAAATTGGTGTACATACAAATGTATGTTGTATATGTGTGTGTGTATGTGTGTTTCTAATTTCCATAACAAACGTTTTTGCTAGTGTTTTAAATACTTAGTGTAAAGTTTAAACCTCTGCACGACTTATTAAATGCTAATTTTCAAACACAAGGTCCTCTATGTTCACTATGGTTGTTTGCAACTATAAAGGTGTTGTTTTTATTTCTGCACATTTTACTTAGTTTAGACTTTAGATTCTTGAACATTTGTGGAAGGGAAGGGCTTTAACTTTGTAATGAGCCATGAGAAGGTTTTGGACTTGGTGTTA
The DNA here is from genome assembly GCA_016801055.1 of Panax notoginseng. NCBI lineage: Eukaryota > Viridiplantae > Streptophyta > Magnoliopsida > Apiales > Araliaceae > Panax > Panax notoginseng. The sequence goes on along the minus strand of CM029013.1, from coordinate 41,347,961 downwards.
AGTTACTATGCTAGAGATTATTTTGAATGCTATTATATGTATACATGTTATTGATTGTTTTTATATGGTAATATGGGATATATTATCATCTTGAAGAGTAGAAACCTAAATGGTATGAACAAACGGTATGAACAAACGGTATAGGTGCATATTTTTAATATTTCTTTCAGATCATATGCCATACCAAGTTAAATTATCCAGTCTCCACATGCTCTTTTAGTGTAATAGTAGTTGGTTGTGTTAGTGTTATGTTTCTCTTTTCTATTTTTGTTGTTGATATTGTCTGAAGTCATGGCATGAGATCAGGGGCGAAGCCACATAGAAGCATGTGGGGTCAATTGACCCAATTGACACATGTAAAAATATTATTTTATAATATATAATAAATTTAGAAGAAATTTAAGTGTAATGAATAAATTGACCCCACTGAAATTTTATAAAATTTTTAATATACGGGGTCAAATTGAATTTTTTATAACTTTCTCAATTCCATATTATTTCTACTACTTGATGTATGTATCTTTTTCTAATATTTTTAAAATAAATAATAATCTAATTTATATTATTTTTATAACATAAGAAATTTAAATATTTATTAACAAATTTGTGATTAGAAAGGCGTATTAGGGGTAAATAAGGGGTGTATATATATATATATAATGTTATTACTTGTTATATTAACAATATTATAACAAAATACATGTTTTACATATGCAACTGGCCAAAAAACACAAAATTATTTAAAAAATATAGCTCGGGGGGCCCCGCCAAATTATTTATAGCATGACGAAATTTTGTCCCCATTGGATAAAAATTATGGCTTCGCCACTGCATGATACAGTGAGGAGATTGAATACATTATACTCTTCTTGGGAGGATAGTGCAATGCCTATCAAGCAACATTTTGTAATTTAACTTCAGTTGTTTCTCTTTTCTTATAAGCACAAAGCCAAGAGGGCACACCCCCCTCCCTGGCGGCGGCGGCGCCTGTGCAGTATATTTGATTTTGATTGGTTGCCTATTTATTGTATTCAATTAATTTATGGGAGTAGTCACATATGATAGATTCTGAGTTTTTTTTTCGGAAACCAACTGAAGCATATACTCTCTCTCTCTTGCGCATGTGTTTTGGTTGGTTGGGGGAGTGGGTTGTTAGAAGAGTATACTGTGGTTTCATCTTGTAATGAGAAAGAATCTCTTCTAGTGTTGTTCTTTCATTTTTATAATGTTGTAAAGATATTCAAACCTGTCAAACAAAATGTAGTAAAGATATTTATGTGTATTTCACATGGTTACCAGGAACACTAATTGACTGAGTACACAAAAGAAAGTCGGGTACAAGGAACGCTTCTTATGAAGTTATGATAGAATGCACAAGTCATTTAGTTCTCGTTCCACGATACAAAACAATAGTATCCAGCACACGGAATAGCTATCTAATCGAGGTGTTTCTCTTGCAGTTTATTACATCACATTAATAGCTATGGCTGAAGCAAATCTGATGGATATGACTCCTCTGATAGAACAGCTCGGCAAGGCATTTCTTGAGCTGGAATCTTACAAGGATGCTACTGAGAATAAGGTTCTGTGGAAGGAAATTGAAGAGCACTTACGCCACCTGGAGACAACAATGGTGAAGAAATTTTTAGAGCTAGAAGTCAGGGAGAAGGCTTTTAGAGAAGAAGAATATGAGTTTTACTCATTTCTTGAAGTGGGAGAGACGGATGTTGCTGCTAAAGAGCAAGACATGTTGGATCGCATTCAGGAGCTTAAAGATGCAGCTGTTGCTGCTATTGCAGAGGTATGGGCTAATCATCCGTCAGCATCTTTGGAGCATATGAATGTTGGGGATAATCTTTGGAGCATATGAATGTAGCCCACGTGGAGATACAAATGCAATCCTCTCTGCCCAAATGGTATCCCCTCATAAATCAGGTGAAAATGATGGAGTGGCTGGCAAGGTAAAGCCTCGTACCGAGCTGACGCAATATTGCAAGCAGATGGATGTAAAAGAGCTTCTGAATTTTACTATGAAGAATCATAAAAATTTACTCGCCATTCGTGACAAACTTTCTGTTGCACTTGAAAGTGCAACCGAACCAGGCCGTTTGGTACTGGCTTCGTTCGAGGGTTTTTACCCTCCTGACTCTAATACCCAAAAAGAAGATAAAAATGATGCTGTCCTTCAGGGCATGCGCCAATCCTGTCTTATATTAATGGAGGCCATGGCCACTTTTTTGGCAAAGGCTGATCCAAATGCTGATCATCTTCTGAACCCTGTAATTAAGCATCAAGCCAAGGCAATTGCTGATGAGTGGAAGCCTAAGTTGGCTGATGCAGGCACTGATGCTGCCAATGGAAATTCATTGGAAGCTGAAACGTTCTTGCAGATCCTTGCAACTTTTAGGATTGCTTCAGCTTTTAACGAAGAAGAACTCTGCAAGCTTGTTCTTGCAGTTGTTCAAAACAGGCAGATACCTGAGCTCTGCCGTTCTCTTGGGTTAGCACAGAAAATGCCAGGTTGGTGTTCCTTTATTTAGTGAACCTGATGGGGACATTCCCCTTTTTTCCACCTTAAGGCCTCCTTTCAGCTCTCTTCCTTTAGGGCTTTGTACTATACCGGATCGTTGGAGAAACATAACGTAGGCACACTGATTCAAGCGTGTGAGCCAGGGAACTCATTTTATAACTGTGTTTTTACTGGTAAATAACCATATTCAGAAGTGGAAATTCTCTGAGTCCTTATGCACAGGTGTTGTGGAGTCACTGATCAACAGCGGGAAGCAAATTGATGCTGTCCATTATGTTCATGCCTTCCAGCTTACTGAAAGCTTCCCCCTTGTGCCCCTTCTAAAGACGTATTTGAAGGATTTGAGAAGGAACTCACAAGGAAAGGGAGGTAAATCATTTAGCACAAAAAAAAAGAAAAAGGGAGGTAAATCGGGTAATGCAGCTGGTGCACAGGTATTGTTCAAGAATGAAGCTGCTTTTATACTTCTCCTGTCATGTTCTTACTGCTGTTTTTGTTCTGCAGAACGATGCAAATGCCCAAGAACTTGCAGCATTGAAGTCTGTAATCCAATGTGTCCAAGATTACAAGCTTGAGGCTGACTACCCACTTGATCCACTCCAGAGAAGAGTTGCTCAGCTGGAAAAAAGAAGCTGGCCTGATAAGAAAAGGTTTGGGGATTCCGGTATACATCAACAATTTAAAAAGCCAAGGGCAAAGGGAAGTTTCCATGGGTATGGTGCATCTTCTGCCGCCGCCACTGTTGTTGGTAGGCAAGCTCCACCTGTTTTTGGAGGAGCATATACAGGAATGTCAGAGAGGAATCAACATGCTGTTTTGAACACCTACAATTACCAGGCTCCTACAGAGTCTGCATATTGCCAGCCAGTTTATGATCAAAGACGATATTACTATCCTCGGGATGAATGGGTTGCTGCACCTGCTTATAATTCTTCTACATCCAGTTATGGCAGTCATACAGGCATTGGAATGTCGCCCTCACCAACCATACATCTAATATCCTGAATTACTGTTGAATTAGTCGGACATGTAGAGTTTAGTTGATGCCCACATTGGATAAGTTTTCCATGGAAGCAAGCAAGCAAGCATGTGAATTTAATTCTTTTTAAATCCTCAATGGCTTACCAACATTTACTAAGCTTTATGAATTGCAGTATGGAATTTAGGTTATTGCTATTTGTGCTAATGTTAGACATGAATTTGCTATAGGTTAGAATCTGTTCGGTAGCATTTTGGCTTTATTGCATGTGAAGTAATGCTATGGTTTAGGTTGCGATTTACAGCAATTAAGAGGTTACAAATTAGACTGAATAATGCTAATTTTTTCCCCCGAGAACTTGAACTATTACAATTCAGTTATAGTGATACATCAGAATTTGTGGAATTTTTTTTCTTATTTTCTTGCAACATGTGATGGTAAGGACTAAGGAGAGAGATTTTTGTTCAAGCTCCAAGTAAAGGCACAGACGTGGATCTCAGTCCACAGCCTGATTGCGACGCCTAAAGGCAATTCGGTAGTTGTCCGGTCGAGTGCTGTTTAGACGACTGCTGTTTATATCTAATTGCCTCTTAATGGAATGTCTCTTATTCGTTAAGAGACATAATGTTGTTTGTTTATTTTTTTGTTACCTCTGAATGCCTCTTAATCGGTAAGACAGAAAATGAAATCTTAATAATTAAGAGGTACTTCTTAATGAAATTTTTTTGATAATTTTTTTTATATAAATATATTTAACAATATTATGCACTCATTTTTATTAAATTGAATATTTAAAATTATTAAATAAAATTTTATCCTTTAAAATGATAAAATAGTGTCATTAAGAGACAATTTACTTTTTAGTTATCAAACAATTTTTTAGATTCAGACTTCTTAACCATTCAGATGATCTAATTTATTAAGACATTATAATCATTCAGATCTAAATTCTCAGGTTTATCAAACACAACATTAGTTTTGCATATCCATTTATTTTTATTTTTATTTTTTAAAAAGAATATAGTAATGTATTAAAATATAGTACGAGTAAGAAATGTAATTATTACTTTATTGGATCGATTAAATCAATTATAAAATTTTAAATAATTGATATTTTTACAAGAAAAATTAATATTTTTATAAAAAAAATTAGTATTTTCTCAAGGTTTCACTTACATATTCAAATATTGGTATATCAATTCCCAAATTTTAATGTTAACTTCCTAAAATTTATTAATGATGAAAAATTAAACCTATAATATAAATGACAAATAAAAGATGGGACGGATGGAGTATGTGCATACACATACATATAAAACGAAAACCTGAAAATCTAACCCCGAGTAAGTGTGATGAGGGAGTTTGTTGTTGTAGGAATAATTTTATGTTAACAAGTCTATTCCCTTGAGAAGAAGAAACCCAACACCATCGATTCTCTCCGTTTCCGATCTCACCATTCAACATTCAAATTCGATCGCCCGAGCCATCAACAGCTGACCTCCAATGGAGAGGGCATGCTTCAACACCACCATCTTCATCCTATCCTTCATCGTAATACTCCACCCACCCGACGTCGTTTTATCATCATCATCTATTCACGATCCAAACACCTTCATCCTCCGGCCACCCAGTGACGGCAGCAACCGCCACACCATGTTCCTCCCTCTCGTTCTCTCCCCTCCCAACTCCTCTCTCAGCTCCGCCTCTTCCTCCACCGGGAATTCCCGTCGCCACGTCCAGAAATCCGACTCTCGCCGTCCTAACGCTCGCATGGCTCTCCACGACGATCTACTACTCAACGGGTATTGTTATATACTTTATCCGATCTCTTTCATATCTATCTGTATACATATGTTTAATACTCCCTGTTACTATTATGTATATTATTGAGATTGATTTTTGGGTATTAAAATGAATGATGTTAGGTACTACACTACTAGGCTTTTGATTGGAAGTCCACCGCAGAAATTCGCTCTTATTGTTGATACGGGTAGTACTGTTACTTATGTTCCATGCTCTACTTGTGAACAGTGTGGCAAACATCAGGTGACTTTTGCTTTCACTGGGTGGAAAACAAATATCAGTGGGTTCAGTTCACTTGCTTTTGTAGACTAAAATTTCGTTCAACTTTTTCATTAGATTGATTGATGTTTGATGGATTACCAGAATATAATTTACTGCGATATATGTTTTTTTAAAGTAATAATCAGTTTCTGAATAATATGATTATGTATGTTGGAGCAAATGCAATTGTACAAAATAACATATAGTATAACTGCAAAATTAATTAATAAGGAAAGATCTAGTCAAGATTTATTCTGAATTGAAGTTGTTGTGTGTTTGAAGAATGGTAGACGGTAGTACTTAAGACGTTATTGGGCCTTATTTTTTGCATGGATCTGACAATTGAACTGTTGTGTGGCTGACATGGGCAAGAAGTTTTGGGTCTATGAGAACAGATTGATCAACAGAAATTTGTATGCTCAGTTGCTGAACTAGATTATGATATCCACTAGTTGTTGGTTGGAATCTGTCTTCTCTTGTTTTCGTTCTTTTAGTTGCCCAAGAACTGATGTTTATTCTTACCAGGACCCTAGATTCCAACCAGAGTTGTCAAACACCTACCAACCTGTAAAATGCAATATTGATTGCACATGTGACAGTGATAGGGTGCAGTGTATTTATGAAAGACAGTATGCTGAAATGAGTTCCAGCAGTGGAGTCCTTGGTAACGATGTCATATCTTTTGGTGACCAAAGTGAGCTTGCACCACAGCGTGCAAACTTTGGTTGTGAAAATTTGGAAACTGGTGACCTTTACAGTCAACATGCTGACGGCATAATGGGTTTGGGACGTGGTGATCTCAGTATTGTTGATCAACTTGTGGATAGAGGTGTAATAAGTGATTCATTTTCCTTATGTTATGGTGGAATGGATGTTGGTGGTGGCGCAATGGTTCTTGGTGGAGTTTCACCTCCTGCAGATATGGTCTTCACCCATTCAAACCCTGTCCGCAGGTACGTTTCGGAAGTATTATTCTTGTACATATGAAACACTGTGTGCTTTTTTTTTAACATATACATTTGATACATCTCACACATTTACTCTAGTATGGGGATGGCAACAGTCCATATTACAATATTGAGCTGAAGGAGTTGCATGTTGCTGGGAAGCGTTTGTCTTTAAATCCTAGGGTCTTTGATGGAAAACACGGAACTGTCCTAGATAGTGGGACAACTTATGCTTACCTGCCAGAAGCAGCTTTTTTAGCATTCAAGGAAGCTGTAAGATTCTGTTCTCAGTTCCTTTTGTGCTCGGTTTTGTAGCTCATTTGGTGCTAAAAATGGTTGTTAAACCTGAGCTAGTTCTTGAACTTTTCCTCTGCTAATTGGCATGTATATGATTTGATAAAATTAAAGTGATACCTGCAGTTCTTACACAACAGGATAACAGAGGACATGGACTATTAATCTGATAGTTTTATTATTATTGCATTCTGACACAAACACACAAACACATACACAGTTAGATAGATAGAGATAGAGAGAGAGTGCAGTTCTCTCTTAATTTCAATGTGCATAAAATTTACACTTTGGCAATAAAAAATTATTTATTCACAGTAAGTCAGTAACAGATTAGAATAATGTACTCTAGGTTTTGGCACACTTTTTGGAATTATTATGCTATTAGAACTAAGGTTTTGTTAGGCCGGATGCACATCCCGAATCCAAATCTCTTTGAGATGCCAACTAATACTTTATGCTGAGAGGTTTGGACTACTTGCATTGATTAGAATGTTACATTTTCATGTTCTTTTTCTTTTTTGAGTGACCTAAATGATCCAATTATTTTCTTTAGTAAATAGATATTGAGCATGTATGGATGTGCGTGTTGTCTTTAAAGGGTTGGATCATGTTTTACATTGCATATAAGATATTGATCTTTGTATTGTCAGAGGTTATTAAGGGTTTGATGAACATTTTCTTCTTCAGATGCTTGAGAGCATTATAGGCTTCAGTTGCAGTCTTTTAAAGTTAGAAGTTTACTTTATGACCTAAACTCCAATTGGTGGGAGAAATGGTAATGGCCTTGTGGAATGACTGCAAGGTCTCTGGTTCCAATCCCATAGTTGGGGCCAATATTACCTATCAAAAATGATAATATTAAAAAAACTAGGTGTATGACCAATACAGAATTTCCATATACAATCTTGTAAATTTAGTTTTTATCTTTATTGTCTGTTGTGTATTAGGATTTGGGACTTAAATGGTTGCGGCGAACTCTATCAGAGAATTATGAGACTTGTATTAGGCAAGGAATGTGGAGAATAGGCTCATATACATGGTAGTTTTTGAGTGAGTTTGTCAGCCTAGACATGAGGGGGAGGGGGTTTGTCGGCATGGTCTTATTCTCTATTTCGCACAAGGTGAACAGAAGCAAATTTTGTCTTCAAAAAAATGGGTAAGGTGTTGGTCTGTACCCTTCTTCAATTGTTACTCTCTTAAATCCTTCGAAATTCATCTGTAAGAGCCTCAGGTCTTTTTCTCCTTTTCGTCAAATATAAACTAGTAGTTTTGAAGATCTTTGACTACTTGGTGTTTTTTTTTCTTCGAAGGCTTCTTTATCTTCTTTATTCTTCACTCTACATTTCGTGAAGGAGATTCGGTCTCTTGGAACTTTTGGACTTGTCTGACAACTTGGATTTATCATGGAAAATAGAAAGTTTTTTGACTGTAAGAACTTGATTTTCGGAGGATTTTTGCCTAATAGTTATTTTCATTTTCCAATGCTTTTCGCCATACAATTTATCTATGTGCTCCACAAAATGCACTTGAATAATAGAAAGAGGAACAAGACACTTGAGCTAAATGATGATGATGTAGTAGAAGTACAAGAAGAACAATCATCTGCTCGTCTAACCATGGCTTCCAATACTTCTTCTAACACTATCTCAAGTTCTGGGACGACTTCTAAAAAGAAGAAAGCTGTATTTCAATTCCAAAAGCCACAACCAAAAACTCCAACAAAGACGTTTGAAGCACTTCTAAGGAAGACTCCCGAAGAAGTTGTAAAGGAGAGACATAGCAAGCGTTTGAGCCAAACGAGTATTGAAAATCGTTTGAGGACACCGGAGGAAAAAGAGAGAGTCCATATGCATATTGCCAACTTTTTCTACGAATGTGGCATACCATTCAATGTTGTAAATTCAAGGAGGTTTAAAGTGATGATTGAGTCCATAGGGTAATATGGGTCGAGTTTAAAGCCTCTAACGTATCATGAGTTGAGAGTTCCTTTACTTGAGGAGGCAAAGACGAAAACCGATGACTTAAAGCCGAAACATGAAGTTGCTTGGAAGGAATATGGTTGTACACTTATGTCGGATGGTTGGACAAATAAGAGGGAAAAACACTTGTTGATTTTTCTTGTTAATAGTCCGGAGGAGACTTATTTTTTGGGTTCTGTTGATGCCTCCAGTCAGTCGCAAGATGCCACAATGTTGGCAAATCTATTTGATAACAAGATTGAGAAAATTGGCCTTGAGTATGTTGTTCAAAGGGTCATAGACAATGCCTCTAATTACAAGACAGCGAGACATATACTAATGGAGAGGAGGCCTACACTATTTTGGACACCTTGTGCCACTCACTGCCTTAACCTTATGCTAGATGACATAGGCAAGTTGAAGCAATTCCAACCCATAATCATAAATGCAAGAAGAATCACAACATTCATTTATAGGCGCGTTGAGGTACAAAACAAATGGGAGGGATCTTGCGAGACCCGCAATTACTAGAGTTGCTACAACTTTTCTAACCTTGCAGAGTTTGTACAAGCATAAAGATGCATCGAGCCATTTGTTCATAAGCGAATGATTGGTCAAAATCAAATTTGTCGGCTACTGAAGTGGGGAAGAAAGTATGTGATACTGTTATTTCAACAACATTTTGACATCATGTTGAGGATTACATTAGGGCATCACAACCACTTATTATAGTCTTGAGGATTGTTGATAGTGATGAGAAGCCTGCTATGCCAGAAGTTATTGCTGCGATAGAATACGCGAAGAAAAAAAATCAAAGATGCATTTGATAACAAACAAAGACTGTATAAGAATGTGATTGAAATTGTTGAGCAGTGATATGAAAGTCAAATGGAGCAAAAATTATATAGGGCTGCGTTGTTTCTCGATCCGGGCAAGTACTTTGATATCAAAGAGGAACGTCGGTTGTTTGCTATGACTTCAATGACGTTCTTCCAAAGATGGTGCCGGAGCTAGATTTGCTAGACAAGATAAACAATCTAACCGACAACTATGATACTTCTCGAGATACTTTTGCAAGAGAAATTGTGATTAGGCAACGAAAAATAAAGAATCCTCGTATGTATATTAAAATATATATAAAGATATAAAAGCTAAATTATAATTATAAATTATATACATTCTTCCTTTCCTTCCTTTAAAAATATTTATATTTCTTTTAAAATATTGGTGGAATGCTTTTAGAGGGCGGGCTATTGAGCTATCCTCGTTTGCAAAAAGAATTCTAGGCATCTGTTCTTCTTCCAGTTGTGAGCGCAATTGGAGTACGTTTGAGTTTGTAAGTACTTTTTATTGTTAGTTTAAATTTCAAAAGTAATAAGTCATTCACTACTAATATTAACTATTTTTAATATAATTAAAATTTTATCATTAATATTATTATTTTTTGTTCTATTTATTTTAGATTCATACGAAGAAGAGGAATAGATTGGAACACAAACGATACTTGGTGTATGTTCAATACAATCGAAAGATCGTCTCAAGGTTCCAAAAGAGGCGTGAACTTGGAAATAATTTTGATCCATTATCCATTGATGACTTTGAATGAGGTAATGAATGGATCAATAATGAGGCCGATGTTGTTCATCCCTGGGAGGATCTTACATGGATTGAGCAACTGATGCGGATTGAGCAACTGATGCATCCAACACGCTTGAGGGCCGCAATCTTTCAAGGAGGGCTCATGCTAATACTAGTGATAATCTCATGACATACTCTCGACGTGGTGGTGGTTCAACTTCAAGGGAATCAAGGTTAATGAATTCCGACTCCGATAATAAAGTTGATGAAGAGAGAATTTTAAATGATGATGAAGATGTGGAGGATGATTTTGGAGAAATACCATCTACGCCTTTGAATGAGAGTAGTTCTCGTGGAAGAGATGGATATGACTTTTTCCTTGATGATTTTTCTTGAACGATGTTTCTAGATTAGTGTAGAGAGTCTAGACATTATTTTGGCTTGTTATGTGATGTTTTATTAGTTATTAGACTACATATTTGTGATGGTTGGTTGTAACTTTATTTTTTATGTTGTGTTTGTTGAATTCTTCATTTTTTTTACTAATTTTAAATATCAAGTGTTTTGTTTTTGGATTGTTATTGCTAAGTATTTACATAATTATGCCTTTAATGTTATTCCATAGTGTTATGTTTTGAGTTTTAATGTATATGAAATTTTATTGTCAGTATACTTGTTAAGTAAAATAAATAATATATAAATTGTACATTGTAAACGATTTGTCCCCGTACGGACGCCATGGCAGTGGCCTAGGAGTCCAGGCAGTCGGCTACCGCCATGACTCGCCATGGCGCCATGACAACTATGCTTGGTAGTTGGTTCAAGTTAAGTGATTAAGTTATTTTTTACCCATGACTCGTCATAACCCATGGACTTACTATGTGGTGTAATTTAATTACTTATTAGACTTGTAATTGTGGTGGGTGATGACTTGGTTGATTTTTTATTTTCTACGTGGTGTTTGTTGACTTGTTCTACTAATTTTTAACATCAAATGTTTTATTTTTAAATTTTGATAGTGAAATATTCATATAATTGTGTTTTTAATTGTATTTTGTAGTGTTATTATGTTTTTGGGTTTTAATAGTGTTAGTTATAATGTTTTGGGTTTTAATGTATATATAATTTTATTGTTCAATATACTTGTGAAGTGAAACAAATAACGACTCGTCGCCATACGGATGTCATGGCGGGTGTCTTATTGCCTAGGCTTTCAAGCGGTCAATTACCACCGCGTCTTGCCGTGGCTCCATTACAAGTATGATCTATGTAGATTATAATGTATATGTCCACATAATTTTAAACTCTTTATAGATTATAATGTATACGCATTAACTTTAAAACTCTTATTCACCAATGACATCAATGTTGGCCATTATTCATGGCCAGCGAGCGTTAGATTTTAGTTCATCTAAACAGATGATTGAACAAGAAATTAATATATCTTGGGATTTAGGGTTTTAATAACCTTTTTACACATGATATTTTTGTATTTATATTTATGCGTATCGATTAAGAGAGAATAGCGCCATTGCAATTTACTCGACAAATAGATCTATGGAAGAGAAGATGCAGCTCAACATAGAGAACATAGAATACGTTTTTGAACCTTATTTTTTCTATAAAAAAACATACTATTTATCTTTCAACTGCGGAATTGTCAAAAAATAAAGGTCCATCTCATAGCTAATCTGAGGATAATTTTTGGGGCTCAATATCCCCTCTTGAAAAACACTAGATTTTAAATATACCAGCTTCAGTTATTAAAACAGAGTATTCTACGCTAAGTATTATAAATATCCTCTTGATTTACAAATTACAATCTCTAGTCAACATACTCTACTCTCACCGATTTTTTCATATCCAATGCAGATTGTGAATGAACTTCATTCCTTAAAGCAGATCCGTGGTCCTGACCCAAACTATAATGACATTTGTTTCTCTGGTGCTGGAAGGTAATGTCAAAGCCCAACTAAAAAGCTTTAATTATCAGACTGATTAAGGACATAACATCATGGTGGCACAAACTTAAATTTTGTTTTCTTCAGTGATGTTTCAGAACTCTCTAAATCCTTTCCAACTGTCGATATGGTCTTTGAAAATGGACGAAAGTTGTCTCTATCTCCTGAAAACTATTTGTTCCGGGTAAGCATCTGCATCCACGTATTATTTTTTTTTATCAAATCCTTCTAGACTTTTTCCATCTTGAAAAATAAAAATAGATTTGGTATAGTTTTGTGTTCACTAAACTGTTTAAACGACATAGTGATTGACTTATATACTGTATTTTACTTCATGTCTATATTAAGCATTCCAAGGTGCATGGTGCATATTGCCTGGGGATTTTTCAAAATGGAAAGGATCCAACAACTCTCTTAGGAGGTATCTTGTGCTTTACTTAATATGTCATGAACTTAAATTGCTTCTTATTCCTTGTTCGTTTTTTTATATAAAAAAGACACATATTCCTTTAAATTTAAAAGTAAATTTGTGGTATTTCTTTGTAAATATGCATCTTTAACAGGAATTGTTGTCCGCAATACTTTTGTGACGTATGATCGTGAGCATGAAAAAATTGGGTTCTGGAAAACTAATTGTTCAGAGTTATGGGAAAGACTTAATGTTACTGGTGGGCCTCCACCAGAGCCTTCAGCTTTGCATAGACCAAATTCTACTGCAGTATTGCCACCAGTAGCAGCTCCAGCTGTATCACCTTCACATTATGTTCCTAAAGGTATAATAAGCTGCTAGTTTTATGTAACCTTGTGCTACTATTTCGCTTAAATACATTCCATTTAGCTTTTTATGTCATGTTTAGAGGTGGCAGGTGACACTTATTTGTATTCCCTAGTGGTTGTTTACATACTTTAGAATGTAATCCAAGAAAATATGCCATTGTGCGGAGAAGAAATATTTTGTTCCACCTAAGCTAAACTTCAATATCTTTTCAAATATTTTTGCACAAAATTAGAGGTTCATAACATTTTATATGGCCCATTCCTTTCCAGAAGATGTATATATTGAAAAAATTATGTCAAAAATTTGTATTTCTTTCAAATCTAAGAGTCCAGTTATTATCTAGTGTAATTGATTTTGGCATACCATGCAAGTCTTTCATTATCCACACGTCATACATCTTTCATGTAGGATGGTCTTAGAAATGAGGATTGTGTAGCAAATGCCGCTGATGCGGGGTTCTAGTCTTGTTTGTTACTTTATGTTCCGGAGTTAATTGATCCCTCTATCAAGTCCTAAATATAAATATCTTAAAAGAAGAAGAGAAAACGTTTGGATTTGAGGCGAAACCCTTCTCTGACGTTACGGAATTCTTGTGCTCTAATATCCGAAATCAAAGGTCAGCGGGAAGGGCTTAAAAACGCCTTCATCATGTCAAGCTTCAGGCAACCGATTGGCTCCGAGGGAGTTTAGAAGAAGAGCAATGAGAGTAGTGTTGAACTCTTTCAATAAGCACCACTTCCAAAATAAATCCTTGATTGCCATCGATATTTCAAAGTCTTTTAGAGCCTGGTACAAGCCGAGCCTATCTATCTCTATTTGTAAGCTACACCAGGGATGAAATAGACTTAGCCAAGCTCAGGAATGCAGATACATGAAAGCAGATCGAAGTTTGTGGATGACTTTACTCAGACTTGGTTTTCCATGTCTAGTGTGTAGACTTTTTCCTTGTGATAACTTTGGTATTTTCTCATGCAAACTCTACGCATGAGTTTAAGGACTACTGAATTCTCTCTCTCCCTCTCTCCCTCCCTCCCTCCCTCCCTCCCTCCCTCCGTCCCTTCCTCCCTCCGTCCCTCCCTCCAAGCTTAACAGAGGGGTTAGATAAAACTTATCCAAGCTCAGGAATGCAGACACCTAAGGCAGATTGAAGTATAAGAACGATTGCTTATAGACTAGCTTTTTTCCATGTCTTGTGTGTGGCCTTTTCCCTCGTAACTTCTTTGGTAGTTTATCTTGTAAGTTCAGGACTGTTCTGAAACAGGACCGGTGCTTATTTCTGCAAGCATTATAAAGTCTGAAAGTGTTCTATTCGGAGAGGTTAAAAATTGTACTCGAGTCATGTACTATCTTCTTATGTTGCAAGCAAATGTTCTCTGCACTTATCAGTTATTAGTTGTATGCTGTAGAATATAACTTGTCCCACACTCACCATTGTTAAAGCAGATGAGGTTGTTTGGGCTTGTTTATGGAAAAACTTGTTGCACCATTTAGTAGGAGATGTTCCCTTTCCATTGGTGGTGCTACAAGGGTTATATGAAATCCAAATTGCATGTGAGAAGAGAGGGTGATGTATAATATTTGTTGAAGATACAATCCTCGTTCAATGGGAAAACCTCTAGTAAAGTCAATTGAGTCCGTAGTTCAAATGTAAGGATTTAGGGTTCTAGGGCTTAAGATTCCATATAATCTGTTTCTCATATATATATATATATATATGATTATTCACCTAGACAAAAAACAATATTAGTTAAAAATTGTTGCTGTTTTTTGTGTGTAGTTGATTTTCAACTAGGAAGATTAAAAGATTGTGTAGCCCTTGTTGAAGCCTAACCAGAAAATAAGGGAGAGATAGAGATAGAATTTAGAGAGAATGAGGGAAGAAGGAGAAGAACTCGGTGATTTATCACTTACTTCGTGAGAATGAGAGAGATAGAGAGAAAGTTTGAACAAGATTTTCCCATTTCGTTCACAAATTGCATAATATTCAAAAGCTTGGAGGTTACTCCACCCATTACACGCATATATATAGGTACTAAAATGTTGAAAAAGTGTAAATACTTCTAACATACACCATTCTCTTATCCTACACACACATGCTAACTAACCACCCATGTGCATGTGCATACAAAATATTTAACTCTAGAATAGACTAACTACTCTTTCCTTCCCAATTTACCCATGACTTGACATTCCCTCCTTTAGAGCATTCATGTCCTCATGAATGAGTTCTGAGTTTGTTCCCTCTTCAAATTTCTTGGACAAACCATCTGCAACTGTGTTATCCTTTCCCTTTTTGTAAGTGATGACATATCCCAGAAGCTTGCTCATCCATTTTTGTTGCAGGCAGGTCACCACCTTCTGTTCTAAAATGTACTTGAAGGACTGGTGGTTTGTTTTGTTAATGAACTGTCTTTGCCCTAAATAAGAAGACCATCTGTTAATAACTTTAGCTATAACCATTATTTCCTTCTTATAGGTTGAGTAATTCTAAGCTTTAGAACCTAAAGCTATACTAAAATAAGTAAGGGGCCTGCCTTCTTGCATTAGAATGGCCTCAATCCATGTTCTTGATGCATCAGTCTCAATTTCAAAGACCTTGGTGAAGTCTGGTAACGTCAAAAGTGGTAACGTCAAAAGTGGAGAAGTAGTGAGAGCTTTTATAAGAGCTGTGAAAGCAAGTTGAGCATCTGGATTCTACCCAAATTTTCCTTTTTGTATCAGAGAAGTTAGGGGTTTAGCTAGGATTCCATAGCCCCTTATGAATTTCTTATAGTATTCTGTAAATCCAAGTAAACCCCTTAGTTGCTTGATGGTTTTTGGTTCAGGCCAATCCAGTACATCCTGGATTTTTGTTGGGTCCATTGTCAGTCCTGTGTTAGAAATTACATGTCCTAAATAATCCACCTCCCTTTAGCATACAACTGATTGTCCCACTTGAAGATGTTTGTAGTGTCCGTCCAAATCCTTGGAGTGATTAGGATGTCATCAAAAAATACCAAAACATTTTTCCTAAGGAGTTGAAACACTTGATTCAACAAATTTTAGAATGTGATAGGGGCATTAGTTAACCCAAACGGCATGACTATGAAATCGAATAACTCTTGATGTGTCTTAAATGTACCCAACCCTTGAGTCCAGCTTAGTAAAATATTTAGCCCCATGTAATTCACCTATTAGCTCATCAATGAGGGGAATATGGTGTTTATTTTTGATAGTTAGACAGTTGAGGCGTTTGTAGTCAGCACAAAATTTCCTACTGTCATCCTTTTTCTTAACTAGGAGGAAGGGAAAAGTATATGGACTCTGGCTTCCCTGTGTGTAGCATTTCCTGCACTAGTCTCTCAATTTCATTTTTCTAGTCGTAAGAGCACTTGTAGGGTCTGATGGAGAAAGATGAAAAATTGGCTTTAAGAGGAATGTTATGGTCTAGAGATCTTTTTGGTGGCATACCTTGAGGTTCTTGAAAAATATATGAGTATTCTTCAAGCAAGGACTGTATTTTTGGGTCTGTAGAGGTAGAGTTTAAGGAATAACAACTGGAGTTGGTTTGGGGTGACATACTTATTGTAAAGTCATTGGTTGGGACTGTACAATCACTAGGAGCCCATTTTCTTTCTCATTAATATGTTGGACCAGACCTTCTAGTGTGATCATTTTCATTTCTGGGCATGTATTTTATTTTGTCCCTGTAGTGACTGCAAGTGCGCAATGTCAAATCGAAGAACTGGTGAGTAACAGGTCACAAAGACTAGATTAATTTCAATGTATCCTTAATATCTATCTCAGGCGAATTAGAAATAAAGATTGAGAATCGATTAATTACAATTAAACAAATTAAAATATGAAAATTAATAATAAGGAAGCAATTTAGGAATCCGAATCCATTAAAGAATAAACATAATAAGTAATCTCATCTCTTCTATTTTTATAATTTAACTATAGTTTTGATATCCCTTCCCTTTAATTTGGTAATTTTACAATTAACGTGGACAAGTATCGACTATGAAAATTTAAGGATCAACTATAATTCATCAAAACTTCTTTAAGCAACCATAGATTATGAAAAACTCACACTCTAACAATAATTTATCAAAACCTCTTAATTAATTTAGAATCATATAAGAAATATAAAACAAATGTATTTCAATAACAAAACATGAAGGCGAAATCAATTAAACATAAAAACATAAATAATAGAAGAGATGGAGAATATTATCATGAATAATTATTTAATGTCATCTTCATCCAAGATTAAAGAAATTAATTTGATATGAAAATAAATAAACTAACTAAAATAAAGAAGAAGAAGATTAAAAATAAATAAGAAAGCTCCTTTTATTAACGATCATCCAACGAACTTACAATGAATAAGTAATTTAATCATACTCTACTCCTAACCTAAATTAATACATAAAAATACCTAATATCTCCCCCCTAACATCTCTTATACTCCTCTATTTATAGGAGTAAGGATTTAATTCTATTCCATGTAGGTTCAACTTCCCCAATGAAAATCAACTTTTCAAAGAGATCTTCTAGATAGACTTTCCTTCTCTTCATTAGATTTGATTTGCATACGAAGATTGTTCCACCTCTTTCCTTTTTCTTGTAGGAATCTTCTTAGAACTTTCCTTGCATGAATAAGAGCATTAAATATTGGTTTATCACCATGATACTGACTTTATTGTAATAAAATATTAAATCCTACAAAATAAAATAAAATATATTAATTAAATAAACTAATATAATAAAAGGAATAAAATTAGGGATAACAAAATATATAAATTATGAGTATCAGTGAGCATAGGAGTTTTGGTGGTGGATGGTGCACGAAGTTCCTTTCTATAGTTGGGCTGAGTGTTGGTGTGTCTGGGTTGTGATTTAGGATAGTTGTGGGTGTTGGCAAGTTTAGGAATAAGACTCTCATAGAACATGATTTACTTGAAGGCTTGGGATAAAGTTTTTAGGTCAAACAACTTTACTATTTTTTTGGTTTCAACTTTTAGTCTACCAACAAAGTTCCCCACAAAGAAGTCCTTAGCCAAGTAAGGCAACTTCTCAAGTAGTCTTCCCTTATGCCTTTCAAACTCATCATAGTATACATTCACAATTCCTACTTCAACAACTTGAATTGTTCATATTTGTTTTTCGCACCTGCCTCTCCCTCCAAGTAAGCCCCTCTTTGCCATTGACAAGACTTGTACCAATATTTTGGAGAACCATGGAGGTGCATCCCAGATATGATAATCTTCTTTGAGAATGAATCCCATAAATGCCAAAATACTCTTCGCAATCATGTATCCTTAGCATTATCACCTTCAATAAATAATAGGAACACCAATTTAAGATGTCACCAACATCATCATTTTGGTTCATCCTTCATTGAGCATCATCTTCTTCGTGTTTCCTTGCTCTTTCTTGCCCTTTCTTGCCTAGGGTCTCTAAAGATGCCTTGTCCCTCCCGTGCCCTATATGAACAGGCCTCTTGCCCCTTCCATTATCCCCAAAAGAATTTTCAAACTTGTCATCATTATCTGAGCTCTTCTGTCTCAACAATTCATTCATACCTTCCATGAAGTGGTCCATTTTCTCATCAATGAGTTATAATTTCTCATTGGTGTACTCTCTGTAGTTTATGAAATCCTGCTGTAATATTTGTGAAGGACCAACCATATTTATAGAGAGTAGAGAGAAAGAGACAGAATAATTGTGATTCCGAGTTTGAAAATAAATTCAAGCAGTAGCAACAGTACTTGAGTAAGAGTAAGTGAGCTTTAGTAGCTATTTAAGTGAGAAGTGGACTTCCTCGGTGAACAAATTGAGTATCCTTGGCCAAATAAGTTTAATATTGGAAGGCTCTACGATCGTAGAGTAGAACAACTTAAAAGATTCTGCGATCGAAACAACTTGTAAGACTACTACTGAAACAACTTAATATAAATCACCTAACATAAATCAAAACAGATCAAACAAAACTAATTCGTAGAATCTGGAAAAAAATTCACTAACAAAGAAGATCAAGCAAAATATGGATTAAAATGTGTGGGGATGTTGTAAATGAGTTTTTATGGAATGGGCTATTTGTATGTGATAGAAACGAGTGAGATGAAAGTGTTTAATACTTGAAACAAGTGAATTAACACTTGAATTTTCTGAGTTGCGTGTACGCTGGAAAATAGTCTCTGATGCCTATTTTCTACTGCTATGGGGTAGAGATTTGTAGTTGTTGCGGATGGTTTTGTGCTAGTTCTAGGTAGTGTTTGAAGGATGAAAGAAGATAGAATAGATAGAATTCAAATAGAAGGGTATAGAGGCAGAAATCAGAGGTTGAAGATCGAGAAGAACAAAGGATGTAGAGAAAGAAGATGAACTTGAGCTTTGATATAAATTTGTCAGGCCCTTGTTGAAGCCTAAGCAGACAATAAGAGAGAAACAGAGATAGAGATAGAAATAAGAGAGAATAAGGGAGGAAGAAAGGGAAGAATTCAGTGATTTATCACTGAGTTTATGAGACTGATAGAGACAGAGAGAGAAAGCTTGATCAAGCTTTTCCTATTTCCTTCACAAATTGCATAATATTCAAAAGCTTGGAGGTTATTCGCTATATATAGCTACTAAAATGCTACAAAAAGTGTAAATACTCCTAACCTACACCATTCTCTTATCCTACACACACATGTTAACTAACCATCCATGTGCTTACATTTACAAAATATCTAACTCTATAATATACCAACTACTCTTTCCTTCCCAATTTACCCTGGCCTGACATTTTTATTCAGTTGAAAACTTTTAGCCTGTGATGGTATGTGACTTTATATTTTTTTACCTGCAGGGGAACCAAAAGTTGGTCGTATAACATTTTATATGTCTTTGAATGACACGTATTCAAACCTTAAGCCTCGCATCAAAGAGCTTGCTAATCTCATGGCTAAGGAGTTAGATGTAAATGTTTCACAGGTAAATTGAATTTGGTTGCATTGCATGATCTTTTTAGTAGTGAAAAAACTTTTTTACCTGCTGATTGCGATTTTTTAAAGTATATCCTACTATTGTCCTCATTGCACAATATAGTTCATTTTACCTGGGTAGAAGTAATATCTGTGAGAGTGATTGTTTGCAGGTGCACTTAATGAATTTTACATCTGAAGGAAATGATTCCTTTATAAGATGGGCCATTTACCCCCCAGGAACTGCTGGCTACATCTCCAATACAACAGCTATGGTGGGTTTACATTTATAGAACTGCAAGGAGATTCTTATTAAACAATTAGTACTATTTGCTTATTAAATAATCTTATTGGCAGGGTATTATTTCTCGGTTTGCTGAACATAGTATACATCTTCCTGAAACCTTCGGAAGTTATAAATTTTCCAGATGGAATGCTGAGCCCCCTCTGAAACGGTATACGGAATTTTTTTTTATTGTGTACATTTTTCCAACTGTTTAACATTTGCTAATAAATAAGATCAACCATAAATTGATATTCTGCTACATTTTACTGAATGTTGTCTAAATTTCCAGTATCTGCTCTCCTCTGCTCACTAACATGGAGGAGTATATATCTGAAAACAGGGAAAGGAATTATTCTTTTATTATATATATATATATATATATATATATATATATATATATATATATTGCTCACTGTGGAGTATACATCTTAAAACATGGAAAAGAAACAATTTCTTTTGTTTTTTTTGGGTTTCGGAAAAAAGATTTGGGTTTGATCCAATATGTATTTACATTTACTTGATCTGCAAGCATTAAGGGAATGAAATAGAGAAATTAATGAAATAAAAATAGTGTATTTATTTAGCAAAGAAAATAAAAAATAAATAGTGTATTTGATGATCATTTTGGAGGATAAACCATTCCAATGGAATGCAAATTCATTCCATCTCTTTGTTTTTTTATTCCATGTGGAGAATGAATATACGTGATAATTTTGTCATTATATAACAACGCCCACCATAAACAACAACTAAACATATACTCAAAACACCTTAAAATCATTCCATTCTGTCCTCCATTCAATTCCTTCAATCTAAACACAGCGTTAGCTTTGCCAATGAAGTGTTTAAATGTGTATCTGAAATTTTATTTTGTAACCAATTAACTAAATCAGCAAATCATTATATTTTATTATTTTGTCATTGAAAACTTTCTTTCTCATGTTTTGAATATTCAGAGGATTAAATCGCTTTTGTGCCTGTATAGCATCATCTACTGCAATTTGGTCCTGATTTTACGGATTCTTTTGTGTTGGTGCACAGTACGTGGTGGCAGCAACATTACATTGCTGTGGTCGTAGCAGTTATTATTAATGTAGTTTTGGGATTATCAGCTTCTGCAACATGGTTTATCTGTAGACGTAGGGAGCAAACACTTGTAGCATACAAGCCTGTTGATGCGCCTGCCCCAGAGCAAGAACTTCAGCCGTTATAAACGCAGGATAAATTTCCCCGGCCCAATAATATATATGGTGAAAAATATAGATCAGACATCTTTTTCCTATGAGACCGATATCTGAAACCACAGCTAGATCAATATTTTTAGTCTTGTAAAAAGGTCATACATGGCAGTCGACCTTTTAGTCTTTAAGTTTCCGTAAATTGGGTAAGAATTGTAAAGGGAACTTCTCGCATCATCGGTATGTATGTCACATATATGATATCAGTATGTCACATATATGAATTTTGTAAGATGGTATTGGATTATAAGATTGACCAATAAGGCTAGACATGGTTCTTTTCCTCAGTTCTAGCTCCTAATGTTTTTCCCTTTTTCCGTTGTTTGGTGGGAAAAAATGAGGTTGACTATAGGGAATGTGCACAAATTTACAAGGTTAGTGACACTCGGCCTTGTAAAACCGTCTCCTTCTGTTTAGTCCTGTTTCAAGAAGTTTTTCTGCAGGTTTAGGGCAAAGGAACCATGGCTATATGCACGTGCAAAATAAATTATGTTAATCAGATTGAATTTCAAAGGTAGGTTCATTGTTTCCTCATCATCCAAGTTATAGAAAAAGGAAAACGAACCATGCACATACATACATACATACACACACGTGTACATTATTACTCTACAAGGAAGAATTTGAATATTTTCTGATACTATCATTATGTAATTTTCACTTTTATTTTTAGAATAATATTTGTTAATTTCAGTGTATAAAGATAAAAGGTGTCAAGATGTTATATACATTAATATATTTCTTTTTCTCAATTTTTTTTAATCTCAATTTACTCTGTCTTTTTATTTTTGGTTGATGGATTTCGAATGCACTATAAAAAAAAAGAAAAAAAGAAACAAAAATGGAGTTATAGTAAATGTGATGTATCCTTATATTTACTCGGTGCACATTTATTGGATGAACAATCTCTAATAATGCTATCAGTCAATCTAACCAATCTGGGAATATAGTATATTGTTGTCATTAAATTAAATAGTCCTTTTCTCTAACTCTAAGCATTTGTTTCTACGAGAGAATAAGCATTGGTTATTTAAAAAAAAGAAAAAACTAATATACTATTTTAATAAAAATAATTCAAGTAGCCTTGTATAAAATTGGTGGACCTATTATATATCAAAATAATTAAATAAATAAATAATGATGATTTATCACATAATTTTGGCCTTTGGTTTTTTTTTTTTTGATAATAATTTTTTTTCCATTTATGTATTCAATATTCATACGGTATTATACTGAAATGGGACCCCGCTAAATGATAGGAATAATGGGGTTTACCGACTTTATTTCTTTATTATTCTTTAGCTGGCGAAAAGTCCTACGCGGCCTTTCTACTATAACAAGTCCAACTATTTCTTGGTATGTATTAGAAGAGAGCTTAATTATTTAATTTTGGGAATAAAGGAATAAATAAAAAAGGAAAGAAAAAAAAAATACAACCAGCAGAGACTAAGGGGAATTTTCTGAAGTCCGCCTGGAGTTCGGAGGCTAAACAGGCTGGTTGCTTATTCTTTGCTCCATTCAGGTTAATCATTCTTTCCATCTTCTCGTTTAGCCACTTGATCCATTAGTTCGAGGGTTTAATGAACTCTTAGCTATTTCGAATTACGCTTTGTAATCGCTTTAGCTAAATCCGTGTCACACAATCATAAACCCTAATTCTTGTTCGGTCTTTTAAGAATTTAAAGGTACAATAAACACAATTCCTTCATATTTATGCCTGAAAAATGTATTCTTTTGCTGGAGGTTTATATCTCACGGTTTCATTTTCTGTGGCTTCGAGAAGGATTCAGTATTTTGGCTGTACTGATTTTAGGTTGTATTTATGTCGGATGCTTTTTAAGTTTTAGACACGAAAGACTGTATGATCAGGTGACTGATCAGTTTCTAGCTTAGTGATTGTTTGATTTGTTGGGGGGGGGGGGTTTATAGCTGGGGAGTAGATGGTTAGTTGATGTTCAGGTAGTAGTTAGTTCACAACTTATATACTTGTATATTTATACTTTGGTCACGATCCCATTAATGAAGAATCGGAATGGTTTCTTTACTTAATACAGGGTCACCTGTTATAGGTGAATACCATGTTTTAATGTACTTTTTTTGGTTGCATCCTGCATTTATTAAATAATTTAAAGTGGAAAAGTATATTGTTTGTGTACCTGGAAGTGCAACAAATGCCTTGGTTAGTGTCACTAGGGCAGGGTACTTGTTAGCATGAAATTGTTTTGTATATTGTTTGTGCCTTAGTGTCACTTGGAAGGAGCATTTATTGTGTGTTGTTTGTGGACTTGTTAAACTGAATTTGATGTAGTTTATTTTAGAAATTGTTATGGAATAAATGGCATTCAATGTTAATAGACCTAATTCTATTAGGGAGAGTTCCCATGATAATTTTGTTAATGCTTAACAAGTGCCCTAAGGGCTCTCATTAGCGGGACCCGTTCGAAAAATTTAATCGTTAGCTAAGATATACTCCCTCTGTCTCAAGATTAAAATCTTTATTACTATTTTGGTTAGGCCCAAGTTAAATGTCCACTTAACTTAAATAATTTATTTTTTTACAACAGTTTTCATATAATACCCTTTGCATTAATTGTTTCATATTTCCACACACTAGTCATATATATGGAGCATTACTGGGCAAGTGTTGAACACTATATAACTAAATGAGAATTTAGAAAGCCATTCTTGCTATTGGATGCTATCAGTGTTCTATAAATTCTCGTCTAGGTCCGCCTAGGCGCTAGGCCCCCTTTGTCGCCTCGCCTAGGCGATAGGCCCCCCTGACACCTCACCTAGGCCTAAGACGGAAAAAAAATTCCTCCAGGCGGCGTCTAGACGGGTTATGCGGGGTCTATGCGGAGAGTTTTTTTATTTATTTTTAATAATTACCTAAACCAGATCTTGATATATTTATTTTTCTAATGATTTACCATATTCATAATGCATGTTGTAGCATATCAAATCACAACAAGTGAACAATATCAAGTCAAAATAGATAATTTTATTGTAGTTGTAATTTTTTGAACTTGTACCAACTTCAAATTATATAAATGATTATATATTTATAATATTTAGTTTAATTCAATATAATTCTTAAATTTATGTTTAGTTTCTTAAGTTTTAATATTGAATTGAATTCTTGAAATTTTAAATTTTATTATTTAATAGCAATTTTGTTTATGAATAAAACTAATACGTTAAAGATATGTTTGAACATTCAACAATTGCATGTTTGTGTTTGAACTTTGACATTGACAATATGAATTTGTGTTTGAATTTTAAGCATTTCTTTATTATTTTTATTATATATTGTTTTGCTTTATATTATTGTTTTGTTTGGATTAATGTAAGATAAAATATTAAAATTGACTTAAAATAAAAAATGTTGTCTAGGCGCTAGGTCCCCCGGCCACCCACCGCACCGCCCACCGCCCCGCCCACCGCCCACCGCCCACCGCCCACCGCCTTTTAGAACATTGGATGCTATTTATTGCTACAAGCTTTGTTCGCTATAACTTGTATACGACTTAAATGAAAAAAGGGAAATGAAAAGTTTCTCCATGTGATATTAGTAGTTGGTTAAAGTTATTGGCGTTATACTTTCTAACAGTATTCATGTACTTGGAGTTTGAAGTAATGTTAGACATTTAACTGAATTAATGGAATTGATTGCAATAGCGACCTATGTTTCGGAAGGTCCTATGAATCCCTTCCATTATACATATCCTCCACTTTCTTTCAATAC
This sequence comes from Panax notoginseng, assembly GCA_016801055.1. Classification (NCBI taxonomy): domain Eukaryota; kingdom Viridiplantae; phylum Streptophyta; class Magnoliopsida; order Apiales; family Araliaceae; genus Panax; species Panax notoginseng. Next base: position 41,322,653 of record CM029013.1, on the reverse strand, counting down.
ACGTTCAGTGACACAAATATTACATCAAGTGACAATGTAGAATTCGTTGCAAATAATTACGACACAATAAAGTTCGTCATAAATAATTTTGTTGTTGATAGCATCGGTTAAAGTAATATTAGTGTCATTAATTGTGTATTAGGGGAAATTCGAGGAGAGGTGTAATGGAGGCATGGTTCAAAATCGCAATAGCGACCTATGTTTCGGAAGGTCCTTTTTTGACTTGGTATCGATTTCGATATCAGTTTCGGGCGATGCACACTTTTAGCTAGTTAGGAGCTTAAAAAAAGTAAAATAATTATGAAAAAAAATTCTAAATAATAAGAATAACAAGATGAATCAATTAAGTTCACAAAAAACACTATAAAGTGCACATAACATTATCCCAATGATAAAACAGACATCTCACATATATGTTTAATCAGTTTTACATTTGAATAAAATTGATATTGATGTTGTCTTAGCTCACATGGTTGAGCACACATGTTATATATATTTAAGTACAATGAAACTAAACTAAGGGGGTGTTTGATAAAAATGAAATGAATTTGAATGAGCTGAATTTGAATTTGAATGAAAAAGTTATTTGATAATATATGTTTGAAACATCTAAATAACATATTTTTATTATTTTACCCCTCTTAAAAAATTCAAAAAATTGTTGTAAATTTATTTAATATTACTTAATATAATAGTTAATATTGTAAAAAAAATCATTCAGCCGCTCATTCAGTCCATTCAGCCAAAAAAATGGGACTAAACCATTCAGCTCAAATCGTCTGAATGGCTAGCCAGTTCAGCCATTCAGACGATTTTTTCAAAAAGCAGACGCACTAAATGGCTGAATCGGTCAGTCATTCAGCAAGTATATTTTAAGTGCAATTTTTTCAAGTTGTACTTGACTAGATTGGTACAAATTGTATAATAATTACATTTTTAAAAACTAATTTAATGATAATTTAAGTACAATTTAGTTAAACTAATTATATATTAAGTACATTTTTTTTAAAAGTTATACTTAATTTGGTGCTATATAGATACGTTGTGATTTCTCCTTTATTTTGTCCGAAATCACTACTCCGTAATTTCTTCGAAATCGTTATGTTACACCGAGATGCCGAAAATTACCATTTACATGAATAATTCCTAATTTTGTGTTGTGGTTTGGCACCGACTTATATCTGACTGATTATCGGCGTAACGGCCGGTACTTTGAACCATAAATGGAGGGGATAATTCATCAATAACGTACTAGTATGACAAATTTAATTTTAAATATGGATAATTTTTTTATTTTATTCTCTTTCTTAATATGCACAAAAGTCAGCCAATACTTTTATACTGGAACAGAGGGAGTATTATATTTATCTAAAATAAAGTTCTAACTAGTGACCTCATGCAGCTCATTATGTTTGTTACAGTCTTTTGTTATGTATCCAATAATCTTCAGTCTCATAATGTCTTTCTTATACTCTGTAGTATCAATGACATAATGATTAATGAGTAGGCTCATATTCTTAAAAATTTAAACAGCTCATTTTGGAATCCTCTCTGTCAAGTTGTTTTGGTTTTCTGAGAATCAAAATTACGTATTAAGACAATCAATTGCAAAATTTTATCAGATAAGGTTGTTCACTTACCTTAGAAATTTAGAGAGTAATTTTAAATCATATTCTATTTTCGTAGGACATTACTGACTGAGTGTGAAGATATTGGCAACCAGTGAATTTAAATCAAGTGAGATCTCAACATGAATTAATTATTTCCTGAATGATTATCAATCAGGCTTCCAAAGGATATCACCTGTTAAAATTTGTTCTCTTAGGACCAGCTCTGTAAGCAAAATTATATGAGACATTGAAGACGCAAGTTTTAATCTGGTCAAGGTTTGTGTTTTGTTCTGTTTAATTATTAATATTGTGCTATAACTATTGGCATTCAAACTGCTGCTTTATTGTTCTTCTATTTTTAAAATAGTTACAACTGTCTTTTGTATTCATATATTTGTTCATCTTGACAAATTTGATCTTCTAACTATATAACTTCAGTGGTTACTTTAATCTATTCATGTCATATTTTAGTTTTATTGCTCTATAAGATGTATATGCTGTCAGCTGTCTAGTTCACCCATTTTTAGTGATAGTTTGGATCAAATGTATCAGGACTAAATTTCAATTTGCACCCTACACTTTAATCCTAAAATCAATTTGCGCTCACTGTATTCTGAATTAAATGCGCCCCTATAATTTTAGGGAGAAAACAAAATACACCCTCCGCACCCCTCTACATCAAAACAATTTGCTTTTTTGGTTTAGGGTGCATTTAATTCAAAATAAATTTAGGGTGCAGATTGATTTTAGGATTAAAGTTTAGGGTGCAATTTGGAACTTAGTCAATATATCAGTTCACATTCTTTGCTGAATGTCAGTTGAAATGCAATTGAACTTACTGCTTTCGATTTTGAAGTATTATTGCAACGTGCTATATGTGTAACTCACTTTTCTCCTTTTTCCCTTCCAAAATAACGAATCCCTTATAACTACCCTTTTTTATTTTATTCAGCTGTTTGAAAGGGTGAATTTATATATGAGATTTGTTTCCCATCGGGAACGGACTTGTCTACATAAGTCTGCATTAGTGTTGGAGCTTAGTGATTGTTTTAATATGATTACTTGGGGCCAAAATTATCTATCAAAAAATAATAATAATAGAATATACTGTCTTGTTTTGCTATTGTTATACCCATCACAAAAGTAGATCAGCCCTCACAAATGTTGAATAATAGCCTTTTTATAATCATTGTTGATGGCACTCCCCTTAATGATGATTATGAATGTTACTCTGATTTTGCACCTACTCATGTTATTTTAACACTGTCAAACTTTGGAGTATATTTCTCCTCCCTATTTTAGTTACTTAGGTCGTGACAATCTAGCATTTGCATGACAGATTTTGATGTTGTACCCCCTACATTTCACGAAGATCGTCAGTTTGGAGTTTTTTTTTGTTTGAAAATGGGTTTAACTCTTTCAAAATTCAAGTGATTTTAATGTAAAAGAACATACTACCCTTTTAGCACTATTTTTGAGATGCTGTGTGTCGTGTAATGGATTTTGATTGGGCCCACTGGTGGAAGAATATTTTTACGTTGGACCTTTTTTTTTAAATTGTGCCAAATTATAACAAGTGACATCTTTGTGAGTTAATTGTAGGTTGTTAACTTGGTATCACACGGAATACCATACGTTCCCTCTATTTTCTTCTCTTAGGACGTCAACAGAATGCCTTTTTTGTAATCTACAAAGTACTCCCTCCGTCCCTATTTAAATGACGTTTTAGAGTTTTTTATTTGTCTCTAATTAATTGACGTTTGTTCAAATTTAGGAGAATTAATGACAATTTTTTCAAAATTACCCCTCATTACTCTACCTATTTTTTGGTACTTTAAACTCTTGTGCTATGATAAATTAATGATTTAAGGGTATTATAGACAATTGAATACTATATTTAATGTTTTTCAATCATTATCTTAATTCTTGTGCCCATCTCTAAAAGGTCATTTAAATAGGGACGGAGGGAGTATATATTTTTACCAGTATTCCAAATCCTTTGCTATTTCACATGGGTTTTATCCTTGTAAATATTAAGCTTCTAGTCTGCTTAGCGTGCTTAAATCCTTAAGTCCAGATTATTACTGATTGAAAGTGAGTTGAGTGTCATTAATGCATTTGAGGAATATTCATGTGCTTTTCCTAAGAATTAAACAAATTCATGAAATATTTTACACTTGTCACTGAATTTGAACAAGAACTTGAGTTTTTGATCGTTTATAACAAAACTAACATTTTGTAGCATTCACTGCTATGGTACTCGAGCTGAAATTTAATTATATCTGTTGCTTATTTATAGGTCTACTCAGATTTCTCTTATTCCTGGTCAAAGGTTCGGTTTGATTCTGTCATCTATGCTTTTGTGTTTTCAATTTCATTTTTAGCGTTTGTTGGATGTCCCTTCATATAGTTACTCGTACTCTTCAGTTTTCTGAGGAGGATTAATTATTCGGTCATGGGCACAGGTTTGATGGAGATATCAAAACTAAAAGTGCTTCTCAAGAGCATCTCTTGTTTGTTTCATTTATCATCTCATGAAAACATAAACCACGAACCAGTTCAGAAGTATTATCAGAGAATTGAAGAGATATTGAAGTTGCTGAAGCCAGTACTTGATGTCATTGTTGATACTGAAATAGCTTCTGATGAATCACTTCAAGATGAATTTTCAGGGTTAAGTCACTCAGTTGACGAACTAAGAGAGTTATTTGAGAGCTGGCATTTATTGACGAGTAAAGTTTACTTTGTACGTTTCATTCACTCTCTCTCTCTCTCTCTCTCACACACACACACACCCACACACCCACACACCCACGTATGTACACACCGGTTTATCTTTTTATTTTTTATTTTTTATTTTTATGGATAGTTGATTATCTTAGCGATGTAAGACGGGCCAAAGCACTGGCATACTAGTTCATTTAGCAGTAAATGAAAAAAATTACATTATGAGTTCTATTTGTATGTGTAATACCTCAGTCCCATATTAGAACTTGTGGGATGAACTGAACTGTACTTAAAGTCTTTCAACTGTACTATCGGTGGCAATAACTTGTCATGACTTTTTGGTATGCTTTTGGTGAGTCAAGATGACGCAAGTGCTGTTTTGGTGCGCTTTTGGTGGATCAAGATGAGTGCTCGTAGAGCAGTTGATTGAGCCTTTATTTTTGTCTTAATCGGGCTCGGGTCATTACAATAGTATCAGAGCTAAGCCTGGCCCAGTGAGGAACTAAGTGCTACACTGTATGAGCGATTAGGTGGTGGCAGCCACCTTTACAATTCTGCATTTCCCGGGCTCGATCTTGACCATTTGAGCTACCTAACAAAATTATTATTATTATTATACTACCCAGGGTTGATCTTGAGCACTTGAGGTTGTTCTTGTTTTCGTATAACTGACATGAACTACCGTAGGTATACCGGAATCTGATGTACTTTTGATGTAATAAACTTGTGTCATATTTCATTTTTTCTTTTGAGATACCATAGACTAACCTGTGTTCTAAGACTTGCTTCATCTGTAGACTTTGGCTTCTATTTCCATTTCTCCCCTTATAAACTCTTGGATACGGAATGATCACAGAATGCCCTCCCATTCTCTATTATCTATGAACAGAAGTAGTAGACCATATTTTTTCATATCGGACTCCATAAGATTCAGTGCAGCAAACTGTCTAATAGTAGGTTTTGGTTGACATACATTTGCAGTTCCGGGTTACTTAGGTGTGAAGAATTTCAATGGTTTAAACATGTTAGATCATCAGTTATGTTCTGTTTGTCTTCTTTTTCTTTTTCTTTTTCTTTTTTTTTCCCAGCAGGAATTACCTATAAGGAGTCTTGGTGTTTATTTTCTCAAAGCTAGCAATGATTTGGTTCCATGTCTATTCATGTATCTCTGTTTATTTTGTTTCAATTCTTGATGTCCTTCCCCTGCATCCCACCCAAAAAAGCAAAATAAATAAATAAATAAGAAAACAATGGTTTCAAAAAATTAAATCCTTTGGTTTGCTCTTTTAGGATTAAGGAGTAACAAGAAAAGAAGACATGAAGAAGAAAAAAAGCAATTGGTTTAAGATCACGGTTTTGGGTTTGCTCTGTTAGAATTATGGATTAACAAGAAAGAAGGAATTTCACCAATTAGGAATTTTCTTTTCTTCGAGAGTTAAAAGTTAATGTATACGAGGTTCTGTTAAACTTAGTACTGGATATTGGTCTTTTTGTATAGCCACTATTTTAACTATCTTGTGTTTGCATGGTTTCTAGGTTCTGCAAGCTGAATCACTAATGACAAAGGTCCAGACCTTTGGCGTAGAAATTTTCGAGTTTCTGAAATGTTCTGATCAATCTCTACCTATTGAACTGAGTTCGGCAGTTCTTGAGGTACCAATTAACAACAAGTTTTTTAAAGTTTGACTTTAATTGATTGTTAATGAATATTCACCCATTTGGGATTTTAGCTTATTTTATCTACTTATAGCTCTTTGGACCAAGCAAAAAATAAGCTGGGTTGTTTGGGATAACTTATTAACAACTGAAAGCGCAAAAGGCCAGCTTCTAGCTTTTCTCGTAGCTAGCTTGTTTATTTAAACATCATTTTGCATTTCAGTTTCTGCTATCCCTAATAATTTTTCATTAAAAATCTGATGCTGAACACACAATAATGTTGTTTACGATGGAAAAATAAGCCTATATCATAAAACATATTGCAATATCCCTAGCTTTTCACTTATATTTCTATGGTAGAAGTATATCTAGGTTAAGTTTCCTTTTTTAAGTTTTATACTACCTCCGTCCGGAAAACAAAGCACCATTTCCTTTGCAATGTTCAAAGAAAATTACACTCTTTTTTTCTGGACAAAGGGAAGAATACTTCACAACTTAGTGCAGCACTGCCAAAGAAAAGTTAAGCATATGTGATGTCTTTAAACCCCCATAACTGTACTGTTTTCGGTGGAAAATGGAAATCCGTGTCTCACATTGTTTTATCATACAACATTTTCCATGTTCAGATTTTTGCCAATTTTTTGGCTTTCTCTTTCGCATAGACTTCTAGGACACGCATATACATATACATATACATATACATATACATATCTATATATATATATATATAAAGCTTTCATTTTTTATGTTTTATGCGTGCCAACTTATTGCAGCACTGCCTACAAATAGTTAAGCATATGGACTATGAACAAGCATCAACTGTTATCACAAAAGCTTTAAGGGATCAAGTGGAGGGCTCTGGACCTAGCTCAGATTCTCTGGTAAAAATTACAGATTGCTTGAGCTTAAGGTCAAACCAGGAGCTTCTAATTGAGGCTGTGGCCCTTGAAAAGTTGAAGGAGAATGCTGAACAAGCTGAAAAAAATGGTGAAGTTGACTATATTGATCAAATTATAGCTCTTGTTACCCACATGCACGAGCGCCTTGTTTTACTGAAACAATCCGAGAGCTATAACCCTGTTCCAATACCTGCTGATTTCTGCTGCCCTCTGTCACTTGAGCTGATGACAGACCCTGTAATTGTGGCTTCAGGACAAACATATGAGCGGGCTTTCATCCGGAAATGGATTGATCTTGGGCTCACTGTTTGCCCAAAGACACGACATTTTTTGGCACACACCAATCTTATTCCTAATTACACTGTAAAGGCATTGATTGCAAATTGGTGTGAATCTAATAATGTGAAGCTGCCTGACCCCATGAAGTCGATGAATTTGAACCAGCCTTCTTCACTTCTTGCACATGCAGAGTTTGGTGCATCCCGGGATTCAAATATTACTCATTCAAGGAGCAACCAGCCCACATCGCCGGATTCAACTCACTCCACTGGTTCGCCAGGAAAGAACTTAAGCTCATCTAGCGTAACCCATAGAGAGGGAACTTCTCCATCCCATCCCCGTTCATCTTCAGAAGATTCCTTGTCTGGAGTAGCTGGAAATGGGCATGGGTTGGACATGGAGAGAATCTCCCTCAGAAGTTCTGAAGAAAGGTCAGCAAACTCAGGAGATAGAAGTTCAGATTTAAATGCTCAACTTGTCATTTCACCATCACGAAAACAATTTCCTAGTACTTTAGAAACTGATGAGCCGCCTTCTCAAGGCCATAATAGGACTACCTCAGCCTCCAGTACACTTTCTAATGCGAACTTTTCGCAACGAGTTCCTGCTGATGGCAATGGGGTCTCCTCACAGGCGACAGCCTATAGTAGTGATGCTTCAGGGGAGCTTACATCAGAGCCACAGTCTGCTGCTAACTTGTCTTCCTCACAGAGAGAGCCTGAGTTCTCACCTCGATTTGGGACAAGATCTCGAACCCAGGCACTCTGGCGTCGGCCTTCTGATAGGTTTGTTCCTAGAATTGTGTCTTCTCCTGCTACTGAAGCAAGGGCTATTCCTTCTGGGGTTGAAACCCAAATTCAGAATCTGGTTGAGGACTTGAAGAGCACTTCACTTGAAGAACAAAGAAATGCTACAGCTGAACTTCGGGTACTTGCAAGACATAACATGGATAATCGGATTGTAATTGCGAACTGTGGGGCCATTCCCTTGTTGGTTAATCTACTCCATTCACTAGACGCAAAAATACAGGAAAATGCAGTCACTGCACTTCTCAACTTGTCTATTAATGATAACAATAAGACTGCTATAGCAAATGCTAATGCAATTGAACCTCTGATTCATGTCCTTGAGTCAGGGACCCCTGAGGCTAAAGAAAACTCTGCTGCCACACTTTTTAGTTTGTCGGTGACCGAGGATAACAAAGTCAAGATTGGGAGATCAGGGGCAATCCAACCTTTGGTTGATTTATTGGGAAATGGAACTCCTAGGGGGAAGAAAGATGCAGCCACAGCTTTGTTTAACTTGTCAATATTTCACGAAAATAAGGCCCGTATTGTGCAGGCTGGTGCTGTGAAGTACCTTGTGGAGTTGATGGACCCTGCAGCAGGGATGGTTGACAAAGCAGTTGCTGTTTTATCAAATATTGCTACTATTCCCGAGGGGAGGGCAGCAATTGGTCAAGAGGGAGGGATCCCTGTTCTGGTTGAGGTTGTTGAATTGGGATCTGCAAGAGGGAAGGAAAATGCAGCTGCTGCACTTCTGCAACTCTGCACTAACAGCAATAGATTCTGCAATACAGTACTCCAGGAAGGAGCTGTCCCACCATTAGTAGCATTGTCGCAGTCCGGCACCCCAAGAGCTAAAGAAAAGGTGTTCTTCTCATCTTTCCATTCTATGTTTTCATAAATACTTTATTTATTGAGTTCTTAGGTAGTGTGTACTCAGATTTTGGATGTTTGCAGGCTCAAGCTCTTCTTAGCTACTTTAGAAACCAACGACATGCCAGTGGTGGGAGGGGATAACACTGAAAGTGAGTTTTGGATGTTATCTACTAGTTTGAAGTAAGATTATATTATACTGTGTAAATTTGATTTTACAAATAATGCACATGAATGTTGTAGTTCTATAATGTGTAATTGATTTGTCAAAAGACCACGATGAAAAAATGATTTATGGAGGGTTGATTGGGCTGTCCTAAGTAACTTTGTGAAATGTTAGAAAAACTTTGTACATGTAAAATTTAATTTAGCATCTTTTGTAATGCAACTGGCAGGCAAATGAATTATATTCTAAAGAAAATTTGAGTTAATATTGTACCCTCGTTTCAAGAAAATTATTTTCTTCATCTTCCGGTCTCCCTCCCCCAAACCCCCTCCCACCTCCTACCTCCTTTGAGCAGGTTAGTGGAATAAAATAAACAGCCTACAATATTTTGAGTTACATTTGTCCTTTGGTGATGGGAGTAGTTGGAATTACTTGGTGCTAGACCTGCTAACATTTGTCCTTGGTGAATTTAAGAGGCAAGAAAAATTGATAAAGATTCACCTCCTTGCAGCAAATAGGTATTATTGCATTTTGCATTATTCTAAATGGAAAGATTATTCTGCTAAGGAAATGCTCATGGTGATTCTAAACTGCCAGACAACCTACCGGCATAAGACGTCTCTTTGCTCGACCCATAAAATGTATCAATTGTTTTTGCATGTTTGAAATCATCTTAAGCTGCTTCTACCCAGTTTCTTGTTGCTTGGCCTGGGCTTAAAACATTGTAAGAACCTTTCCAAATTAAGAGAAGTTTTGTTAATTAAACGCCATAGCCATTTTTAGCACTAAATTAAGAGCTTCTCTGTGTAATAAGGAATATAAGAAGGAAAATGAAAATGTCTCAACTAGTCTAACCTTAATAGTACAGCCCCTTGATAGTTCGAATGGGTGGTAAAGGGTTGCAGATTTTGTACCCAGTGACTCGACATTTGACAAATGGCATTAAAAATCCTATGTTTCCTGTTCGGATTTATTAATTGGCATGGAAATTAGTTAAGTTTCCATAGATAGGGTAGCGAAGCCTCCAGAGCACTTAAGATCTACTATCTCCGTCCCATGATAAAAGTATTTATTATTATATTGGGTAGTCCTATGTTAAATGTCCATTTTCTTTTAATAACCAAATTTTTACACATATTTTCCTATTATACCCGTAGCATTAAATATCTCATACTTTTCTAATTCTCTCTCCATATTTAATGACATTATTATGGGTAATTTTGTCATTTTATTTATCTTCTTAATATGCGTAAAAAATCTACCAGAACTTTTATCCTGGAATATTTAAGATTATACTAATGATGACAAAATAATATTCAGATAGCAGATATTTGTAAAAGAAGCATTCCATTCGTCTCAGTAATGGGGGTTTTTCCCCTATAAACTAGTTGCAGAACATGAGGAACAAAACCATACAATACAGGTTGATGATAACAGTGGCTCCCCACTTATTCAGCACCAACAAATACTGCCTAAGCAACAAATGTGGGAATCATAAAATTAATAATAATAATAATAAAGGATTGTGCTCCTTAATTGGTGCTTGTGCATGCAGGACTGCGGGAGAGAAAATTTCAAGGGCACTTGGTTTTGCCTTTGGAGTTCAACATGTCTCTGTAGCAAGGGCACTCTGACTTGTTTCCGTATGTCCCCGAAGGAACACAGTTGCACTTTTGGCAGCATATCCCACAGTAGGTCAGGCACCGTTTTGCTACTCCTGCTTTGCTGCACCTCACCGCGCATTTGGTATCACAGAAACCTTAATTCCAATAATATTTAAAACACAAAAAAAAAAAGAAAAAAGAAAAATAGATGCAAGGAAAGAGGAGGTGAAAACTCTTACTTGTATCAGCCATGGTGGATTGAAGGAAATCGGAGCTGAAAGTGAGCGAAACGATGAGAAAAACTGCAAGACCGAGCTTCATCTTTTTTTGGCTAGCGCCTAGCAGGTAATGGTGGCAGAAAAGAGTGTTGATTTAAAGTGGCCTGCTTGAATGGATTAAAACACTAGAGAATAGATGGTCTGATGTGATGTACTAGGTTATGCCATTACTAGAATATTTATACTAATGCTGAAGGACTTTTATGGAAACTGATCTATATATACATACACGCATATATATAACTATACAGAGGGAGAACTTTCCATGAATGTACGAAGTATTATTATTCAAGTGAGAAGGTTTTGTTTTAGTGTGCTTAAGAGGGAATCTTAAGAGTATAATAAGAAAAATGTGCTGCTCTGTACACATCCAGTGTAAGGTTGTGTTTGATAAATCTGAGAATTAAGATCTGAATGATTATGATGTCTTAATAAATTAGATCATCTGAATGGTTATGAGGTCTGAATCTAAAAAATTGTTTGATAACAAAAAAGTAAGTTGTCTCTTAATGACATTATTTTACCATTTTAAAGGGTAAAATTTTATTTAATAATTTTAAATATTCAATTTAATAAAAATGAGTGCATAATATTGTTGAATATATTTATATAAAAAAAATTATCAAAAAATTTTCATTAAGAGGTACCTCTTAATTATTAAGATTTTATTTTCTGTCTTACCGATTAAGAGGCATTCAGAGGTAACAAAAAACAAAACAAACAGCAACATGCCTCTTAGCGAATAAGAGGCAATCCATTAAGAGGCAATCAGATGTAAACAAACATCACCTAAGTTGGGTGTAGATGGGAGTGGGAATGGGAATAAGAATGGAGACCTCTTAGGGGGTGTTTGATAAAAATTGAATAAATTTGAATCTGAATAAAAAAAATTGTTTAATAATTGATATGTCTGAAACATCTGAATGACAAAACTTTAATATTTTACCCCTTTGAAAAAATTCAAAATTGTTGTAAATTTATTTAATATTACTTAATATAATAGTTAATATTTTTTGTTTAATTTTTTAATTTTTTTACTACATTCAGCTGCTCATTCAACTAAAAAAATTTGACTTAACCATTTAACTCGTTCTACTCTAAACAAGCACCCCTTAGTCTTGTTTACTCTTTAGGTTACAGAAAGACGAGGTCCCCTTCTAGATCAAAGGTTCTCTCTAATTAAATATTGCTACTTAGTTTGTCCTGTACTCTCATTATTTTAAGAATGCAAGTGTTACCTACTTTATATTTCTTATTTTAAGATATACTTACTTCACTCTTAGAAGATTCTCTCGTACCAACTTGCATTGATTAATAATATGCAAGTAGAGAGGAATTTGAGGCACCCCCCACTCCACTCTACCCTACTTTTTTAGCCTGTTAAGGGTACCTTTGCCAAAATTTCCAGATTTTACCACTGCCAACAAAGTGGTTTATGTTTTTTGGCAGCCTAATAATCGCTAGGTCAAATGTTCAACCCCTCCTCGTAGTTCTTAGTGCTGCTAAAAGAAATGATGTTTGTGAAAAAAATGAAGTGCAATTTAATTGTTACACAGAGAAATGAAAATGCAATTTCTTGGTGTTCAGGTATCAGATTTATTAAATAAATTTGAACGTCCGCAGCAAAGTGATGGAATTAGCTTATAAGTCTGAATTGGATGGTTATGAAACCTTTATACAGAGCTGCTCCAGACCTCCATTCGAGTTGTAATCTATGAAGTTCTTGTTATTTACCAAAGCGGTTGTATATGATATGAAGATACGTAACAGTATAAATAAATATTTACATCTAGCATACATACTAAATAAACCCATTTTCAGAAATACACATATCTCTATCAAACTGCAATGTCTGATGCTTTTAACTTCTTTCTAGGCAAGTTTTCATATAGCTTTGCTACTTGGGCTAATTTTTCTTTGCTAACTTGGTGGATGAGGGGAATAATAAACGATAATAATGATACTATTCCTTCGTGAAATTGCTTCGTGGAGTTAAAAAAAGAACATACCCATTTAATGTGGGAGTAGTGGAAGCCGAAGGCTATGCTTTTGGAGGATAAACACGAGGAGGTAGTAGTATAACTTATGGAATTCCCCACATTAATTCCTCTCTACCCTGCTTTTGTTCTACTATACAGATTAAATAAAACACTCATGTATCATATCAAGTGGTACCGTACACTTTACCAGAGTGACCACAATGATTTGATTTGGAGTTCAAATCTACTCTATCATTCCCCTCTCCTCTCATCTCATCTCCGACTGAAACACTATATCTGGGCCAGCTCGACTCCACTACAGATTTAATTGGATTGAGCCATGACTAAGTGATAACTTTCAGATTCAGAGAAATCCCGGATTCTGAGCCAAATCCTGTTTTCCGAAAACAAACTCATGTATTGATATCCTGTCATATGTATTTTAAGTTCATTCGTCTTAATTTCTTTTTTAGTTTATCCAAATTTATTTGTCAGCTTTAATAATATTCCTTCCGTCATTTTTTAATTGACATTTTAAAGTTATATTTATAAATTAAGAAATGCAATTAATGTTTTGTCTTATTGACTGAATTGAATATAAAATTTCAATATTAACTTTTTAATATTTATTGAAAATATGAGAGAGAAAAATAAATTAGCCTTTAATCATAAAGGATAATATAGAAAATTAAGCATTTAATGTTTCTTGAAATCTACAAAGCGACAAACAAAAAAAAAACAAAATTTTCTCTCTAAAAACAAATAAAACTAGGACGGATGGAGTAGTTTTCTCCTTATTGTTCTAATAGTACACTCATCATTTAACCTTATTAAAATTTTTATTGTTAATAACATGACAAACATCGGAAAAAATGACACCATAAATTTTGATATTGAAAGCACAATTAATTAAAACAAATAAGATGATAGTAAAATAGTTAAGATTAGTTATGTATAGATAAAAAAAATTCTTAATAGACATGTATTTTTAAAGTTGGAAAAGTAAATTTGCAGGGAATGAGTACTTTTTTGCAGTTAATTTTATTAGTTGTAAATTGCTCCAACTCTGCTTTTAGTTTTAATTTTCTTTAAACGTGTAACTAGAGGGAATATCATATAAAAATATCATAAATATATAATAATATCAATCACCAACCGACAATCGATCTCAAAGCCAAAGAGATTGTAAGTAGACCTGGTAAATGGGCCCAAAGCCCGCGGGTTAGCCTGGTCCGTCCGTCAAAATCCAGGCTTTGGGCCGCTGTTTTTAAGCCCATGAAAATTCGAGCCTTTTTGGCCCGGCTTTTGGAGGTCCGGCCCGCCCGCCAACCATTAATTTTTTTTTAAAAAAAATAAAAATAAAGTGTTAGGTTGTGTGAGGCTGTTTTTAAGCCCATGAAAATTCGAGCCTTTTTGGCCCGGCTTTTGGAGGTCCGGCCCGCCCGCCAACCATTAATTTTTTTTTAAAAAAAAATAAAAATAAAGTGTTAGGTTGTGTGAGACTTGAACACAAGACTTGTAAGTAAATAAATAAGAGTTCAAACCAACTGAGCTACAACAACTATTTATTTTTAATGCAATCTTCAATATATTTTAACTATAATTGAAAATTAATTAATAATACTAATTTATAATACTATTACAATTTTAATTAATTGAGATAATGTATGTAATTAATTAATCGTGTTTGTTTGTATTATTGTTTATTATTAATTATTTTATTATTTTTAATATTTATTATTATTATTTTTGGTGTAACAAAGAGTTTGTCAAAAAAAAAAATTAATGACCGAAGGCCGTGGGCCGGCCCGACCCGCCCACCACGAGTTGACCATTTTTAACCCACCAAAATCCAGACCTTTTTAGCCCGACCCGATCTCGATCCGCGCGGCCCGTTTGCCGGGTCTAAATGTAAGTTAGGTAATGAGAATGCTGCAATGATTTTATTTTGACAGTCGGTAGAAAACAACTAGATCTAAAGTTAATTGTAAATCCTATAATCATAACAAAACTAAAGAAATGAATAAACAAAACAAAAATAATAGTAATAGTTACAGAAAAAGTGATGCTAAAACAAGTAAAGTTGTCAATAAAAAGATTCGTTCCCCAAAGAATTAAAAAAGGCCAATGCGGCAGAGAGAGAAAAATAAAAATACAGCTCCGTGACTGAGGTCAATCATAATTACTTGCTACTGCCACAAATATCATATCAAATCAAACCAAACCAAACACATGGGGGAACAAAACAAATGACAGATCTCTAGAAGAGGCATCCAAACACAGCCCATCCCAATACCAAGCTTCCGACCACCTTCTGTACCACGCACTTCAAACTATCTGCTCCGCTCTGCATTTTGTTCCACACAAATTCATACTCCATTTATTATTAATCCAAACACTCAGCGGCAATTAAGACTGATTAATTAGTTTAATCTAGAACTAGTTGAACTAGTCGTGTTATGGGAGTAGTTAATTAGTACTGTCTGACTAACATGCACTAAATATGCGTGCATTTATAATTTGGTTCGTCTTTCAACTCAGATTTAAATCAAATTGATAACTTTAATGCACTTCTTTATAAATTAAATAATGTACAAAAATATGGAAGTTAAGCTTCAGAAAATCCAAAGATGATCACTTCCTAAGTGGAGTACTATTAAGATAAACATAGTTAGGAAGTGAATTTTTTTTTTCCAGATCTGTATGTGCATTTATGATCCGGCGTGTGTTAGACTTGAATTAAAAATAGAAAAGAGGAATTGAAACGTACCTCGTCGGCAAGTGATGGAGCAGGCGCTTCCACATCTTGACTAGGTGAGGGAGCTCCGGTAGGAGGTGCAGGTGGGCCATGCAATGCCGGAGCAGGCGCATGGGACTTTTTGCCCTTGATCTTCTTCTTGCTCGGAGCAGGAGCAGGAACCGACGCAGGCGGAGCAGATTCAGGAGCCGGAGGACTCTCCGGTGCAGGAACTGGAAGAGACTCCGTAGGCGGAGGCACCGGAGGAGAGCTGACCGGAACCGGAGCAGGCGGCGCGCTAACGGGTGCCTTAGCTGGTGGTGCTGATACAGGAGCCTTTATAATTGGTGTCGGTGCAGGAGCCTTTACAACTGGTGTCGGTGGAGATGATACCGGAGCCGCAGCTGGAGTAATTGAAATCGTTGTCGGCGGTGCCGAAATAGGAGCCGTCACCGGAGCCACAGCTTTAGGTTTGGTAGGAGCCACCGCTGTCGTAGGCGATGCAGCAGGAGTCGCCACCGTGGCAGGTGGAGCTTTAGTCGGAGCCGCAGCGGGGGACTGACCTCCGACGCTGGCTACTATAATGCAGATAAATGCAAAGGCAAAAGCACCCTTCCGATCCATGGCTAATTCTAAAAAGAGTACAGAGAGAATATGAAGATGGTGATGGCAATGTGTTGTGGAAGTAAAAATAGAAGAGAGCGTATAAGTAGACGTGTTAACGTGTAGATGAGGAGCATAAGGATTAAAGAAGGTTCGACATCTGGGTGGGGCCATGCATTTATGAAACAAACAAAAATTGCAAACGGTAAGAAAACAGTCTGTATGTATGTGAGTAATTGCGGTGGGTCCTGATTGCATGTGATGGCGGAATACTATTCAACCGCTGTAGCGTCAACCGATTCTGTGACTGAGGTGAGGGTCCTTTAAATTATGTACTATTTTCTGGACACTTTTATTTTACAGCTGGAAATGAGACCTACTTGCTATGTTAGGGAGTCGTACTATTTATTTGTTAATGATTTGATAGTATTTGTGACGGTGGGGCAATGATTATGGCCTAATTGAATGAATTACAGTTTAGCTAAGGGAATGTTTGATAAAAATTGAATCTGAATGAACTGAATCTGAATGAAAAAAACTGTTTGATATTTGACATGTCTGAAATATCTGAATCACAAAACTTTATTATTTTACAGCTGTGAAAAAATTTAAAATTGTTGTAAATTTATTTAATATTACTTAATATAATAGTTAATAATTTTTTTTTAATTTTTTAATTTTTTAAATTTTTAATTTTTTTTACGTCATTCAGCTGCTCATTCAGTCATTCAGCTCAAAAAATTTGACTTAGCCATTCAGCTCGTTCATCTTACCAATTCAGTCATTCAGACCAAAACAAACGTACTGACCGATTCAACTATTCAGATTCAGCTCCATTCAACTCTAAACAAACACCCCTAATTTTGGCTCCGCACCGTCATAGATCAGTGGATCTCATCGCAAGCTAAGCTATTTTGTTGTTTCTATATATTGTAGTATATTACTATTTTTTTCAGCTATATTTCATGCATAATCATAATAATAATAATAATAATAATAATAATTACTCTCTCCTCTCCATATAAATAATTTTATTTACAATTTTTTTAGACATTTTTTTGTTTTAAAATATTACTATATTCGTTCCTAAAATATTATCGTTTAATATTTTTACACATGGATTAAGAAAGTTACTCCTTCCGTCCTTAATTATTTGACGTTTTAGAGTTTTTTATTTGTCCCTAAATATTTAACGTTTGTTCAAATTTAAGAGAATTAATGATAATTTTTTCAAAATTACCCCTCATTACTCTATCTATTTTTTGATATTTTAAACTCTTTCTCTCTCCTTATCCCAACAAAACTCTTCTTATCCTAACAAAAGATTTAAGGGTATTATAGACAATTGAATACTATATTTAATGATTTCCTATCATTATCTTAATTCTTGTGTCCACCTCTAAAACATCAAATAATTTTACAGCAGACTTTTATTATTAGAATATAGTCAAATTTCAAAATTTAATTTGTACAAGTATAAAATTTATTTCGCTATGAAAGATTCGATTTTTAAATTCATGTCCAAGGTTCTCTTTCACATATTTGCAAGAATTGCTGCATCGGAAAGCATAGGCCACGTGTCTTAAGATTAGGGAGGCAGCTTATTTACCTTCTAAAATAATTGGACACCTGTTCACTCAGAATAGGAGCTGAGCGCAGCTACGACTGCTGCTGTAGTCTCGAAAGTTGATGCTACATCTGCATAATCTTTCCAGCTTGTAGTGATCTTGAGAGACGGATTCAACCAACTTTTTACAGAATCTGTTAAGGAGTTCGGATCAAAGTTCAAAATGGCTTTCCAATCCACCTGCAGATTTTGTGGAATACTCCCGGTGAACTCCATCTTAGCAGCAAGAAATAATCCAAGCAAATCCATCAGCAGCAGAGCCTCTGGAAAGAGGCATGAAATTGTACCTGTGTAGCAGTTTAGATAGTTCTGCTAGACTCCAAAAGATAGAGAGAGATTGAAATTTGATTTTTGATATTGATTGATACCTAATTCATTACAATGATAGACTTATATAGCAAAGATGAAAATTAATCCTACCCATTGATAATATAAAAACTAATATCCACCCTTGGATCACTCTAATATATAGTTCATTTTTGTTACTTGACTACTAGACCAATGATACGTAACAATATTCCGCCCTTCAAAAACCACCTTGTCCTCAAGGTGGTATTGCAACTTGAGTGTAAGAATGAAAATATCCTCCTTAAAACTGGTCATCACCATTTGTTGATACAACTTTCTCAGCAAGTAAGTAATCAGAATAGAAACCCACACCAAACTGTCCAGTCATGTTGACAACAGCACCAGCAATAAGGGCTTCCATGAATTCCCTAGTACCTGATCTAGCAATGGTACCTAAATTGTTATCCAAGTCAGCATTGATTATGCCCATTTCATTCTATAGTCTTCTCTCACTGGTACCATCTAGAACAACAAGTTCTTCAGTTTTAACCTGGCCTCCAGTGAGAATAACAAGATCCTGAAAATTAGCCTTCCCGAAGGTGTGAATCCCAGTAGCAATGACTACAGCTTCGACCTCTCCCTGTTTGCAAGTAGAGTCAGTATTAACACCGTTTTCTAATCCATACCCAATTGCAAATAAGGCATGATTACATGGGGAAGACCATTCCTTGAACAAATCAATGGCCAAACCCACACTTGAGGCCAACTTCCGCCCAATATTCATGGCCAGCTTGTACACAGTTTGAAAGTACCTTAATATAGTTTCCCTTTGAAGAGGAGAAGAGGCATGAAGATGGTTACAAAAATAAACAACAGCTTCAAGAGATTTAATATCATAAAGACCCAACGCCTTAGAGATATCCAAAATTCTTGGGTCTAAGAAATTAGTAGTACCAACTAAAATACAGAGAGGGCTACTATTTATCCACATGTTCAGTCTAATGGGGTTGTTAATGCACCAATCTAAGATTCTCATGAAACCACGTACAACCAATTCATCACGGTGAGTTTTCGTACTTTCACGTTGAAGAATTCCATTTATTCTTGGATCCCAATAAAAAAAATGTGTTAACAAGAGTGTTCTGTTTTGATACGTTGAGCTTGCGTGCACAAATGAGTCTTCTTTGACTTCTTCAGGATCCTTCGCTACACTCTTTTTATCTTCATCGACATTTTCCAATAGCTCTCCCTTAAGATCATTGCTTAGTAATGGCCACAATACTACACTCGGATCAATACAATCAACCGTCTTACCAAGGACCCCACTTCGTCCCCTGCCCCAAGACCAAAGTTTATATCCACCATCAGCAACAAGAACAGTATGAGCAGCCCCACAGCCAATTTGAACAGTCCCAGAAAATTTAGTCCCATATAGCTCAGTACATGAAATTAACTGGGGAGAAATAGCGTCCCCTGCATCTCCTATGGTAAAACTGACTTTAGGGCATAAGCCAAAGCTCTTCTCCATTCCCCATGACCAGACATCCCCGGCACATGAAACTACGCTGGTGTGAAATAAGTCACAATCAACGGAAATCAGGAAAACATTTTTTTGCAATTCTTCAACGGGTTCAGGGGCCAAAACACTTTGAGTTACTTCATAAACTGCCCAAGGTGATGTGAAGTTGAAGGTTTCAACAAGTGTAGGACTTAACCTGATCTCTTTATCACCCAAGCCTAACTGGCTTTGATGGTTGTTACCCCAAGAATAACATATAAGATCACCACCATTGTGTGTTTCTCCGGCACTAACTAAGGCCACAATATGCTCATGTCCACATGCCACCTTAACAACAGTGTGGCCAAAAATCCCGAACGGGTATTGGAGTGTAACTGCTGATAAACAAGAATTCCCCTTCACTACTGGAGATGTTTTGAGGGCAGTTGCCCCACATCCAGAGAGTCCCAAGATTTTCCATCGTAAGTGACATCATTCCTCCAGCTTTGAGGGAAGAAACCTTCAATGATGTTTCAGTATTTGTTTCAGACCCATCTGTTGTGGAACCAAATGACTTCAACTCAAGGAACCCCTCAACCAAATGCGGCACCAAAGAATTCTCTCCATTGTCACCAAGTTGGCCATACATATTGTAACCCCAGTTCAAAACTGATCCATCATTTGCAAGAGCTAAACTGTGATAAGCACCATCTTGTTGGGTTGGCAATTGGTTTTGATAACCATTTCCCTCTTCAAGATCCGCAATAACAAACCCATTTTTATTGAAAACTCGGCTCACAAAATTAATTTTCTCACATTTTGCAAACATATTGACAGTGCTACTCACAACAGCCTCATCAAATACAAGCTCATTTTCAGAAGGAATACTAACTGGGCTTTTCATATCACCACATATGATTGAAAAATCCTCAACATACGGAACTACATGAACGCCCTCGAGAAACCTATCCACATTTATAACCTTACTGTTGTTGTATACTCTGTTTCTATCATTGATTTTAAACAATTCACCATGAGTACCAATTCCACTTGTTCAATTTTGATTTTCCTAGCCATGTGGTCAGTAGGTGGTTGAATCTCTACAATTCCTTTGGCATTTGGTTGCAACTTGTAACCCAATTTTGGTTCGAGACTTTCTTCAAACACCATAGCCTCATCCCTTTTTGCAGACTCCGTACCAGAAATTGTGAGGGATTGAGCATTTTCAACTTGCAATGATTCTAAGAAATCTTCTGGTGGCACCAAATATGAAGTTTTCCAGTGTTTTTCTTTTAAGTCAAATTTTGTGCTAGATGTTTTGCCTACAACTGCACTTTGAATCATTTCAATACCCATTGACAGCTCATGATTATTTTGATCATTATCTATTTTATCATCAGCATTCCAAGCCATAATTTCCATATCTATGGTTTCACTTCTGTCATCACTTTACATCAACTGATTTTGATTTGTCACAAAACATAAACAATCCTCATCCTCACAAAACCCAGAAATCAGAACATTCCTCGATAATTTATCTCTTATAGGCATTTCATCAAACACACAATAAGCAACATCCAGAGGTTTTGTTGGTGTTACTTGAGTGGTAGTTTGAATGTGTTTAAGGTCATGAATTGAGGCGGTATGGTGTTGTATGTGACTGAGTTGAGTTGTTTTTGCCACTAATAACTCTTCTTCATAAAACTTAGCTAAACCAATCGCATGAGGTAAATTATAGGGTTGGGCGGTAAGAACTTCACACTGAATTTCATCTTTTAGACCATTAATGAAGCGTCCCATTAGAAAATTTTCACTTAACCCATATATCCTTGTGGCTAACAGTTGGAAATGTACCTCATAATCAGCTACCGATGTAGTTTGTACGAGCTTAGAGAATTGTGTGCCTGGATCCTGATATGATGAAGAGCTAAATTGGGTTTGCAACGTTGTTAGGGCACTACCAGCATAGTGACGACCATCAGTTTTCATCTTCAGCCATCGTTCATCAGCTACGCGGATCTGCAATTGATGCTGCCCTGTGTCAAGTTTGGGTTGAACTTGATTCTTCACCTGATTATCAGCATGCTCTGTAGGAGGGTTACGAGCTTGTTGCATAACCTCTTGTACGACCGTGGCCATGGTAGCACAAAACTGCTCTGCAAATTTGGCACAAATTGCCTCGATAGAATTAGGATAGGCCATTGGAACACTCCCAATGAAAGCACCAATGTAGCAGTTTAGATAGTCCTGCTAGACTCCAAAAGACAGAGAGAGATTGAAAATTGATTTTTGATATTGATTGATACCTAACTCATTACAATGATAGACTTATATAGCAAAGATGAAAATTAATCCTGCCCATTGATAATATAAAAACTAATATCCACCCTTGGATCACTCTAATATATAGTTCATTTTTGTTACTTGACTACTAGACCAATGATACGTAACAACCTGCATGGCAGTTCAATATAATTTCAATAGATAAATCTAACATAAAGTTAAGTGGAGAAGTTATCTGAGTGCAATGGATTATCACACAATTACCAGTAATATGTCATCCTTAAGATTGCATCTCTCACATTTTCAAGCACATCAAAATCAGTTGACCCATAAGTTTCACCACAATATTCATTGCATAGAGCCTGCAAATCCATGGTTGGATACATACAAGGTTATATCAAATTCAGCCAATTGACTTTCAAAAGTCAGTAATGATCTCGTAATTGAAACAACAGAAATATTAAGTATTGAACAATTGTATTTACTTGGGCTTAATCTTTCTTTACTTTTTAATTTCCTTCACTCATTGTGATTCCAAACCAAGCATATGTATGTAATGGTAACTTAAAGATTAATGTAAATGTCAAAAGGTCAACTCTTATCAATCTATGCCATATCTAATTTTGATATAATAACATTGGTGGTGCCTATTCTGGCTATCAATGATACATGAACTCGGTATGAGAATTAGGTGTCGCCATGTCAGTATATATCTGGAGGTCAGATTTCCCTGCCGCTATACCATTGGGTAGGCTTGGTCTGATTGGGTAAATGGACATTATGTAACAGAAATAGCTTTTATTAAATTTACACGTCAGAAGTTGCAACTTTGAAGCCCAAACTTATGAACCACAGTAGATAGTGGAAGCCAAAAAGCAATAAGCTAGATGAGAAGACGCAGCCTATTAATTTAGCAGAAATATACACATGGCCTAATAATATGACTTGGAAAAACAACTGCCTTAAGTTTCTGAGATTGAATTTAGAGTAAGTTCTTCAGTCATTACTAGCTATTAAGAGGTTTGACAAGACTGAAGGTGAGTGACATGGCTCTGCAGGACGCCAATCTGATACACAACTTCATACAGATATACCTATTTTATGGGTGGCCAACTGCATAAATTATGTTCAAGCACGGCTACAAATAATAATCAGAGGTGGAAACCAAGTTGGCAGTTTAAAATACAGTTGTCATTGAGAAAGTTGAAGTCGGGAAGAAACTCTGCAATTGATTTTGAGACTTAAAAGTGATTTACTTCCCATGCCTAGGAACCCTACACTTCCACCGCCTAAGCCCGCTTGACGATTTTTAGAACACTGAATGAAAGACACACCCCTAATCCCTGCGAACTTCTTTGACCTTTCATTCTCCTATCTTTCCCTATGAAATATAAAGTACTTCTTTGTCCTTCCACTCTCCTATCTTTCCACTCAATAAACAAACCAAAGTCAAAGAAGAAGCCGGTAAGAACATCAAAGATATAATTTAAGGGAACCAAAAACCAATGATCAAGGGATTACAAGGCATATGGAAAACTAAAAATGCTAAAATCTTACAATTGAACTCTTAAGGGAAGTTCTCACATCCTCAACATCATAAAAGGGCAACGAAAACTACATGACTATAGTCAATCACAACAATGAGAATACATATCAACAATGAATATATAGCAACAACCAAATAGGCAAATATCATAATGATAATTTCCCAAGAACGGGAGTTATTACCTGTGCAATTCCTCGTGATAATCGAAAATCAACATTTATTGATTTGGTCTTTGAAATCCTAGTAACAGATAATTTTTTATTCCTCTTAGCTTGATCACTTAATTCAGTGATGTCAGCTTTATAAGTTGACTTACTGCGAGTCTCTGTTTTATCAATTGATTTGCTGAAAATTGCAGAAGATCGATTACATGGTTCAGATATATCACTGAAACCGCTACAAACTTTAGACCCATCACCCAATTTCGGAAACTTGTTGAAAGTCTCTATTTTATCAATTGATTTATTGCAAATTGTAGAAGATTGACTACATGATTTAGATGTATCACTGGAACTGCTACGCACTTCCAACTCATCACCCAATTTTGGACAGTCGTAATTTCCATTTGTTTTCCAATCATAAGTTCCTGTTGGTTGGACTTCAAACTTCCTAAACCCTTTAACTTTACCATTTGATTCACTTGACTTGTTGTGGATCTCCAATGTCTCATTAGATTCATTGCGTGACTCAAGCTTACCATACAACTTATCATGGTTATTACATATTTCACTTGATTTGCTACAAATAAGGGACCCTGGTTCAGATGCAGGAAATCCACATAACTCCACAACATGATTCTGAGAAGAAATACTTTTATTCTTTTTAGCAACTATCAAAAGCTCTTCCAGCTCTATCAATTGCTTCAAATCTACTGAATGGCGAACAACATATTCATATCCTTCCTCCCAAGCCAAAAGCGCATCCTCATTCCTTCCCAATGCAGATAATGCATGACCTAGACAAATACTAAAAGACTAAGTTCATTAAAGAATGTTAGAAGCCAAATTTGAAATTAACAAGAATTTTTAAGTTACGGAAAAACATGTATGTTTCCACCGGTAAGTTATGTGAACTACAATCACATAAACCACTTACCAGACGCTGTTAACTTGATAATTAGATTAAGATTTGAATCAGTCACATAAGCGATATTTAGATGTCAAACCAAAGGAAAGCCTAACTAACAATTTTGGGTCAAAACTTTAAGACGATTTATCATTCTTTTTTCAACTTTATTCCTGAATAAAGCTAGCTTCGCAAGCATTCAAAACCTAATATAGTAATCCCAAAGCTTCTCAACGAGAGACTTTCACTTGACGTGCTTATATTTATTCAAGAGATTTTTCTTACTATTTTCCCCATAAGTGTACTAAAAAGGGGGCTTCTCTCTTCATTTTTGGCGTCTACTGAGCATGAGTTTATATACCAATCGTCAATTAAATTGTTGTTTACATATCCATTTGTCCCCTGAATTGCATTCTGTTTCAGTTAGTGATTCAATTTATTGTAGATTTAAGTAAGAGGAGATGAGAATAAAGGACACTAATGTTTAAGAAGAAAAATTAAAATTCTTTATTCACAACTTGAATTTAATATGAAGGCAGAGAAATTTCACAAATATTTGGTAGCTAACTTGGTTCAGTTTTGGAGCTTTCTTAATTTTATGTGTTATTCTTCTCTCCTTTTGTGCCGCTTCCTCTCTTACATGACCCTCACTGCTATGGACGAAGTAAAATAACACCTGTTTTTAATCATTCAATTTGTACTTCTATTATAGATTTATAATTTACAGCTTTCATATACCTTCAATCTGTTTTAGGTATATATTGTTTGTACCTGTTAATTGTTTATGTTAACTGATAGTTTTAGTTAAGTGAAAAAGGTACCCTACTGCTTAAGTAACTAGGACAGCAATCATGCATTAAGAAGAATACCTAACACATCATATGTTGTACGGAACACTGTTGTTTTATTGTGCATTACTACTGTACATAATGTGATGCGGGAAATACACCTCTTAATGCAGGACTGATAAACTAGCAAGTTCAACAGGTAGGTTGCTCTCGCGGCCTAGTTATGTGATTCACTTAATTAAAGAAGTGAACACTCTATTATGTAAATTGTCTTACATAGTGTGAATGACTTGAGACTGTCACTATCTTATGCATATGCTTACAAATAGTTTATTACCTTGATTTTTTTTTTTTGTTAATCTTTCTTTTTTTTTTAGTTTGTGACCGTTTATTTTTCCACATGAAGTGGTTAGTGTTTGAAGTAATCTTAACCAAGCTTATCAGATTTTTTAGATGACAATTAAAGAACTCTTATTTCAATAATCGTATATATGAAGTGAGCAATGGTTAAAATATACATATTCGGGGGGGCTTCATCTCGTTATGAACAGTTATTCAAATATGATGTTCATTAGCATATGGTTATTAAGTATTTCTTTTAAAAGGTATCTAATGGAAAATGTTTTAATAAATCCAGGAGGAGGAAAGTAAACAAAAAAAATTATTATGCAAATTTAAATCGTATCTTTTATGTTAACTTTCTTTTACTTTTCTTTTGTAAATTAGATAGCACAAATATTACTTTATAATCAAAAACTTATTCATAATTAACTGCAATGGTTACTCTATGCATTTGTATCGTGGTTAACTTGAATGTCGATATGAGAACATTTTGGGATTTTAACTATATTTACCACATGCAATTGCATAATATATTTTTAAAAACAAATAAATTAAAAATATTTTTCATTAAGTTGTTTGGTAATATATTTATTCGCATATTATATTCCTATGCATCATAACGTGAAAGGCTAACGTATATTCTTTATTCATCCACAAGGTCCGATAGGTGAACATTATATTGTCTCAGTTACGTAGTTACACACTAGACAACTATATATTCAAATGACAGCTTGATTATGGTTAAACCTCAGTTTTGGCATGTGATGAACATCTCATATTCAGTGGAAACTTTTCCATCATGCAAGCTTAAGACATACGTTATATAATCAAATCTTTGTGAAATATTCCACAAGCACAAATCAACCAGACGGAATGAAGGGAGTCATCAACCATCGACTATTCAAAACTAAATGTTTCCACTAGAAAACTCACTCAAACACTAACTTTAATTTACGATGCCTTTTCGTTAGTGGATGACGTAAGTAAATAACTACGGATCAACATCAAGAGTCACAATATTTTTAAGTTTGTAATGACTTGCTAGTTTTTTAACTATAGGAACATTTTGAATTGAGAATTAGGACATTGTAGAATTAGGAGGAGCACATCCTCATGGTCACATTGTCATAGCCAGCCATGTATGTTGTAAGAAGTTGAAAAAATAAAAACTTCTATTCCAAGTTTCTCATAGGCTGACTACAAAAATTCTACAGGAACGCATGTGTGAAAGAATAACTAGTTTCTACCCCAACTTTATGACATACCCAGATTGTCAAAACTTCCATTCTGCATACAATTTTTAAACTCAATATATTACTAAAACACAATCGAGTTATGGATCAGCAGCTTTATTTGAAAATTATCCCAATCTATGATGACCTTTACTAGGTTGACAATAAATGTACCAAGCAACGCTACCACTAGTACATTTTAAAACAGAATGATGTTAATAAGCAAGTTAAAAACAGTGAGTTCTATCTCCTATGCAATGATATATATATATATATATACACACACACACACATCATTCAATTTACAAAACGCAGCACCTTTGAGTATGTAGGCTTGGAGCAAGGAAGAATCAAGCTTAACTGCCTTATCGCAATTCTTGATCACGTGCTTGTGAAGCTCCAATTGACTATAGCAAAAGGCACGATTACTGCAATTCACAACAATTAAAAGTCACATATTACGCGAAGCAATCATTCATCAATACAACAACGAATTAAGTATAAATGAGGAAAAATTCAGAAGTTTAGGTGTACAGAGTAGATGTCTAGAATGACGCACGAATTAGAAAACGCACATGGCTTTAGACCACTCCCGAGAGCTGCAGAACTTGGCGAGTTCGAGTCTCTCCGATACCGTTGATGCCATGAGAACGGATCGGAAGCTCTTGTATAATTTATCAGCGTTTTGATCTTTGGTGCAGTTTTTATTGGTTTGATCGTCGTAATTTTAGAGAGAGAAAGGAAACGTATTGAAGATGAGAAAGAAGAAGCGGTATAAAGGAGAAAAGGAGTTGAAAGTTGAGAATGGAAAGGAAGCGTTGGAGCCTGGCAAAATGAGTGTTTTCAGATGGAAGAAAGAAATCTGAACTGGGCTAGTTGCATTTACTCCCCTACGAGGCTACGACCGGTAAATTTTTAGGGCTCCCTTACTAAAGTTATCTTGTTTACCCTTGGAATAAGACTATGACCTCATAAAAAATAATCGATTTAGTAATATAAATTGGGATTCAATTCAATAAATAAAAAATTATTTAACCCATAAACTTTATTGAGCAGTAACAAAAACGAAAATGAAAAATATGCAATAAATACTCCACAACGTGTTACTCCCGCCGTCTCTATTGAAATGACGTTTTAGAATTTTTTTTATTTATTTTAATTAATTGTCGTTTGTTCAAATCTAAGAGAATTAATGACAGTTTTTTCAAAATTACATCTCATTACTCTACCTATTTTTTTGGTACTTTAAACTCTTGTGCTATGATAAATTAAGGATTTAAGGGTATTATAGACAATTGAATACTATATTTAATGTTTTTTAATTATTATCTTAATTCTTGTGTCTATATTTAAAAGATCATTTAAATAGGGACGAAGTAAGTATATTATATGTCAATGTATCCGATGCTTCCTCTCCAATTTACGGACAAATCATTTTGTTAAAAGTAAAAATTGAAAGGGCAAAATGTTCTTTTGGAAGGGGGGAAACGAAAATAAAACTAAATTTTACTTTTTCTTTCAACTTGCAATGTGCAAGAATTTTAGAAATGCACAAAAATATTAAAAATTAGTTAACTAAATTTTAATAATAATATAGTAGTAGTTAGTTTAATTAATATTAATAAGTTAGTTGATTAAATTTTAGTATTAACATACTACTTATATCGGTTAGTAGTTATTTTATTAGTTTTAATTTAATACATTAATAAATTTTAATATTTAACATTAAAAATTATGTAGTTTATTTAATACTTTAAATAAGTTAGTTTTTAAGTGAATGATGAGTCACAATAAATATGTAATGATTATATAAAAATTTGTACACAATGTTGCGTGAGTTAGGAGGAGAAAGGACCCAGGCCCACAACACAATAGTTAGATAGATCCCCCACAAATCCAGATCATCTGCAATAAAGATCAAGGCCACTAGGCCCAATTTTAAACTGAGCACCTCAAGGCTACCTATTTAATATGAAGTTTTTTATATAAAAAAAAGTGTTGGGCTGGACCACACCGGCCTATGCCTGGTTCGCACGCCTCAATCATCTTTTCTATCGCCAAACCTGGCCTGGTCCGTCTGCCTTCAAGTCCAAAATCAAAGTCTACTTGATTTTGTTCAACAGTCAAGGCCTGACAGACCCAGACATACTCCAATGAATCATCGGTTGAAAAAAAGAGAGTTTATTTATAAGTTTTGATAAGGAAATATTTTATTTCATATATAGTCCTAAAAATGATCAATTGTTAGTTTAGTAGTATATTATGATAATAAATTTAAAAATATTAAGTCATTTAGGGGTTATTTGATAAAAATTGAATGAAATGGTTCTGAATATGAATGACCTGAATGAAAAAAGTTGTTTGATAATTGACATGTCTGAAACATATGAATAACATATTTTTATTATTTTACCCCTTTGAAAAAATTCAAAAATTGTTATAAATTTATTTAATATAATAGTTAATATTGTAAAAAAAATAACTTCATTCAACAATTCATTCAACAAAAAAAAATGATCATAAATCATTCAACCCAAATCGTATAAATAGCTGACCGATTCAGCCATTCAGTACTTAACAAACAACCCCTTAATACTATTATAGTTAAAAACTGAATACATTTTATAAAATAATTTTTTTTTGAAAATGAAATTATTTGTGTAAAAATATGACTACCAACCCGGGGGTAGAGAGTAAACTTTAGCCAAATATTGTCTCTACCGGATAACAATGTATTCCGTTATTGGATAAGAGCAAGAAGCATAAGCCCTACTTTGAACCCACCTGGATCATTCCAATGTAGATAAGGTGGAACGTGTTGTGCTTATGACCACTTACAAGATCGTCTATTTAACTCTCAATATCTTTGATTTATAAATATGAAACTTAATTTAGGGAAAGACTAGTAATAAATAAGCAGTAGCTTAAAAAAAGTCTTATTTTTTTCAGAATAAAATTTTAAAAAAAAGCTAAAAATTGAAAAGATCATGGATTTATTGATACTTGCATAAGCTTTAGACAATGCAAGAGAAATTAAGAAAGGAGAAATACACAAGAACTCTTCTGAATTCTGATATCAGATCACACAGCAATATCATAACGAATGTGCCTAAGGAGCACCGGAACTACAACCTCCGGTGAGCTCAATTGCGGCAAATGACCGTCCGTTGACATTACCTCAACAATTGACTCTCCGCCAAGGTTCTGGTGGAGATACTCGGAAACCACCACAGGCACCGCAAGGTCCTTCATGCTCTGAATAATGTGGCAAGGCACTGTCACATGGCACAATAAGTGTCTCAAGTCACTCTGGAATATGATTCGAGCCACGCTCAAAGCTATGTCCGGTCTCATGTTGAATAAGGTCCTGCTGAACTCTTGGACTGCCACCGAGTCCATATCACCGCCCACAGCCAGTGGTGCAAATCCAGAACACCATGCCTTGAAATTTGATTGCATTGCTTCGAATAGTTGATCTAGGTCTTCTTGCTCGAATCCACCGAAATAATCCACATCATTCAGGTATCTACAGGAAAATAAAACTTTTTCTTTAAATCCAGAATGTTGTGACTAATGAACAATAATTATAAACAAGCACATAAATATTTGTCCCTGTATCAAGTCTTATTTTGACTTTTCACATTTTAATTTACGCTCGACAAGTAACAATATCCGGTTTACTTATAGTTGACCCCAAAATAAACTGTTCCATTGAAATTGTGATGATAAATTATGAACTTATGATTTAGGAACCAAATATGAAAGGACAAATTTTATAGATATAACTGCATAGTAACAAGAATAGGACATACTGAATTAATCATTTGATTGAACTTCTAAACGGGAAAGAATCACAAAAAAAGTCAAAAATGTTAACTAACGTCTTTTAGAAATGGAATTTACCGTTTTTGAGTTTTATTTTGGGGATCGAAAGGGATGAGAAGAGAGTTTTTTGTTTTTTTTTTCAAGTCTAATGAAGACCTACCCTCCCTTCCATTTCTCTCCGAAACAAAACTCACAAACACATTGTTAACGAACCTGGGAGAACCAGAGACTATGACCAATTTGGTAAAGAGATCAGGACGACTTATGGAAGCAATTGCGCCAATCATTGCAGAAACAGAGTGGCCGACGAATATGCAAGACTGAACTTGCAGCTCCGTTAAGATTGCAATTACGTCATAAGCATAGCCTTCGAGGGTGGCGTAGCGTTCAAAATCAAAGTAATCGGGATTTGTAGTTCCGGCGCCCATGTTGTCGTAAAGAATAATCCGGTGGTCGTCGACAAGATGAGGCACGAGGTGTTTCCACACAGACTGATCGGTGCCGAATCCATGTGCTAGGACAATGGTCTGTTGGCCTGATCCCAATATCTTCACGTTGTGAGCTTCTTCAACTATTCCCATTTTCTCTGCGTTGTGATTTGGTTGGTTGGTTGGCTGGCTTGTTTGTGGAGGGGAGGGGGGGCGACTCTGTCTTTTTATTTGTTGGTTGTTATAATGAAGTTAAATGTACTAGTAACTTATACTAGGACACCAGTTTTGATAGCGACTGGAGGAATGAACGGCCGCTGATGCTTTTCATATCTCCTCCAATATTAGAGGTAGGACATCAACTAGTATTCATACACAAGTTTTTTATTAATTATTATTGTACTGAACATTTTATTTATTACTCTACTACGAGACGACAGGGCATGTTATCATTCCTCATAAATAATGGAATCCTGGCCAAGGATTGGTGTTCTTGTTCGCATCACGTACGGCAACAGGGCATTATATTTATTTATCCCTGAAAAACCATAAATTTATATTGAGATATATTATTATTATCAGGAAAAGTTATTACGGGAAAAAAAATTACACTACTTAGTATATAAATAATTATGATTATACATGTTAAACCCGGGTGAAAATACTCATATGTTGTTAAATTGTGAATATATATTATATGTCATAATAATAATAATAATAATTATATTGACATAACAAATATTTATGAATGATCATGGTCATAACTATAGGCATAATATTAATCCCAGCAAAAGATTAAGAAGTTGTATCTTGTTAGTTAACTAGGCTAAATAATATATGTGGAGTTTTTGTTGCAGAAAGAAAGACGCTGCATGTTATTAAAATACTCATTATTACTATAAGATAATTTAAAAAATCTGATTTATCAAAACATTACTATTACTTACAAGATTTAATATTTTTAAAATTTAAATGAATCAGATAAATTTTAAATATAAAAAAATAAAGATAATTTGATAAAGTCGATATTTATATTAGAATGATAATGCTCAAAATATGATGAAATTATTGGTATTCAATATATATGTGAAAAGAGTTAGGAAGTGGAGGACGACCGACAGTTGAGTTGCAAGTTGGCGATGAGGAGAAGAAAAACATATACAGATATACTAGTACTAGTACCAGTAGTAGTAGTAGTAGTATTTTGTTTGTAAGTTCGTGATCTCTGATCACTCACTAGTTTAATTATCAAGATTCGTTTCTTCTGTTATTAGTTGTCGATCTTATTAAGATTCTACAACAACAAACAGATAAGATGATAAGCCAGCCAGGGAATCATTTTATATCCCTTATTATAATGCATGTTAATTAATTTCATAAAAAGATTTTTATTTGTATTTTTTTTTAACATTCAAGATATATATATATATATATATATATATATATATATATATATATATATATTCCGTATGAAACTTTAAAAATAATTCTCTTCTTTTTTTTTTAACAAAAAAGAAATCTCATGTAAAAAAACTTTAATTAATTATTAAAATGCTTTTCGCTTAATTTGAGCACATAATTTAATTAATTATTAACGTAGGTATGGAGAAAGGTTGGAGAGAGTGAACGTAACAGGTAGGTAGCTCGTGGGTTGTAGGGGATGGCTCAGTACTTAATTGAATCCATAACATCAAGTCCAGCGGTTGAAACAAAGGTCATTTCAACTTCCAGCTTTGCTACATACTTTTTATGGCCAATGGCAACTTTACACTTATCTACACATGAATTAATTACGAGTTGGACGGACATCTCTATTTACATTTCCATAAATATCAGAAAAATATATATTTAGATTAAGTTATATTAATAATTAATAATAATAAAATATATATATAAAGTAGTAACCCAGAGAAATCTTCTACCAAGCTACAATCTCATATATATATATATATATATACACTATAAAGTGTATAATATGTTTACAGCTTTGTTTTTTTTTGTGTTTTTTGTTTTAGTATTAACTTGAAGGTACGTACATGATCCTTTTGTTCATATTTTGTGAGGTTATTTGAGTTCACTTTTCATATAAAGTGTTTAACAACCTCACATTCACACACTAGGCAATTATATATCTCATTTTGAAGAAGTTGTTGTATGCACTAAAATCAATATTTACAATATTTTCCTAATTTATCCAAATAAAAAAGATACTATTTTTTGCTTTTCTCAAGAAGAGCTTCATTTATAAAAATTTAAAATATATTCGGCCCTTTTAGAAATAATAAGTTATTAAATTTAGAAATGCACTATGAAATAAAATTATGATGATAAACTTTAAAATATTGTGTCATTCTCTATTAATTCACTTAAAATAGACTCTTTTGCAGAGGAAAAAAAATAACAAATGAGACTATTTTATATGTGATGGAGGGAGTATAATTAAGTTAAAACTAAATATACATGCCAGATTCTTAATATGTCTTAGTTAAGTTAGGTCATTAGTTTTAACTTTCAAGCGTAGTCTAACCTGATATTTATCATTCGGTATTCGACTTCTGTTTTGATTTTAAAAAACAAATTATTCGGGTATCCGAATTATCGAACTGATTGATTAAAAAAATAATAATTTTATAATTATATATGTGACTGTATATCAGTATATGACTACAGTGTTCACATTTTGATCTTCTATTCCTCTCCGCTTCTCTCAAATCTCATATCCCAATTCCATCGTCTATTCCTCTCCGCCTCTTTTAGTCTTCGACCTCCGCCTCTCATGATCCGCGCCTCGGCCTCTCTCCCTCTCGACTCTCAGTTTCGCTCCGTTATCTTTTTCCAAGAATAACGCCAATGATCACTGAAACGAAACCAGAGCTACACCCAAAATGAACTTGAAGGTCATGCTAAAAGGAGCCTCGGTGATTTGAGTTTATGTCTCTGAAGAAGATGAAATTTGACCAGAAGTTGCATCTAACTTTTTCTTATGTCTGCGTTTTATTGGAGTTGAAATAGGGGAACCCATGCCACTCCTTCCTTCAATTCAGTTTGACCAACTCCAGTACCCTGCAAAAAAAAATCATATTTTCTAGTGATTTCCAAGTCGTGTTAAAATCTTTGATTACTGTAAGTCTGTAAATGGACATTCCATTTTTCTCTTCTTATGTGGCTAATTATGTAGACTACTCTCTTATTTATTAGTTCAATTTATATATTATTATAAATTGAATTACCTCTTGTTTTACTCGAGCCTCAACAATTGCTAATTGTTTCTCTAGCTCTCAAACGATCCTTCAAAACAAATTTCTCATCAATCTCGGCCTTGAGAATTTCAATTTCAACTTTCAAAGCATCTTCGTTTGATTTTTGCTCTTTTAATTGTCCTTCAAGTTGGAGTACCACAGTCTAGTTATAATTCGGTTATCAGCTAATTCGGTTAACAGTTCAGATAGAAGGAATGTGTTAAGTTCAGTTTTCGGTTATAACACATTAACTTATTCGAATCGGATATAATCGAACTGTTCACCCCTAAAGAAAGTCATGTATTGTGGTAATTTTTTTACGAATTATAAGTATAATGAAATATGTCAATATATAAGATATTTATGTAAATGAGAACTAAATTATCGACATAAATGTTTGAGAAACTTATTTACTCAAGTGACGACTAAAAATGTTATAAATAGTCTTTATTTATGTAATACTTTATTTATTTTATAAAAAGATTCTTATTTGAGTTTAATCAAAGGGTTTGGTCGGTTACTAAAGTTTAATTTGTTGCGTTTGTGAGTTAAATAAATTGTGTTTAAAATAAGTTGTTATTAAATGAATAAGATTTTCAAATGCGTTTGAACTTTTCAACTATAAACGCATCAAACGCTGAGTAACTAAATATACAATAATTAGTTCATAAATTTTTAAAAATTTAAATTGCGATATAAGTTTGAATTAGTAATACTTCTTAAATAATTTTTAATATTAACTATTATATTTATTAAAATTAAATAAAGAAATCGAAGAAGAAAATAAATAGTATTAAAACAAACAACGTGCTTAGTTTTAGCACGACTTCCTCCTTCTATTCTTATTTATACAAAATTCCCTCATTTCCGAATCTTTTAGAACTTCATCTTCTTCATGACTTCATCAACCATCGAATCAAAGCTCTCAAACCTCAACATCAATGACAATTGGATTTCATTTGTTCCAAATATGTGCAACACCCTCCCTATTTTCTAGTAAATAAAAATAAATTGGGGACATGAATTTTAATTTAAAATTTATTATATTAAAATTTGAGGATAATATGAGAATTATAAAAATATTACTTATTTCGATTTCCTTTCCGTCCAAATCAGCCCAATTTCGGATGTATACATTTCTTTTCTTTTCCGTTTATTAAAAAATTCAGAAACATAGGAATTGAAAAGAAAACTTAAATTTTTCGTCCATTTCTTTTCTTATCTATCCATTTTAAAACTCAGAAACAGAGTGTTATAGACATCAAAATTTGCACTGCAAATAAAGATTTTATTAAATCATTGATTAATATTATATATATATATATATATATATATATATATAATTTAATAGTTGACCGATTCAGCCATCCAGCTCTAAACAAACACCCCTAAGAGTCCTATATTTTGGGACCGATATTAATTGAAATCAATACCATCAATTAATTTATTATATTGAATAACATAATTGTTCTAAAAATAAAAGTAATTTGATGTGTTTTACCATTTGATGAACATGTAAATTTTTCATTAAGATTTTAATGGTTAAAAATTGATCATTAGTAACATATTAATCTTAATATCATTAATTATCTATTAACATATTTTGATCATTACTAGCAAAATCATTAAGATCAAATAATTTGTGTATTGGATTGAATTGGACGGAAGGTGTATATTGCGAGAGTTCTTTGTCGAATTATGATCGCAAGGTATATCAATACATGAGATTTGATATGAATATAAAATTAACTTATTATATATCTAATACATGTTTAAAAAGAATCAACATATAAAATCGCAAGATATATTTTATCCTCAGAGTTTCTAAAATATAGGCGTCCATTATGTTGAAATTAAATTCTTAAAAATGTTTTGTTATAATTTATCCCAAACTACGTAGTTTTAAAACTTAAAACGCGATCGCGTACGTTTTCAAAGTTTTCAAATCGGATGAACTTTCATCTGTCTATCGACATGTTGGTGCTGTTAAGAATAGAGGGGTACAACCCCTTCGAAATGCATCGGTTCGCCCAAATTTCGACTTACGCTTGGAATGGTTATCAGCCAATTTACATCACTATTGGATTTGATACAACACCGAATGAACTATAGCATAACTTGATTTCGATGACTGAGATAAAGTGATTAGATTAGACCCACCAAAGAGTATATGATTTTGTTATGTTACGTTTGGATTGAAAGAATGTGATGTGGAGTGGAATGATTCATTTCATTATATAATGAAATGAATTATTTCATATTCTTCCTCCCCAAGAATAAAATTTATAAAATTGGGAGAGATAAGAATAGTTCAAATCATTCCAATTGCAATTAAACACAATTTTTTTTATTACATAAGAATGGGTTATTCCATTCCCAAATTCATTATTCCATTCCAAACGTAGCATTATTGAATGTTTTGCAGTTTAGACTTAATTGGGTTTAGGTAGATGAATTCATGTCCATGAATATTATATATATATAGGGTAGTGATTGATAATAAACGCTTACTATGAACACTATTCTAATTAACAAATATTACACCGTCTTAGTAGTAACAATTAGAGAAGTTTTTCTTTGTTGGTCACTACTAAGAGTAGCGGTAATGAGAAATGTCTAAAACACTCACACCTTAGTTAGATTTAAATAGTTTCAACGTATAAAATATTTGAATAAATAATTTCTTAAGTAATAGAATTTAACATTATCAACTATATATAATGTGTTTATTTTTATAAATAATTTCTTAAGTAATAAAATTTAAAATTTTCAAATATATTCAATATAATTTTTTTGTATGAATTAAGTAATAAAATTTAACATTGTCAATTATATTTAATATATTTATTTTTATAAACTACTCCTTCAATAAAATTATAGTAATAAAATGTTTTTAAGAACTTAATCTCAAGAATTTAGTTAGCATGAAGTAAACTTCATGGTAAGTTTACTTCATGACCAATACAGTACTGACACGCAGGCGGGCGCAGGCGGAGAGATCACCCTCCCGCCTGTGTGTCAGCACTGTGTTTGACATAAAATAAATTTACTATGAATTTCACTTCATGCTAACCACTCCCTAATCTCAACCATTAGTTGAGAGTCACTACAGGAAAAATGTCTAACAGCGACCAAAAACATCTGCGACCGACCCTTTCGGTCGCTAATAACATTAACAGCGACCGACAGAAGCGACTGCAATGTAATTTCGTCACTATTATCATTAGCGACCGTATGCGGTCGCGAATAGGTGCGTACTCGGTCGCTGAAGATATTTTCCCTCCAAAAAATTGGCTCAAAAGGAGAGTGGCAAGCCGGATAGCGACTGATTCGTAACAGCGACCGCATTCGGTCGCTAATAATGCCACGTGTTTAAAAATCACCGACCGCGTGCGGACGCAGACAGCGGTCGCTGATTCAAATTAATCTCAGTCGAACCAGGTATTCAGCCAGAACCGAAAACGAGAAGAAAGGAAAAGAAAAGGAGAAGAAAGGAGAGGGAGACGCGATTTCATACTGCTCTTAGCATCTATCTCATCTAAAATAGTATATATGGAGGTGAAGATTTAACGGAAGTGGGGAAAATCAAGTTATTCTCTAGTAAAGTAAAGCACAAGTAAAGGTAATTTGTGTTTTTTCCCTCTTTCTTCTTTATGATGTTACTGATTTAAAAGTTCTTATATGGCTACGAGAATCGGATAATAGAATCATTTAGAAATATTTGGTATTAGTGATGTGATGCAATTAAAATGGGCTTGATTAATTTACTAATATTAGTGATAATGGAATCATTTACAGATTTAAAAGTTCTTATTAGTGATGTGTTGAATTAATTTCATATAGAAATCTGGGGTTCTTATAATGATGAGTATGGATATGTTGATGTATGATTTTCTGATATTCAATTCTAAGTGAAAAATCAAAGAATTGAGTTTTATGAAGAAAGTAAACTAATTAGTTTTTAAATGTGCTACTTAGTCATATGTATGGCTGAATAGTAAACTGTTTTGGTTGTTCTATGAATTGTTATGGCTGGAAATGAATAGAGGAGATAGGTTGGGTTGTGGAGTAATAAGGGGGATAAGCATGGGTTTATGATATAAACCAATAACTATGAATAAGGGGGATAAGCATGGGTTTAACACCACATGTTTGACAAAAGTCTCAAATGGACTGTTTTGTCTAAAAGTCAGATATTAGGGAACTTGGGTACTGTTTTGGACAACATATTATGATTGAAATGAAGGGGTTCTATATGCTCAAAATATTTCAATATACCATGTATATTATATCTAGGGTTAGGTGTAAACTAATCTTTGAATCAAAGATGGGGCAAATAAGCTAAGTTGGGGCCGCGGGGCCACACGAAGCCACGTCAAGCTTAGCCAAGCCTCACGGGGTCAAGCCAAACTGAAGAATGTTGTTGCTGAAATTTAGATAAATTGTTGTTGATATTACTGAAATTGGGACAATTTTTGGGCTTCTTACTGTTGTTACTAATATTGGATTCTCCTAAATTATGCCATAAAATTGGTCAAGTATGCATGCCCTCGTGCATGTGGATAGTCCATATTATAGGGAAAGATTCTGTCGAATTTTTTTCATATATAAGTCAAATGGCTATATAACTTGAACATTAGGGCTTAACCCAAAACCTTGGTTGCAATAGATGATCATACTTATACCAATCCAATAACTTGAACATGAGTATGACATAAAACATAACTAGGAATTAAGTTTATCCATAATTCAATCAAGAAGAAGGTTCAAAGAAGTTTATCCATAATTCACAGTCGAGAAGACATACTTGTCTAAATCTTCATATATAAGTCAAATGGCCATATATGCATTCGTATTCACAGGGGCTAATAGTATGCCTTCTTCTGCAATCTTGATATACACATCGTTATAGTTTCTAGAACACATTTCAAATTCCATTGGTTGTTCTTCAAACTTGACCATCAAGATATTTTCATCACCTAATGTCCTATCATATGCAGACCATGCATGATGCAATGATTCATATTCTACCCCTAGGAATCTATTGTCTTTAGGTTGTTTTGGAATGTATCCTTGTTTAATTCCCGAATAATCATATATGATGCACACTCATGTTATATATGTACATATACATGTATTCAGCCATTTATAAGCATCATAAATGGGATTGAGCTGAATTGTAAATCTCTAACAAGGGAATACAATAATTCATGTTAACATAGGTACCGTGGAATCATAGACCTCTATTCAGACCGTAGTTGAATGGCACGACGAAAGTCAAGTGCCCAGATAGGTGCTACAGCTGAATTTAGAGCTGGTTGCCAAGTGTTTTTGGATTATGCGTATAGTCACCCGGAATGTATGAATGGTAAGTCGCAGATACGATGTCCATGTTTGAAGTGTAAGAATGTAAATTATATGGACAGAGACGTGATAAACTATCATTTACTTGTTTCTAGGTTTATGAGAAATTACGAAGAATGCTGGTGGGCACATGGATAGAGAAGAGGTGGTGGCATCACAGAAGTACACAATTCGGGCAGTAGTACTCATCGTATGAATGAAATGGTTCATGATATTGCAGGGCAAGATTTTGATTGGAAACAAGGCAGAGAGCAACCTATGAATTCTGATGCCAAAGACTTCTTTAAGTTGTTAGACGAGGGTAGAGAGCCATTGTGGCATGGTTGCACCAAACACACTACATTGTCTGCAGTGGCGACATTACTTAACATCAAGGCTGATCACAACATGAGCCATGAGTGTTTTGAGTCGCTCTTGAAGGCCATTAAGAGTATGTTGCCTGACGGTGAGAAATTGCCTGATAACTATTACTTTTGTAAGAAAATGGTGAAGAAGTTGGGTCTTGGATACCAAAAGATCGATGCATGTCCCAACGATTGCATGTTGTTTCATAAGGAAAATGAACAGATGACAAGGTACACGTTTTGCAGTCATGATCGGTTTAGGCCTAATAAAGAGGGTGTGAGTACAAAAAAATCAAGTATACCGTTTAAGATTCTAAGGTATTTTCTAATAACACATCAGCTAAAAAGATTGTACATGTCTTCAAGAACAGCTGAACATATTAGTTGGCATGCGAAATCTCCAGCTAAAGATGGAGAACTAAATCATCCCGCAGATGGGCAGGCTTGGAAAGATTTCAACATAGCACATCCTGGGTTTGCATTGGAACCTAGAAATGTGAGGCTTGGATTGTCCACCGATGGTTTCAATCCGTTTGGCCACTCAGCTATTCCGTACTCATGTTTGTGACGCCCCCAAAATTAGGTATTTATCACCCATCTTGGGTCGTCAGATACATGGTACAAAAGATAAATACAAACTTAATTATACAAATGTCGTGTAATATACGACAATACATAAACTGAGAGTTCTAATAGGAATATTGTCATCTAGACAATATCCATACTCAAGGAGTCCTCATTACATTTATTGTCACACTATTTAACAGAATGGTGAGGACTACTAATGCTATCTTCTAGACCATCACTCCTTTCCCTGACTCGTCCCAGCTATATTCTCATTTCCTGAAGAGAACATTGAAAGAAAGGGTGAGCTCAACTAGCCCAGTAAGAAATATTATGACTAAGATAATGAAGAATAAATTATCAATAGTCTTCAACAATGTTAAACTGATAAAATACAATAGACATCAAGTTTAACTGCAGCGGAATAAGCAATCCATTAGAAGAGTCAAGCAGAGAATAAAACCTACTATCTTCTATGATTTAAAAATATTTTCATCAACTTTTATCACTGAGACTCAGCTTAATAAATAAACCACATCTTCTAATCATCCTTGTATTACGGGCCAAGGATATTCATTAAATCATCAATGATCATGACTATACCGAAAAATTCCTGGTCATAATCATACCACAAACTGTCTATCAATGCATTACAAGCCACTGAGGACTTTTACCACACCACTTATAACATCACAGTTCATGATTATACCGAATGATCCCTGGTCATAATCATACTAAGTCCATCTATGCACGTGAGCCAAAAATGACTTTTAACATAAAATAAACATGAGGATGATGACAATGTTATAGGAATTCAATTAAACAAGTTCAAGAATTAGTTTATCTAGGAACTAATAATATCCAAATTGTCAACATGATACTTCTTTGTAAAGTAACAGTCAAGAATGCTCAGAAGAATATTTTCATGAAAAGATACTGGATGAAGCGCAAATATCAAGGATATTCCACTAATTTCATGGAGTATAGAAATCAAAACTTTAACCAAATGAGTATAATAAAGAATATATGAAACTGCAAATAGATTTTCACCAGCCATGCAGTAATCCACGTATACAGATCATTTCCACAATTTAATAAAGAATGAATATAAAGGATCATTCACCATACATGTGGCAATCCACATAGACAGGTTATTCTAACAGAATAATAATGAATGGAATAACATAAGGATTCACCATGCATGCGATAGAGACCGCACAGACAGGTTATTCCCAACAGAATAATAAATGCGGAATAATAAATATAGAACCAGGTCAGGTGAAATTCACACCGACAGGATATTCCGACAGAATAATAAATGCGGAATAATAAATGATGGAACCAGGTCAGGTGAAATTCACACCGACAGGATATTCCGACAGAATCGTAAAGAACGGAATAATAAAAGAATTTCACCAAGTATGCGGTACTTCGCATAAACAGGTTATTCCAACATAATAATAAATAATGGAACCAGGTCCGGCGTAAACGCACAGACAGGATATTCCGACAGAATAATAAATAATGGAACCAGGTCCGGCGTAAACGCACAGACATGATATTCCGACAGAATAATAAATAATGGAACCAGGTCCGGTGTAAAACACACAGACAGGATGTTCCCACAGAAAAATAATAAAAACGAAATCAGGTCCGGTGTAAAACACACAGACAGGATGTTCCAACAGAATAATAGAAGAATGTCACCAAGTATAGGGTAGACCGCGTATACAGGTTATTCCAACAGAATAATAATAAATGAAATAACAACAGTTCTCTTCATGAATAAGAAAGAATAACACCCCTTACCGTTTTAAAGAAGAACTGAAATAAAGAAGTAGTTAAGTGGCAGAATACTCTTCTTCTTTCTCTCTATAGTTTCTCTCTCTAGAGTTCAGTGAATTCGTAAGAAAATAATGAAGGAATGAGCTTCTATTTATAGGAAAATAGAATGCATAGTAACTAATTCATGAACGGTCCAGATTGATTTACTTTAATCTGATGGTCCATATTTAAAGAAAAATCTTTTAAATAAAATATAATATATTCTATTTATAGAATAACTTTAATAAAGTATTCTGTTTTATATAAAAAGATTTTACTATGCAAAATACTATGCACAATAGAATATAATATATTCTATTTATAGAATAACTTTAATAAAGTATTCTGTTTTATATAAAAAGATGTTTCTGCTTTATTACGTTAATAATACGAATAAAACAAAACTTCATTATCGCTAAATAATTCATATTATTAATTGACAATAATTGAATCAAACTGAGTGACTTCTCACATAAGCATCAATACCATGTGCTACTATGCAACCACACGTATTACTGTACTTTTACTACCGAGTAGTTCAACAGTATCAACGGTAAAACTTCCGCCGTTATTTTTAATAAAATATTTTTGTCGTTTTCTCAATCTGACAATAATTCCGTTGTGGGGTCCACCAATGATTGTACCGTCGTACGATATTTCCCGTAAATAGTAACTCGTGAATAGTACTTCGACACAAAAAAGTGTCCCAAATACTCGAGTGAACAATACTAGAGTGAATAGTAATTTGGGTGAATAGTAACCCGTGAATAGTAACTCGTGAATAGTAACTTCGACACAAAAAGTGTCTCAAATACTCGAGTGAATAATACTAGAGTGAATAGTAATTTAGATAAATAGCAACCCGTGAATAGTAACTCGTGAATAGTAACTCCGACACAAAAAGTATCCTAAATACTCGAGTGAACAATACTAGAGTGAATAGTAATTTGGGTGAATAGTAACCTGTGAATAGTAATTCGTGAATAGTAACTCATGAATAGTACTCCGACACAAAAAGTGTCCCAAATACTCGAGTTAACGATACTAGAGTGAATAGTAATTTGGGTGAATAGTAACCTGTGAATAGTAACTCGTGAATAGTGACCATGTATTTTATGACAACTTGTTTACTTTAAAAAATAAATTCACATATCACCCTTGACTTTAACCTTTTATCAATTTAACCATTTACCAAAATAGAAAAATTGAATACTTTTATTTCATAAAATTCGGGGTCTCACAATCTCCCCTCCTTATGGAATTTCGCCCTCGAAATTAACGTACGTACCTGATATTCGAAGAGATG
The DNA here is from genome assembly GCA_016801055.1 of Panax notoginseng. NCBI lineage: Eukaryota > Viridiplantae > Streptophyta > Magnoliopsida > Apiales > Araliaceae > Panax > Panax notoginseng. The sequence goes on along the minus strand of CM029013.1, from coordinate 41,278,894 downwards.
AGAATACCTTACTTTCTTTTTGGATTGTACCTTTCCGGATAATTTTGCTCTATCATAATTTTTCCATTTCTCATATCCTGTATTTCGAATATCATTCTAGAATATACCTTCAAAACAAAGGTTAATCGACATAACACAATTTATCCACTTATTAAGTAAACAATTTCAGCTTAGGTAAGTCACACCCTAGCGAAGTATCTTACTCGTCTTCTAGACTAATATCTCCGTCAGTGACCATATCCCTGTAACATCAATCAATAATTTCTGTCCACAATCATATGAATAACTCATAATCATAATTGTGATTCTGAATTACTTTTCGCACCCAGGAAGAAGAAAATTTACATCACCTATCTTCACCTGAAACATCAAAAATCATAGTTATACCAAATCACAATTTCTGCTCATAATCATACTAATAAATTCATCTTTGCACTACGGCTAAAGATTTACAACTGTATAACCAATAATCAACAGTTAATCTTCGCACTACAGGCCAAGGATATACAACTGTAAAATCAATAATGCTGAGACTCAACTTAATAGTATCACGACCACGAATTATCCATACACTACGTGCCAAAGATAATCGTGTTTTCAATTACGGTCATGATTATACCAAACAATCCCTGGTCATAATCATACCAAGTCCATCTATGCATGTAAGCCATAGATTACTTTTACCACATCTATGAATTAATATTTCATTGCTGAGACTCAGCTCAATAATTAATCCACATCGTCGAATCATCCCAGCACTCCGGCTAAGGATATTCTTTAGTATCACGACCACGAATTATGCATGCACTACGGCTAAAGATAATCGTGTTTTCATCAACGGTCCTGATCATGCCATAAAACAATTAGTCTTTGCACTACGGCCAAAGAGAATCCATAGCCACAATCATACCAAAAACTGTCCATCAATGCATTGCGGGCCAATGAGGACTTTTTCCACATCATTTGTAACATTACGGTCATGATTATACCGAATAATCCCTGGTCATAATCATACCAAGTCCATCTGTGCACTACAGGCCAGAGATGATTTTCAACAACATATAAATATGAGAATGAGGTATTGACGTATATAGGGTTTCAAATCTCTTAGAAACTTTCGCGTCATTCGCTCCTCATTATCGACCAAATGGGATGCAAACCGGGATAACTCCGCAAACTTAACCTCGTACTGCGATATGATCATATTATTTTGCTCCAATGCTTATCTCAACATTGTTAGATGCCATTTTCAAACACTGCCACAAAACAAGGGTTAATTAACATATCACATATTATCCCTATACTCTGACCGATCAATTAAATACCAAATAAACTTAGGTAGGTCATACTAGCGAAGGAATTCCCCGTCTCTCCCCTCCTAGTTCTTATCTTACATCTCAGCCAGGGATCATATCCCTAAGCTTTGATACCAACTGTGACGCCCCCAAAATTAGGTATTTATCACCCATCTTGGGTCGTCAGATACATGGTACAAAATATAAATACAAACTTAATTATACAAATATCGTGTAATATACGACAATACATAAACTGAGAGTTCTAATAGGAATATTGTCATCTAGACAATATCCATACTCAAGGAGTCCTCATTACATTTATTGTCACACTATTTAACAGAATGGTGAGGACTACTAATGCTATCTTCTAGACCATCACTCCTTTCCCTGACTCGTCCCAGCTATATTCTCATTTCCTGAAGAGAACATTGAAAGAAAGGGTGAGCTCAACTAGCCCAGTAAGAAATATTATGACTAAGATAATGAAGAATAAATTATCAATAGTCTTCAACAATGTTAAACTGATAAAATACAATAGACATCAAGTTTAACTGCAGCGGAATAAGCAATCCATTAGAAGAGTCAAGCAGAGAATAAAACCTACTATCTTCTATGATTTAAAAATATTTTCATCAACTTTTATCACTGAGACTCAGCTTAATAAATAAACCACATCTTCTAATCATCCTTGTATTACGGGCCAAGGATATTCATTAAATCATCAATGATCATGACTATACCGAAAAATTCCTGGTCATAATCATACCACAAACTGTCTATCAATGCATTACAAGCCACTGAGGACTTTTACCACACCACTTATAACATCACAGTTCATGATTATACCGAATGATCCCTGGTCATAATCATACTAAGTCCATCTATGCACGTGAGCCAAAAATGACTTTTAACATAAAATAAACATGAGGATGATGACAATGTTATAGGAATTCAATTAAACAAGTTCAAGAATTAGTTTATCTAGGAACTAATAATATCCAAATTGTCAACATGATACTTCTTTGTAAAGTAACAGTCAAGAATGCTCAGAAGAATATTTTCATGAAAAGATACTGGATGAAGCGCAAATATCAAGGATATTCCACTAATTTCATGGAGTATAGAAATCAAAACTTTAACCAAATGAGTATAATAAAGAATATATGAAACTGCAAATAGATTTTCACCAGCCATGCAGTAATCCACGTATACAGATCATTTCCACAATTTAATAAAGAATGAATATAAAGGATCATTCACCATACATGTGGCAATCCACATAGACAGGTTATTCTAACAGAATAATAATGAATGGAATAACATAAGGATTCACCATGCATGCGATAGAGACCGCACAGACAGGTTATTCCCAACAGAATAATAAATGCGGAATAATAAATATAGAACCAGGTCAGGTGAAATTCACACCGACAGGATATTCCGACAGAATAATAAATGCGGAATAATAAATGATGGAACCAGGTCAGGTGAAATTCACACCGACAGGATATTCCGACAGAATCGTAAAGAACGGAATAATAAAAGAATTTCACCAAGTATGCGGTACTTCGCATAAACAGGTTATTCCAACATAATAATAAATAATGGAACCAGGTCCGGCGTAAACGCACAGACAGGATATTCCGACAGAATAATAAATAATGGAACCAGGTCCGGCGTAAACGCACAGACAGGATATTCCGACAGAATAATAAATAATGGAACCAGGTCCGGTGTAAAACACACAGACAGGATGTTCCCACAGAAAAATAATAAAAACGAAACCAGGTCCGGTGTAAAACACACAGACAGGATGTTTCAACAGAATAATAGAAGAATGTCACCAAGTATAGGGTAGACCGCGTATACAGGTTATTCCAACAGAATAATAATAAATGGAATAACAACAGTTCTCTTCATGAATAAGAAAGAATAACACCCCTTACCGTTTTAAAGAAGAACTGAAATAAAGAAGTAGTTAAGTGGCAGAATACTCTTCTTCTTTCTCTCTATAGTTTCTCTCTCTAGAGTTCAGTGAATTCGTAAGAAAATAATGAAGGAATGAGCTTCTATTTATAGGAAAATGGAATGCATAGTAACTAATCCATGAACGGTCCAGATTGATTTACTTTAATCTGACGATCCATATTTAAAGAAAAATCTTTTAAATAAAATATAATATATTCTATTTATAGAATAACTTTAATAAAGTATTCTGTTTTATATAAAAAGATGTTTCTACTTTATTACGTTAATAATACGAATAAAACAAAACTTCATTATCGCTAAATAATTCATATTATTAATTGACAATAATTGAATCAAACTGAGTGACTTCTCACATAAGCATCAATACCATGTGCTACTATGCAACCACACGTATTACTGTACTTTTACTACCGAGTAGTTCAACAGTATCAACGGTAAAACTTCCGCCGTTATTTTTAATAAAATATTTTTGTCGTTTTCTCAATCTGACAATAATTCCGTTGTGGGGTCCACCAATGATTGTACCGTCGTACGAATATTTCCCGTAAATAGTAACTCGTGAATAGTACTTCGACACAAAAAGTATCCCAAATACTCGAGTGAACAATACTAGAGTGAATAGTAATTTGGGTGAATAGTAACCCGTGAATAGTAACTCGTGAATAGTAACTCTTGAATAGTAACTCCGACACAAAAAGTGTCTCAAATACTCGAGTGAATAATACTAGAGTGAATAGTAATTTAGATGAATAGCAACCCGTGAATAGTAACTCGTGAATAGTAACTCCGACACAAAAAGTATCCTAAATACTCGAGTGAACAATACTAGAGTGAATAGTAATTTGGATGAATAGTAACCTGTGAATAGTAATTCATGAATAGTAACTCATGAATAGTACTCCGACACAAAAAGTGTTCCAAATACTCGAGTGAACGATACTAGAGTGAATAGTAATTTGGGTGAATAGTAACCCGTGAATAGTAACTCGTGAATAGTGACCATGTATTTTATGACAACTTGTTTACTTTAAAAAAAAAAATTCACATATCACCCTTAACTTTAACCTTTTATCAATTTAACCATTTACCAAAATAGAAAAATTGAATACTTTTATTTCATAAAATTCGGGGTCTCACAATGTTGGCCTGTGATTGTTACTCCGTACAACTTGCCTCCTTGGATGTGTATGAAACAGCCATACTTGTTTCTTTCACTCGTGGTTCCTGGTCCTAAGAGTCCTAGAAAGAACTTAAATGTTTACTTGAGACCTCTTATAGACGAGTTGAAGGTATTGTGGGAGGATGGAGTACAGACTTGGGATGTTGCAACGAAAACAAATTTCAACCTTAGGGCAGCGGTTATGTGGACTATAAGTGACTTCCCAGCTTATGGTATGTTAGCTGGATGGAGTACACACCGGAAGTTGGCTTGTCCGTATTGTATGGAGCATACAAAGTCGTTTAATCTATCAAAAGGTCGAAAGCCTTGTTGGTTTGACTGTCATCATCGTTTCTCACCGGTAGATCACCCGTTTCGAAGAAATAGAGAACACTTCAGGAAAGGAAAAGTAGACAATGATATGCCTGCACCGCGATTGTCGAGAACGGAGATGTGAGATCGTGTGATGAGATTGTCGGTTATCCCATTTGGTAAGGTTGATGCCACAAACATAATCAATGGGTTTGGCGAATCTCATAACTGGGTTCGGAGAAGCATCTTTTGGAAACTGCCTTATTGGTCTACAAATTTGATTCGTCATAATCTAGATGTGATGCATATTGAGAAGAATGTGTTTGACAATGTGTTTAATACTGTGATGAATGTTACGGGGAAGACAAAAGATAACGATAAGGCACGTTTGGACATGAAAGATATTTTAAGCATCCCAGATTAAAACTTTATGAATCTCCTAATGGTAAGATTGTCAAACCGCATGCAAGGTACACATTGTCCAAAAAGCAAGTTGAAGATGTGTGCACATGGGTTAAGTCTTTGAAACTACCAGATGGATATGCGTCAAACATTGCAAGGTGTGTTATGGGTGGGAAATTGCAAGGGATGAAGAGTCATGACTGTCATGTGTTTATGGAGAGACTCATGCCTATAGCATTTCGGGATTTGCTTGATAAACCAATATGGGATGCTTTGACGGATCTTAGTCGTTTCTTCAAAGACTTATGTTCAAAATCATTAAATGAGAAGGACATGTCTGTACTTGAGAAGAATATCATAGAGATCACGTGTAAATTGGAAAAAATATTCCCACCTGATTTTTTTGACTCCATGGAGCATTTGCAAATCCATCTTCCCTATGAAGCTCGTGTTGGGGGTCCAGTTCAATATAGATGGATGTACCCTTTCGAAAGTGTGATGGGAAACCTTAAGAGGAAGGTGAAGAATAGAGCATATGTCAAGGGGTCGATATGCGAGGCATACAGTTTAAATGAGATATCTACGTTTATCTTAGACTATTTTCCGGACGAAGTCTTGACAAAGGCCAATCGAGTATCGAGACATGATGATGGGAGAAATGTTGAACTAAATGGCCGGCTCTCTGTATTTGGTCTATTGGGCCGCGCTTATGGAAAAAGGAAGCGCATATTCCTCTCTGAGTAAGAATTACATGCTGCACATACTTACATTCTTCTCAATTGCGAGGAGATTGACGAATTTGTGAGGTACACATGTAAACTTGATAATTTATCTTTTAAGTTGAAAATTTATTCTAATATGTTAATTTTTTTAACATGGTATAGATTGTACGATGACGAGTTAAAAGTGAAGCATCCCGGCATAACTGATAAAGATATTCAAATCAATCGGGATAAAAACTTTGCACTTTGGCTAAAGGATAAAGTAAGTTCAATTTTTAAGCACGTAGTTCAATTTTTAACTATGACTTCATTTAATAAGATGGAGTTTTTGTAGGCTTTGACTGAGGGATCAACGATTCCGGCTAATGTACAAGTCCTAGCTATGGGACCAGACAGGGACCAAGTCAGCCGCAATGGTTACAAAATAAATGGTTGTGAATTTCACACAAAGGCATATGGGCGCGGTAAAAGAACAACGAACTCTGGAGTGTGTGTCCAAGGAGATTGTTACAATGAGCTTGGTCGTTCCTTTTATGGGGAGTTGGAGGAAATCGTAGAGTTGTCGTACAAGGGCACTTACGGGGGTCATATTCACTTGTTCAAGTGCCGTTGGTTTGATTTAGAAAAAGGGATACGTGTTGACAGACATGGAATCGTCGATATTGACCTCCATAGGTCTGCGTACTCCAATGAACTGTTTGTTTTACCAACTCAAACAGTATAAGTATACTACACTCCTAGTCCTGTTAGGAAAAGGGATAGACCGCCTACAGATTGGCAAGTTGTAATTCATACTCCCGCGCGTAGTCGTGTAGAATTAGTTGATGGGGAGATTTACCAAGAGCAGATGCTTCATAGTCAAACTATAATAAATGTGGAGGACGACAATGAAGTAATCCAGTTAGATGGTGGAGATGAACCACATGAATTAGATCCTGAGTCAATACTTATGTCAGATGATATTGATACTGAGGAGGAAGAGTTATTGACTGAATTTGACACTGAATCTGAAGCAGATGATGGTTATGAATCTGCAACACGTATACAAATTGATTCTGAATCAGACACTGACACTTGAAATGTATGTTTAGCATTACACTTTTTTATATTCATATATATATATACATGTTTATATCACTGTCATGCATGTTTATGTACTAAACTATTTAAATGCAACTTTTGTTTATTGTCATTTTATATTCATATATATACATATTTATATCACTATCATGTTTATTGTCATATATACATGTAATCAAACATGACTCATAATAACATCTTGAAATTTGTAATATACAGATGGCTTCTGAAGCAGCGCAGAAAAAGCGCGGCTTGGGTAGGGGGCCTAATCATGTGCCCAAGACCCCTAGTAATCCAGATGATCGGATTCTTATTCAGATTCGCCCTCCTCCGAATAGCACGTACGTCCCGTATATATCATTTATATATAAGCATTTAAGATTCTATTTATTGTATATTGGTAATGTTTTGATTGATATTATATTGGTAATGTATATGAGTTTGAATTTTTTACTGCTTTAATTTACATTCAATCGTTATTATTTTTTTAAGTATAAGTTTAAAAAATGTTCATAAGTATTATAACTTAGATATAATTTGCTTTAATATATGCTAATTGATGTTGTATATTATAGTGATTTTTCAGATAATAAGATCGTCAAGTGTATATCACAACTGTGTTTACAGAATTGGCCTACACATGTGATTACGTGGGCGAGCACACCTATCGCCCACAAGGATGCTGTTTGGGCAGAATTTCAGGTATATTTTTTTAATTATGACAAAGGATAATTATTTAGTATTCGAAGGATAATTATTTAGCAATATTTTTATTGTTGTTTTATTTGCAGAAATGGTATAGATGGGAGGACGCACATGCTTCAGTGATACAGACATTATTTTGGCAGAAGTGCGTGGTCCGCACCAAAGACAATTTGAATAAAGAAAGACAAAAAGCCCTTCACAATGCAGAAATCGACCATCCAGGCCAGGAAGAAGATTACATGCACGAGCATAGTCCTTGGTGGTGCACCCAGGCCATATGGGCTGAGATGTGTGCCCAATGGAGGGCTGAGAGCTAGGTGAAAAGACGAAAGACTGCCACCAGCAACAGATCCTCGGGTGTACCCGAAGGCGAAAAGGCTAAAGGGACATACAAGGGCGGTAATATTTCACAGTTGCAACATATCACTGCCAGGGTACGTATTTAATTACAAGTTTTAATATGTTTAAAATCATGAATTATAGAAAATATATCACATTTTCACTTAGTAATATTATGCTTTTTTTTGTATAGGAATATCAGTCTCAAGGTACACCTATCCATTGGCTAGATGTGTACGTGACCACCCGTGATGGTCTGCCTGAGACTATCCAGATAACGGTAATAAATTTTAACAACTTAATCTTGTTTATCAATGCTTACAGAATTAATTTATTTTTCACTATTTAATTGTTAACATGATGATAGGACACTTATAAGCGTTTATTGAATGAACGCTATCCTGAAGGCACTCCACGTCCGTCTATTGATCAAGAGTTGTGGGAGAGGGCGTCTGTTGTGAAGAAGAACTACATTAAAGGTTAAGGACAACGACGACGCCCATCTTTCAGTAGCTCAGGCTGCTCTTCTACCCAGTATACACAGTCATCGAGCCATCCAGCTGTTCATACTCCGGCTGACTGTGTTAGAGCTATATGTCAAGATCAAAATCTTCTGACGATACTGGGTGGGCATCTATGGGCTCTGGATCCTGAGGAGTTAGCTAAAGCAGTGGCGGCGACAGCAACATCACAACATGGGGATGGCGACGAGGTATAAAATCAATTTGTTGTATATATTGTCGTAATATACCAATATTAACATAGTTAGTATATATTTGTAACTTATTTTATTATTTTGTTAATTACAGGGTGATCAAGGAGGCGATGATGCTTGACGTACTTGCTTTATATATATAAATATATATATATATATATATATATATATATATATATATATATATATATATATCACTTTTATAGTTATAGTATAAGCTTATACTTTTACAAGTTTTTTTTTACTTGTATGTATGTTACTTAAACAAGTTTTGAAATGTTATTATTGCATGTGTATGTTCATAACTTGTATATTCAGTTATGTTATTTAAACTAGTTTTGAAACTAGTTTGGTGTATGCATGTGTTGGTGGGTACAATGGATGTTTATTTTATTGTGTATGCTGCTTATCTTGTTGTGTATGTGTGTTGGGATAAAGCAGGTACAAAACAGGTACAGGTTTTTGGAAATTTTGCAAAACAACAAAAATCTGTTTATTTTTTTTCATATTAGCGACCGCATGTGGTCGCTGATACTTATTAGCCACCGAATTTATATTTGAGACTATCAGCGACTGATACCGGTCGCTGCCACGTGGACCACATCAGCTTTGTTCATGGTCCATGCTGACTCAGCTTAGCGATCGAATTTATCATTTCGGTCGCTCTTATCGGTCGCAGATATGGCGGTCGCTAATAGTGGTCGCTGATGTGCGCCTTAGCGACCAGATTTTGTGTGACGCCGATTAGCGACCGTATGCGGTCGCTGATATCTATCTGCGACTATATACGGTCACTGATGAGCGGTCGCTGATAAATATTTTTCTTGTAGTGAGTGGACCACCTAAATTTTAGAAACTCTTTGAATTTCTCTATGAAGTTGAGATGAGCTAAATCCATCCTTATCCTATTCCTACTAACTACTACTCAGGTACTCCTACTCCTACGCAAGTGAAAAACTGTTGGTGAGAACTGAGCAAACCGCAGGAAACAATATTGTCTGTATGTACAGAGAAGAATTGTAGGGATGTACTAGTAGCTAAATTGGACTGCATGCCATGCATTTATTGTGGTTACCATAAGGTAAATTTTATGATAGATTTATTTTATAATTAATATAATGTTGAGACACATGTGAAGAGATCAACTTATTACCTGTTCGTCAACGCTATATTTAACGTGAAGTAAACTTATTTCATTCTAACCGGAACCATACACAAATCATTAGGCTGGTTTCATCTGCCATTTCATTCCTTCACTTTTTCATGTTACTACTTCTGTCTAATTTTCCCTCTCTCTCTCTCTCTCTCACACAGAGTGACAGAGGCACTCACGGAATAAAAGTTTATGACATTCACACTTTAATCATGACAAGCATCACCACCACCACCACTTAACATTCCCCCACTGCCACTGATCATAACCAACCTATCATGCACGGCTACCATTCTTTTAGCGTCACTTATTTAATTTACTCTTAAATCCATCTAAATTTGCTGGATTAAACGTTCTTACTATGTACCTACTTGATCGATTACCTCAAATTTCAAACACTGAGAGTATATTTCAAACTCAAAAAACTAGATAAAAAAAATTAAGAAAACAAAGTGAAATATAATAATTTATTAGAACGTTATAATTAATTAGCCATATATCTATAACACTAGATTTTAACATTATTTTACTATATTAGAATTTTTACAAGCACAAATGATTAGTTTTTTTCATTTCAGTAAATATTTGTTTTTCTTTTTCTTTTCCTCTTTTTTTCCCCGGTGTTTTTCAAGTATTTTATCCCATAGAAACTTGTCATGTCCTGTGGATTTGTTTCTTATATATACTGATTGTTTATGAGTTATTATCTACATTAATTCTGCGATTAATCACTGCATTTTAATTAAGAAGATATATATAGTAACTAAGAATTCCTTCTTATAAAACAAACCAAAAAATTTGGCACAAGTTTATTTAGATTAGAGAGCCTAGTTAGCTCCAATAATCCAATTTCATACAAATCACAAAAAGTCAGTCGGCTCTTCATCCTAATAGTACTTGCAAAAAGAAAAAAAAAAAGGTACACCACTACTAAATGATAAAAAGGAAGCACGCTAGCTCATGGCATTGTTCTTGAATAATCTCTATGCCGCTGATGATTCATCTTCTGGGCCACCTTCAAGAGAAAGCTGCTTTAACCATTCAAACGTTCGATTGCGTGACATCGCTTGTTTTCCTTTCTTCTGCTGCTGCATCCTACTCGTAGTACTCTTCTTCTTTTTGTTTGTCACTTCTCCTTTCCCAAATGTTTCACACTTAACACCAATTCTACTACTACTACTACTACAATTCTTAATACTAACATTAATTCTCGGATGAACTGTTTGATCAACTGAACATGACCTGCAGCCACCACCAAAAAATGTCCCATTTCTATCAAATAACATACTCCATTGCTTCTTTGTCCTCTTTTCATTAGTGATGGTGCTACTAGTACTATTTGTACTATTACGGCTGCCAAAATTCTTACTACTACTAATATTGTTATTGCTACGGTTCTTCAAGTCGGGTAATTTAATCTCCGGTGTTGGGATCAAACCCACCTGGAAAAAGCTCCAGAGTGTTGACTTTTGACTCCGGCGGTGACCCGAATTTCCACGCTGAATGCGAATCTGGGGTGTCGGGCTTGGGTGGGAATGGAATTGGTTTCTCGACCGGGATATTGGGGGCTTGTGCTTAAGTAGTGGGGTTTTGGTAGTACTGGAACTGCTGCCACTGCTTAGTGAATTATGATCACTTCTAATGCTGCTACTTCTAGTACTGCTGCCACTAGGAAAATTAGCACCCGAATAACGGTGATCCATGGATTGGGACCTGGGTATAAAGGAGCGGGAATCGGCCCGGAACATGGCGAATCCGGTCTCGAAGCTTACCGAGTGGCGAAAGGGAAGAATTTGGCCTTGGAAGAAGACCTCATCGGCGGCGCACATCTCGGACTCTGCTAAGGCAGAGCCACCCGAAGAATTGAAGTTAAATTCCTCTTTGGGTTGATGAGCTTCTTCTTCTTCTTCTTCTTTTGATATTGATTGGTTTTCATCTTCATTGACAGGAAGATCAGAAAGGGATAATGCTTCTTCTTCTTCTTCTTCTTCTTCTTTGTCAGGGGAATTGGAATTTACCCATTTCTCATCTGTTGCCATGTTCTGTTGTATTCAAAAACCGTTTGGGCTTCTTTTTGTCTCAATGGAGAGAGAAAGATGGATTGAAGTTTGTTTGTTTTTTTTGTATGCATGTATAGAGAGATAACAGGACAATTTATATATACATTTAAACAAAGAGAGAGGGGGTCGGGGGAGAGAAAGACGAGTGGAATGAAAAGAGAGTAAAGCTAAAGGTGGAAAAAAGCATTAGAATAAAATTTGAACGATGAAGTCACAGCAGGTGACCCAAGGTAACTGTTGCTTCCAAGCCGGACATAACATGACCAGCTACAACTATCTAATTTTATCTCCCTAGCTACTCTCGCTTTCAAACTTCTTCAACTTTTTAAGAAAAGGATTGGTTTTTAGCTTTTCTAGTGTCGGGACCGCTTTATGAATATATAAGCATGCGTAGTCAAAATTATTATAAATACTGTATTCCAATTTTTTATTTTTTATTTTTTATTTTTTATTTATATAATGACTAATGAGAAATGCAATTTACTAGACGATATATACACACAGAGCAACAGCAGTCTATTTAAACAAGGAACCGTCACAATATTTTAAGGTAGCAACAGCAGTCTAACACTGATCAGTTTTAAAGGTAATGTTATATTAGTGGTCTCAAAACATATTTATTTTTGTAATGTTTTGCAATATCAACGAGTATGAATGATGAATGTCATGGAACTGATGGAAGACTCGTGTAGTGTGTGATTAAAACCCATATATAATACTTCCTCCGTTCTTAAAAGATTGTCGTTTAAGGTTTTGGCACATGAATTTACCAAGTAAAATTTATTTGAAATTCCATCGCTACCAATTTATGGGAAATTAATAATTATTAATACAAGAGACGGAATTTATTGCGACAATGAGAAAAGGTAGGGATAATATAGGAAAGTAAATAATTTATTCTTCTCTAAACGAACGGAGTGAGTATATTATTTCACTCTCCTCATTCTGTGCCTGCTTTTGTACTCGTGATATATACATGCATATTCTTCCTATGTAGGAGTACCACTTTTTCAGAAAGTAGTTTTCTTTCATGTGAAAATTCCTGGTAGCTGGCTTATTTAAGTATGAGAATGTGATATCAATTATTGGATGAAACATATATATACTTCATATTGTCAATTATCCCAAGTATTACGAAAACGCTTGCAAGGGGTTGATAATGGAGTAACTCATTAGTATTTGGAGGGAAAGGCCTTCTCTTATTGAGAAATTAACGTGAATTATCAGAAATTTTCGGACCCCTTTTATCACCTTTAATGTACATCTTCTCTCTGCTGTTCTCCAGCAAAAGGCCGCAAGCTATTTGTTAATTAATATTGGGTTTCTTCCTTTTTATTTCCTTAGTACATGCATATATGGAATTGAAAGGGGAAAAAAAAAGAATCGAGAGGGATAAGAATGCCCTGGTGTGACATTATACGTACCCAGCTTTCGCTGTTACAAATCCCACAATTCGGTGAGTGGAGTAATCAATCCATGGATAGAGAAGCAAGTAAACATATATATATAATTCTAGTTGACCCTTTCTGGGAAGATATTCTCTTAATTATTTTACAACCTTTATGTTTTCTTAAAAGCCATTAGAAACAAATCAATCAACTTCACATGCATCCCGTCATGATCATAGTCTCTGTTTTCTCAAACACACATTCAATTAATAATTTTGTAGCAACTTGCATTTGTCAACTAATACCCAATACTACTTCAGAATTCAGATCGACCTGAAAATTATAAACATTACTAATCCAATCCATAAGCATTTGAATAAAATTGGATCCAGATGGCACATACAGCATACTATATATATATATATATATATATATATATACCACGGCTGTACTGTACTCATTCAGATGTTATTTTTGTAGTCCTACAAGGAACCAAACAACAAAAACTAATGAGTACACAACCCACAACGTAACCGTACAACAAAATTAACGAGTTTCATAACACCATCTCTATAATTATTCTCCCTGATCTCACACCGACAATTATACTATAATTGAGATTAAGGAACACCTGTTCCTTTGCGGTTGGTGGAATTGGGGGAAAGTTGAGATTGAGAAGAGACATGACCGCCGGCGACCGTGGGGGCGTCAGTGGAGGCGGCAGCGCCACGGCCAGACTGTGGCTGCTGGTGACCCTCCGTGCCGTAACCCTGACGCTTGTAATCCTCCAAGTCTTTGTACTGCGTGTACGGACTGCTCTCCGTTGGTAGCCCTTCTTCTCTCTTCCCTCCTTTCTCCCTCCCTTGCTGATCTCCACTACTCATTTTTGTGCTTGGCTTTAGTTGAGCAATACGTTCATGGCTTCACTTTATATATGATTTTTTTAACCAGGGCACGTATTGTCTCTGTGATTATGCATGAATGCCACGAGTCATGTCCGTGTCCAGCTTCTATGTGAGATAATGAGGTGTTAGATTTAGCGGAAAACGCGGCTGGGATTTTTACTCAAGACTTGACTTCATAATTTTTTAGCTTGAAAAAGGATTTTTCCCATTTATTATTAAATAAAGTTACATAATTTATTATTAAATAAAGTTATTCTTATTGCTCTGAAATTGGAGATATTGAATTTTTTAAGACGCAGGTGTCAGGTAACTTAATTTGTCCTTTTATTCAACCAAAATAATCTTTCTTTTAATTTATAAACTAACGCAATATCCTTAAATTAATTATTATAACGCCAGCATAAATGATATAATATTTTCTAAAGTTTATCATCAGTGCTCTATTTAATTAATAAATATGAAGTGTGACTAATTTTACCTTATTTATCTACCATCAGCCAATATTAATCTTTCTTTCGTTTAAAAATATAAAATAATTCTTTATTTTTTGAAATCAACTTCATATATGTTTAAATTTAAAATTGACATACATTCTTTTTATTTGATTAATATATTTATGAATATTATAAACTATTTAAAAAATATTTTTTATTGTAAAATTTATTATTTTATATTTTTAATGAATCGTCCTAATTTTAAGTTTAAAAATATTTTAAATCAACTCTCAAAAGTCAAAAATGATCTTAAAATTTAGAACAAATGTAGTACAAAATTTTTTTTAGAATCTGTGATATTACTATTCAATTTTAGGAATGTTAAATATCTTAAACAATAACGGGAAAAATCTTTATCACTAAACTATCATATTTGGTCTACCCTCAATATTAATGCTTGTTTAATTATTATTTTTATATTTTTCATGATCAGTAATGCTTTGATGATTAAAAAATAAATATAAAAGTAAAATATAAAATAATGTATATAATTGCGATTAGTTATATCAATTAGGTCCACTCATGTATGATAAAATAACAACTAATTACAATTTAATACATTATTATACACACACACACACACACACACACACACACACACACATATATATATATATATATATATATATATATATATTTTATAATTATCTTTTATCACTATAATATTATTGATAATATTTTTATATTAATATAAAACATATAACATGCATATGTATGTATATGCGCATACTTCACTCTTACACAGTAATACTACAACTTAAACATAAATACTCCAATAATTTAAACCTATTAACTATATATAACTAGAGAAATAAAAAAACACCCGCGACGTGGTATGGCCTTGGTCTGGCCTGGTTAAAAGTCGACCTGATCAAAGCCTGAATCAGTTAGGGTCAACTTGAAAGGCTTGAAAAAACTTTTTTTTTAACTTTAAAATTATAATTATTCATCAATGAAGTATAACTTTTTGGATCGGGGCTCGAGGCGCTCCTCTTCAGTATCTTCCGAGTCCACGATCACCTCGGTTTGGGTAGGGAGTGGAGGAGAAGTGGGCTTCGGGGATATTGGGGTGATGGATTTCGCGGGAGCTTTGGCGGAAGGCTTCTTGGTTTTCTTTAGTAGGGCTGCCTTCTCCGCCCGACTCATCTTCAGAAGATTTTTGGTGGTAGGTTGGGCGGAAGTGGTCGGAGGGGCAGGACCCGAAGTGGAACCGGTTGAAAGTTCCACTATCGGGATGGTTTCTTCATCAGCCCTATCGTCGGTGACTAGAAGGCGGATCGGTTCGATGGTGATGGGGAGAGGAGTTAAGGATTCGGCGGCCCCTTCGGGCTTGAAAATTGTCACTGCATAAAAGATAACGGGTTAAGGCATAAAGTATCGGGGGATAAAGAGGAGAAGTCTACAGGGGTAAGGGAGGTACTTACGGCAGTGTTTGTATAACCAAGCTTCACTGGACAGAACCGTCAGGCTCCACTCAGTCTTGCTCCATTTTTTGAAGAAAGCCTTGAAGGCCTCGACTCGATCCTTTGAAAACTTCAAAACCTTGGCTATGGGATCTTCGGGATGAGCCCATCGGGGAAGAAGTTGAAGGTCGGTCCGTCGGATGAAGATCCATTTGTCATGCCACCCCTTGTTGCTCGAAGGAGTTTTGATTATAACGGGGCGATTGGCCCGTTTGTTTAATTGTTGAAAACTGGGTTCTTTCAAGCCGGTAACGGTGAAAAGAGCAAAAAAGAAGTCGAGACCAGGAGTGATCCTGATCTCCTGACATAGTGCAACGAAAGAGATTAGATGGATGTATGAGTTCGGCACGAGTTGTGCGAACCCGAGGCCAGAAAAGTTTAGAAAGGATGAAATAAACTCATGTAGAGGGAACCAAATCCCATATTTCAGGTTGTAAAGAGGGACGGCGACCCACAAGCCCTCAGGCTTCCAGAACATCTTCTCGTCGGGCTTCGGGACCCGAAACTTGTATTCAGGGGGAATGTTGTAAAGAATTCGAATGTCGGAGAGCTGAGAAGGTGTGATGGTGGAGGCAGTGTGCAGATGGGAAAACTCCTCTTGGGAGTGATAAGCGTTTCGAATCCTAGCCTCAGAGCTTATTAGAGTAAGCAGGACTGTGGAAGGAGTGACGTCGGAAGGAGCCACCGGTGTAAGACCCCAATTTATTAATGAATAAAATCAAATTTTCTCTAAATATTATTATGAATAATAAGGGGTTAATTTGATATAATACTTTGGTTATGGGTGAAATGTGCAAATTTTATAAAATAAGCAAGTGGTTATAAAATATTCATTTTGTCGGGGAATATTCGTTTAGTCGTGGAATATTCTTGCTGTCGGGAAATATTCGTACGACAGCGCAGCCTTGTGTGGGCCCCATAACGGAAAGCGATTGGATGAACAAAACGACAAGTATAAGTTGTTTATAAATAACGGCGTAGTTGTTGCCGTTAATACTGTTGAAATACCCGGTGGTTAAAATACAGTAGCACACGGTATTGCACAAATTATTGAGTCTTACGAAGGAAAGCACTACTCAATAATTGTTACAGTAGTTATTGTTCAATATTTTATTTTATTGATTCAATAATTGCTGCGTTGATATTTTATATTATTGTTGTTTTAATAATTGTTGCTGCACAGTATTTTCCATTATCAGATCAATAATTCATATTA
This sequence comes from Panax notoginseng, assembly GCA_016801055.1. Classification (NCBI taxonomy): domain Eukaryota; kingdom Viridiplantae; phylum Streptophyta; class Magnoliopsida; order Apiales; family Araliaceae; genus Panax; species Panax notoginseng. Next base: position 41,261,494 of record CM029013.1, on the reverse strand, counting down.
TTTGAATAATATTATTAGATAACATTATTAGCAATGTCTAGAAAGTTCTGTCTAAGGAGAGGTTTGGTCATCTAATTGCGCGCCAATAAGGAGAAATCCTTATTGGAAAGCCCCCTCTTTCCTGGGAACGGCCTGGTTGTCATAAATGTGATTCTGTAATATTATTTGTGAATAATTAATTATTGATTCATATGATAAGGAAATATTTATTTTATGTGGATATAAATGAGGGATATATTTTTGTGGTTAAAAATGAAGGAGTTAATGTTGAGGTTTTTATCCGTATTTTTGTCGGAATGGAGGTATTAAAAACCAAGATTTTTGAGATATTTTGCGGGGGTTATAATTTTTAATCCGACCGTTGGATCGTGGTAATTTTTGGATATGTTATACATATATAAGTTGAGTATATGCCCACAAATTTTGAACCGTTAAAAATGAACGTATGATTTATTATGAATTTTACAAGATGACTGGTTCAGAAATTATTGAATTTTCGGAGTTTATCATTTTGATGGAAAATTCTAGAATTGGTGGGCCCCACTTGTGGTTGGTGAAGAAATGTGCTGACTAATATTTCAAATGTGGTGGATGGAAATAGTAGCAGGTAAAGTCATCAGGTTGCAGGTCAAGCCTACTAAAATTTTCCTATAAATAGAGGGCTAAGTTAGAATTGAAAATCACACCAGAAACAAGTTTTCTCTCTTTCTCTCTCTGGATTATTGAGTGTATTTTGTGAGTATTTAGATACTTTGAGAGTTTCTATTCATCAGAGCAAGTTTCTTTCAGCCTTATACCGGTAGTCCGACCAGAAGTACTGATATTTTGAGGTAAGGGATATTATTTTCTTCTTAAATGATATTATTTTCTTCAATATCATTATGCTGAAATATTAACATGAGTTTTTATCAAATTTAAAACTTTTTGTGTCGGGATTACTATTCACGTATACGTTACTATTCACGTATACGGCACTATTCACGAATACGGCACTATTCACCGAAAAATAAAATTTTTTCTTTTTGTCCAAGATGTCTATTATGGTCACTATCTTTGATTGTATCCATATTTTGATCTTTATTTTTGAATTCTGCTTCACAATTGATTATTATGAAGTATTATTGATCTTGGATAAACTGTTATACGAATCCCTAATATTTGTTCTTCTGTCTCACTGGATTCGTTCTCTTTAAGATATTTTTCATCATCCTCAGTCCTAAATGATGATATTACTGAATATCTTTGGCCTGTAGTGTAAAGATGTATGATTACTTGATGAATATCTTTGGCCTGTAGTGGAAAGATGAACAGGTGTTGAGATGAACATGACTGACAGGTGATACAAATGAATATCTTTGGTCTGTAGTGCAAAGATGAATATTTGGATAAAGATGATTATTAATTGATGTTACAGGGATAAAATATTGATGATGGATTTTTAAATATTAGAAGATAGTAGAATTATTTCTCTACTTGACTCTTCTAATGGTTTGCTGTTTCCGCTGCAGTTGTTGATCTAAAACTTGTTGTCGATTATATTCTATCAGATTTTTTCCTGTTGAAGACTAACGATAATTTGTTGTATATTATCTTAGTCATAATATTCTTTACTGGGCTAGTTGAGCTCACCCTTTTCCTTTTTGTTCCATTTTTCTTCTCAGGAGGTGAGAACATAGCAGGATCTAGTCGGGGTATGGAGTGATGGTTCTACAAAGATGTTTTAGCAGTCCTCACTATTTCTGTAAAATAGTGTTTGAATAATTGTAAAGAGGATTTATTTGAGTGTGGATATTGTCCAGAAGATAATATTTGTATTTAAACTCACAGTATGTGTTGTCGTACTTTGCACGACAATTGTATTATTGAAGTTGTAGTTTGCTTTCTGTACCATGTATTTGGCGACTCAAAATGGGTTGGATGGAATGGACCTATTTTGGGGGCGTCACAGTTAGTATCAGAGCTTAGGGATATGATCTCTGGCGGAGATCGGGGAATAGAACTAGGAGGGGAGAGACAAGTAAATCCTTCGCTAGTGTGTCCTACCTAAGCTTATTTGTTGGTCGGTTATAATATAGGGATATTATGTGATTTGTTAATTTGTTAAATTAACCCTTGTTTTGTGGTAGTATTTGAGAATGGCAGCAGAGAATGTTAACAATGGAGTGAATGAGACTGTGGAGACACCTTTAATCACCACCCAGGGGAACGTGCAACGGGAAGGCAATATTCCTCCTGTAAACAACGTTACCGAGTAAACGATGAATGATGGAATGTTTAGGAGCTTTTTGCAGTTCATGCAAAATCAGACGAGGGAGACTCGTGTGCAGAATACGGGTGGAAATGATAACAACGCGCGGTTTGTCACAGCTAAGCAGTTCAAAGAATTGGGACCACTAGAATTTAAGGGAAAGCCGGATCCGATCATGGCGGAAACGTGGGTCAAGCAAATTACCAAGATATTCGATGTCTTGGGATGCACGGAGGAACAGAAGGTTCCATTCGCCACCTTTATGTTCCGCGGTGAGGCAGACTACTGGTGGGAGTCTGTGAAGCGTACCCAGCCTGACGCACTCAACATGTCCTGGGAAACATTTCAAAAACTGTTCAATGACAAATACTTTCCTAAAAGTATTCGTCATATGAAGGAGGTGAAGTTTATCAGACTGGAACAAAACAACATGACGGTGTCCCAGTACGAGGCGAAGTTTGCAGAGTTATCTAGGTTTGTATCTCATTTGGTCGAAAATGAGGAACGAATGACAAGGATATTTCTGAGAGGTCTAAAACCCGAGATTCGGCAATATCTTATCTCTCATAAAATTTTTTTATATTCAGATGTTGTAAACAGGGCTCAATTATTAGAGCGAGATAATGAGTATGTGCAACCGAGGGACCACAACCAGGGTCATACCGGTGGCGGCAGTCATCGAAGCAATGAAAACCAGCAGGGAGGAAAATATTCGGATAAAAGCGGTAACCACTCTGGTGGTAATCGTGGTCGTGATAATAGAAGGAGCGAGTCGGGAGGAGATTTCAAGAAGAGAAGGTACAACAATGATAACGTGAAGACGTCAGCACAAACATCAACTGTTTCTAGGGGAGGAGAACGACCACCGGTCGTATGTTACAAATGTGGGAAAGAGGGACATATCAGCCCAAACTGCCCACAACAATCTAAGGTATGTTATAACTGTGGAAAGGAGGGTCATATAGCTCGAGAGTGTTCTGTAGCAAAACCAAGTTCAGCGGGGATGGTGACTCCAAAAGCTGTCCCAGAAAAGTCAAAGTCAACGGTTCCTGGAAGAGCGTTTGTCGTGACTGGTCAACATACGAGGAACCCAAACGAAGTTAGCACGGGTTAGTTAATTATAAATTCTTGCGAAGTTTATACCTTACTAGATACCGGTGTTACCCATTCATTTATCTCTCCTGCTTATACTCAACGTTTAAACTTGACTCCGGAGAAATTAGAATTTGACCTATCTGTGGAGACTCCGTTAGGAGAAACTTTCATTACATCTACAGTTTATAAATCTTACTTAATCCAAGTTGGCACAATCACATTACCTGTTGATCTTATCTCTTTAAAGATACTTGCTTTTGATGTGATTTTAGGGATCGATTGGTTAACTACTCATTATGCCAAACTGATTAGCACAATCACATTACCTGTATACGCCGTCTACCCTATACTTGGTGACATTCTTCTATTATTCTGTTGGAACATCCTGTCTGTGTGTTTTACACCGGACCTGGTTCCGTTTTTATTATTATTCTGTTGGAACATCCTGTCTGTGTGTTTTACACCGGACCTGGTTCCGTCTTGTTATTATTCTGTTGGAACATCCTGTCTGTGTGTTTTACACCGGACCTGGTTCCATTATTTATTATTCTGTCGGAATATCCTGTCTGTGCGTTTACGCCGGACCTGGTTCCATTATTTATTATTCTGTTGGAATAACCTGTCTGTGCGGTCTATCGTATGCCGTGTGATTTCTTTTGTTATTCCATTATTTATTATACTCAGTTGATTAAGTTTTGACTTCTATACTCCATGAAATTAGTGGAATATCCTTGATAATTGCGGTTCATCCAGTATCTTTTCATGAAAATATTCTTCTAAGTATTCTTGAATTTTACTCCACAAAGCAGTATCATGTTGACAATTTGGACGTTGTTAAGGAGATTCCACTTGCACCTTTTAAGGAGATTGTGTTGGGCCCTAATATTGGTAACTACCATATTTAGGAGTCTTAATCCCACTCGGAGAAGGATTCTAAGGAGGTGAGAGCACTATAAATACAAGGTCAAGGTTACAATTAAGGGGTAATACTTACTTTTGAGCACTATACACTTAGCCTTCACTGTTAAACCTTGAGAACGACATGTACTTATTCTCACATCGGAGCTATCCCCCGGCGGCACGGCCGTCAAGCTTCTGTGTGATCCGTTATTGTGCAGGTTTCAGCGCGTGGATTCTGTGATTGGATGCGCAGACGAAACTTGGCGTTAACATATAATACATTAGTTATAATTAATACATCAATAAAGTTTAAAGATTTAATTATTAATTCTTGATTTATTGTAAATACATTTAATTAATATACATTTTAAATGAATAAACCTAATAGTATATTTAATATTTATAATAAGTTAGTTACTTAGTTGATTAAATATTAATAATAAGTTAGTTTATTATAAATACTAAATTACTAATATTAACATTAAAATTTAATTAATATTTCCTGCTACTTTTAATGTTAAATATTAACATTAATTAATACATCAATAGACTAACATTTTTTTTATTAAATATTAATAATTAATTAGTTTATTTTAAATACTCAAAATTTTTATTAATTTGGATATGCTAAATTCTTAGGGGGGGGTTTATGATTTTTATTATTTTTCAGATATTCTGTTGTAGTAATTTAAAAAATAATTTCATGAAGCAATTAGAAAATTAATTGAAAATAATACTTTAGATATAACTATGTAAGGGTTTAATAGCCATAAAGAAAAAGATATATGTGTATTTGAACTTTACAAAATATATGTCCAATAAATCTTGGTACTAAAAATAAAATAAAATACTCTATCTGTCCCTAGATAAAAGTTATGGTGAACTTTTTACGCATATTAATAAGAAGAATGAAATGACAAAATTATCCATAATAATATGTCATTAATCATTTCGAATGTAGGTGAGAGAGTGACTTTCTAGCTTTTCAATTCAAAATATTTCCAATACATAACTAATTATGCTTATTGAATATAGAGAGAGAATTATAAAAAAAAATGAGATATTTAATGCTAAGGGTATATTAGAAAAAATTGTGTAAAAAATTAGTTATTAAAGGAAAGTCAACATTTAACATGGGACTACCTAAAATAGTAATAAGAACTTTTATCATGGGACGGGAAGAGTAGAAAAATTAACTTTATATTCAAAATATAAAAGTGTAATCTATAATGAGTTAATTTTATTTTGCATTTATAATCATATGTATCGTAGTAGATTGTATTCAAAATATATTTTGTATAAAGACAAATTGTGCATAATAGACATATATTTAGGAAATCAGTTTGTTTTATATTACAGTTACATCTAAATTATATTTTTCTTTGATTTAAAAGAAAAATATTTATTTTTGCTCTAATCATCCAACTTATATTGGTGTGCACTAGAATATTAAAATAAAATATATCTCAAAAATATTACATCATTTTTATAAAATTTTATTAATTTATATTTTTAATATTTAACATTAAAAGAAAAAAAAAAGGGAACTAGCTCGCACACCTAAACAAACCACAACCTAGACCTGGCAATATAGTTGGTCAAATTGTCGGGTCAACCCATATTAACTGGAACCAAATGGGTTGATTAACTATTTTTTTTTGGGTTGGTTAAAGTTTGGAACCATATTTTAAAAAGGATAAATTACATATACTAGTACATTTTTAAAAATAATTAATAATAATGGTGCATAGATAAAATAATTACAAAAATAATACAATTTTCCGTATTTATTTACAATATTAGTGCAATTAAGATTCTTTAATTTAGGGAATCATTATCTGGTGATTTTTTATTTGAAACGCGTGAATCTCTGTTGTTAACCCTTCTTTTTCTCTCAACTCCCATAATTTTTGTACTGGTATTTCGCTCTCTAAAATCTTCTTCTTCTTCTTCTTCTTCTCTATACTTTTGTACTCGTATTTCTCTCTCTCTTCTTCTTCTTTTTCATCACAGTTGTTAGACTAATTAACTAATTGGTGGCGTAAATTAATTATTTTTTAATTTACATTTATTGCACTTGTTAATCAACAAATCACACAGTCGAATACGCGACTTTCTCTCTCCAACTCTCTCACAATTGAAAGGATTCTAGTTTCTCTCTCTAAGGTCTGCTTCTAATTTCTGTTAATTCTTATTCTACTATTTAATTGTCAAATCATATATATACGCTATGTTTCTAACAGAATGGAGTATTGATTGTTTGGGTTTGTGTTGTTTTTATATTTTGTATAGAATGATTGATACAAAGAAAAAGGATGGAAAGAGAAAAAGAATCACAGAGGGTGATTTTATTAAGGACTTGAATAAATTTATTTGTTTATGCAGTTAGATTCTGATTTTGATGTTCCTGTAGTTAAGACAGAAACTCAAGTTCATAGCCAGAAGATATTTTCAACCCAAAAATTTTTAAAGGTGTGCTAATTTAAATTTTGTTATTGTTACTATCATATAACTGTTTGGTTACTTCTGCATTATGTTTTGGTTACTGTTATTTATGATTCGGATACCATTTTTGTTACCTTGATTTGATATTTTTGTTACTTTTTTATGTTGTTATGGTTACCATGTATTTACTTAGTATACATGGTTGACTAAACTGGTTTTGGTGTATATGTTGTTTATGTATTGGTTACCATTAAAATATATTTTTGTTACTATCATATAAATATTTGGTTACTACTTTAGTATGTTTTTGGTTATTGTTAGTTTCTGATTTAGATTCTATTTTTGTTTCCTTGAGTTGGGATTTTGGTTACTGTTTTTTGTTATTCTGGTTACCATGTATTTTCTTAGTATATATGGGTTGACTAAACTGTGTTTGGCCTATATGTTGTTTATGTATTGGTTACCATTAATATATATTTTGGTTACTAACATATAACTGTTTGGTTACTTCATTAGTATATTTTTGTCGTTGTTGGCTTATGATTTGGATGCCATTTTTTTTTCTCAATTGGGATTTTGGTTACTTTTATATATTATTTTGGTTCCAATGTATTTGCTTAATATACATTAGTTGACTAAACTGGGTTTGGTATACATGTTGTTTATGTGTTAATTACCATTAAAACATGGTTTGGTTACTATTATGTAACTGTTTGGTTACTTCTTTAGTATATTTTTTGGTATACATATTTTTGTTTTGGTGACCTTTAAATTATATTTTGGTTAATATTATATATAACTGTTTGTTTACTACATAAAATGGTCTGTACTACATGTTGTTTATATTTTGGTCACCATTATATTATATTATATAACTTTTTGGTTACTGCTTTATTATGATATGGTTAATGTTATATTATGATATGATAACTATTATTGTGCAGTCAATATGGGATATTGGTTATTTGTTATAGTCTGTTTTGGCTACTATGTAATTGTTATATTATGTTTTGGTTATTATGTTGTTATTTGTTGGTCACTACGTAATTATTTATGTTATAAATATTGTTTATATCTGGTTACTAATGACTGTGTAAATCTGATTTTGTTTATTTGCAGTTATGAGATATTTACTATGAGGAATGTAACAAAAAATTCACTAAAAAAGTTATATATTGGTGTGACATGGAAGTCCCCAGCATTATTACCAAGAAATTGAACCCAAGTCAGTTGAAGAAGTTTAAGGCATCATTAATTTGTGGATGTATTATTTTTGTAAATAATAAACCCAAGTCATAATAAATCATGTATTTGTTTAGTATACATTGATGTATTATTTTTGTAAATTCTTTCAAATATATTCCACAAGGGTTATGCTCTTTTAGAAAATTTATTAGAAAAGTTATGGTTAAATGTACATGTGAGAGTATATATGGGTTGCCTAAACTTGGTTGGATATACAGGTTATTTCTGTTTTGGTTACCATTAAAACATGTTTTGGATACTTTCATATAACTATTTGGTTATTTCTTTATTATGTTTTGGTTACTGTTATCTTATGGTTTGGCTACTATTATTGTGTCCTCAATGTGGGATTTCAGATACTTTTATTTTTTATTATGGCTAATATGTAATTGTTTATTATACATGGATTGTCTAAACTGGATTTTATTACATGATGTTTCTATTTTGGTTACCATTAAAACATGTTCTGGTTATTATCATATAATTATGTGGTTACTGTTTTATTATGTTACATTATGGTTACTTGTGACGCTCCCAAAACAGGTATACAATACCAATTCTGAGTCGTCAATAACATGGTATAGAAACAACTACAACTTTATTAATACAACATAAAAATTGTGAGTGTAAATACAAATATTGTCATCTAGACAATATCCACACTCAAATAAGTCCTCATTACGATTATTGGTACAATATTTTACAAAAAAAATGGTGAGGACTACTAAAACAACTCCCTAGAACCTTCATTCCATACCCCGACTAGTACTTGCTACATTCTCGCCTCCTGAGAAGAAAATGGAACAACAAGGAAAATGGTGAGCTCAACTAGCCCAGTAAAGAATATTATGACTAAGATAATATACAACAAATTATCGTTAGTCTTCAACAGAAAAAAATTTAATAGAATACAATAGACAACAAATTTTAAATCAATATTCGCAGCGGAAAATAATAATTCATAGAAAAGTTACGTAGAGAATGAAATCTACGATTATCTATGAATTTAAAAGCCCATCATCAACATTTTATCCCTGTAATATTAATCAATAAATATCTTGAATCAAATAGTCATCTTTCCACTACAGGCCAAAGATATTCATCAGTTGGTCATGTTCACCTCAACACCTGTTCATCTTTGCACTACGGCCAAAGATATTCATCAGAAATCATTCATCTTTGCACTACAGGCCAAAGATATTCAGTTATATCATCATTTAAGACTGAGGATGATGAAAAATATTTTAAAGAAAACGAATCCAGTGAAGCAAAATAACAAATATTAAGGATTCGTATTTCGATTTATCCATGTCCAAAAATACCTTATCATAGTTGTGACGCCCCCAAAATTAGGTATACATCACCCATCTTGGGTCGCATGTTGAGTTCTTTCTGAGTGAAGAAATATTTGAGGCTTTTATGGTCTGAATATATCTCCACTTTCTCCCCATATAGATAGTGCCTCCAGATCTTTAGCGCGAAAACGACTGCTGCCAACTCTAGATCATGAGTAGGATAATTCATCTCATATTCTTTAAGTTGTCGCGAGGCATAGGCTATGACTTTCCCACGTTGCATGAGAACACATCCTAACCCTTTACCTGAAGCATCGCTGTAGATAACAAATCCATCTGAACCAGATGGTATTGTCAGAACAGGTGCCGAAATGAGTCTCCTCCTAAGCTCTTGGAAACTCTTCTCGCATTCTTCGCTCCATACGAATTTGATATCCTTCCGAGTCAGCTGAGTTAACGGGGTAGCGATTCGAGAAAACCCTTCTACGAATCTCCGATAATAACCAGCTAAGCCCAGAAAACTACGTACATCGGTCACCGTCTTCGGTTGCTCCCAGCTTTGTATTGCTTCAATCTTCGCCGGGTCCACAGATACTCCATGTTTCGACACCACGTGCCCTAAGAATGCTACTTCCTCAAGCCAGAACTCGCATTTCTTTAACTTAGCATATAACTTGTTTTCACGCAGCCTTTGGAGTACCAGCTTCAAATGGTGCTCATGATCTTCACGGCTTTTGGAATATATGAGGATGTCATCAATAAAGACAACAACGAACTGATCCAAATAATCCTTGAATACTCGGTTCATCATATCCATGAAAGCCGCAGGAGCATTAGTCAATCCAAAAGACATGACTAAGAATTCATAATGCCCGTACCGAGTTCTAAAGGCAGTCTTTGGAATATCCTCAGTTTTAACCTTCAGCTGATGATATCCAGAACGAAGATCGATTTTTGAAAAGAATTGTGCTCCTTGTAACTGGTCAAACAGGTCATCAATACGAGGTAGCGGATACCTATTCTTGATAGTGACATGGTTTAATTCTCGGTAATCGATACAAAGTCGCATACTCCCGTCTTTCTTCTTTACAAATAAAACAGGAGCACCCCAAAGAGATGTACTAGGACGAATAAAGCCGATGTCCAACAACTCTTGTAGTTGGACTTTTAACTCCTGAAGTTCAATAGGAGCCATTCGATATGGGGTTTTAGAAATAGGCTTTGTACCAGGTTCAAGATCAATAAAGAATTCAACTTCACGTTCCAGGGGTAGACCGGAAAGTTCTTCAGGAAATACGTCAGGAAAGTTGCTAACAACAGGAATATTATTCAAATTTGACGTGTCTTTATTCAAATCCATAACATGGGCTAGGAAAGCTTGACATCCGTTTTTCAATAAACGAATGGCTTTGTGACTTGATATGACAGTGATTGATTTTAATGGCTTTGTTGCTTGAATTCAAACAACAGGTTGATTAGGAATATGAAAACTAACCACCTTACGAAAACAATCAATTTTAGCATGATGAGTAGTTAACCAATCAATTCCTAAAATCACGTCAAATGCAAGTATCTTTAAAGAGATAAGGTCAACAGGTAAGGTGATGGTGCCAACTTGGATCAAACAAGATTTATAAACAGTGGATGTGATGAAAGTTTCCCCTAACGGAGTCTCCACAGATAAATCAAAGTCTAATTTCTCCGGAGTCAAGTTTAAACGTTGAGCACAAGCAGGAGAAATAAATGAATGGGTAGCGCCGGTATCTAGTAAGGTATAAACTTCACATGAATTTATGATTAGCTTACCCGTGATCACCTCGTTTGGGTTCCTCGCATGTTGACCAGTCACGACAAACGCTCTTCCAGGAACCGTTGACTTTGACTTTTTTGGGGCAGCCTTTTGAGTCACCGTCCCCGCTGAACTTGGTTTCGCTATCGTACAATCTCGAGCGATATGTCCTTCCTTTCCACAATTATAGCATACCTTGAACTGTTGTGGACAGTTTGGGCTGATATGTCCCTCTTTTCCACATTTATAGCATATGACCGGTGGTCGTTCTCCTCCCTTGGAACCAGTTGCTGCTGGTGCTGACGTCTTCGTATTATCATTGTTGAATCTCCTCTTTTTAAAATCTCCTCCCGACTCGCTTCTTCTATTTTCATAGCCACGATTACCACCAGAGTGGTTGCCGTTCTTGTCTGTACTTTTCTTTCTCCGCTGGTTATCATTGTTCTGATGACTGTTGTCACCGATATGATCCTGGTTGTGGTCCCTCGGTTGACCGTACTCGTTATCTCGCTCCAACAATTGAGCCCTGTTGACAACATCTGAATAGAGAGAAAATTTATGAGAAATGAGATATTGACGTATGTCGGGTTTCAAACCTCTCAGAAACATCCGTGTCATACGTTCCTTATTCTCCACCAAATGAGGTGCAAACCTGGACAACTCTGCAAACTTCGCCTCGTACTGGGACACCGTTATGTTATTCTGCTCCAGTCTAATAAACTCTACCTCCTTCATATGACGAATACTTTCAGGAAAGTACTTGTCATTGAATAGTTTCTGAAATGTCTCCCAAGACATGCTGAGTGCGGCTGGATGGGTACGCTTCACAGATTCCCACCAGTAGTATGCCTCGCCACGAAACATAAAGGTGGCGAATGGAACCTACTGTTCCTCCGTGCATCCCAAGACATCAAATATCTTGGTAATTTGCTTGACCCATGTCTCCGCCTTAATCGGATCTGGCTTTCCCCTGAATTCTGGTGGTCCCAACTCTTTGAACTGCTTGGCTGTGACCAGCTGTGCGTTGCCATTGTTTCTTCCTATATTTTGAACAGGAATCTCCTTCGTCTGGTTTTGCATGAACCGCAAAAAGCTTCTAAACATCTCATCGTTCATCGTCTGCTCATTGGTGTTGTTCACAGGAGGAACATTGTCAGCCTGTTGCACGTTCTCCTCGTTGGTGAGTACAGGTGTCTCCACGGTTTCATTTACTCCACTGTTAACATTCTCAGTCGACATTCTCAAATACTGCCATAAAACAAGGGTTAATTTAACAAATTAACAAATCACATAATATCCCTATATTATGACCGACCAACAAATAAGCTTAGGTAGGACACACTAGCGAAGGATTTACTCGTCTCTCCCCTCCTAGTTCTATTCCCCGATCTCCGCCAGAGATCATATCCCTAAGCTCTGATACCAACTGTGACGCCCCCAAAACAGGTATACAACACCCATTCTGAGTCGTCAATAACATGGTACAGAAACAACTACAACTTTATTAATACAACATAAAAACTGTGAGTGTAAATATAAATATTGTCATCTAGACAATATCCACACTCAAATAAGTCCTCATTACGATTATTGGTACAATATTTTACAACAAAAATGGTGAGGACTACTAAAACAACTCCCTAGAACCTTCATTCCATACCCCGACTAGTACTGGCTACATTCTCGCCTCCTGAGAAGAAAATAGAACAACAAGGAAAAGGGTGAGCTCAACTAGCACAGTAAAGAATATTATGACTAAGATAATATACAACAAATTATCGTTAGTCTTCAACAGGAAAAAATTTAATAGAATACAATAGACAACAAGTTTTAAATCAATATTCGCAGCGGAAAATAATAATTCATAGAAAAGTTACGTAGAGAATGAAATCTACGATTATCTATGAATTTAAAAGCTCATCATCAACATTTTATTCCTGTAATATCAATCAATAAATATCTTGAATCAAATAGTCATCTTTGCACTACAGGCCAAAGATATTCATCAGTTGGTCATGTTCACCTCAACACCTGTTCATCTTTGCACTACGGCCAAATATATTCATCAGAAATCATTCATCTTTGCACTACAGGACAAAGATATTCAGTTATATCATCATTTAAGACTGAGGATGATGAAAAATATTTTAAAGAAAACGAATCCAGTGAAGCAAAATAACAAATATTAAGGATTCGTATTTCGATTTATCCATGTCCAAAAATACCTTATCATAGTGAAGTAAAATTTAAGAATGATCAAAACATGGATACAATCAAAGCTAGTATCCAGAATAGATATTTGGACGAAAAGAAAGAAATTTTATTTTTCGATGAATAGTAACTCATGAATAGTAACTCATGAATAGTAACTCATGAATAGTAACCCCGATATGAAAAGTTCCCAATTTGATAAAAAGTTCAGATCAATACTTCGGCATAATGATATTGAAGAAAATAATATCATTTAAGAAGAAATAACATCCCTTACCTCGGAAAGACGGTACTTCTGATTGGAATACTAGATATAGTGCTGAAGGAAACTTGCACCGTATAGCAACACTCAAAGTATCAAATACTCACAAGAATACGCTCGATATAGAGAGAGAAATAGAGAGAAACTTGTGTTTCTGGTGTGATTTTCAATTCTAACCTAAGCACCCTATTTATAGGAAAATGCTTAGAACACCAAAACAGAAAATTTAATATATATATATATATATATATATATATATATATATATATATATATATATATATATATATCAAGCCCACCTTAGAAAATCTGAAATCAGCCACCTTGCACATGTTTATGATGTCCAAAAAATACAAAAAACGTTTTTTCTCAAAATAATTAACTAAAACTCCCAAAAATCAATTATTTCAGAACTTCGAAACTTCAATAATTCATAATAAATAGTTCTTTTGTCAGAAAATTCGAATCTCGCGAGTTTTTATAGGAAATTCAATTCTCTACAACTTTACAGAAGAAAGTTTTTCCAAATTCTAAACAGAAATTGACCGAAATCCATAAACGGGCGATTTTACAGTCAATAATAAATTTTTGGTCAAGAATTGTATCCACCAACACACAAAACATGTGGTAATCATTTAATGCCACAAAAATACTCTTCCTCCTCATATACTCATATACCCCACATTCATTGTAAAAATATCACCATCAATATATTATTAAAATAATATATTTAAATGAATTATTTTATCAGAAAAAGATAAAATATTAATTTTCAACAATTGTCACATTAAAAATTTTCTCCATCTATATCCACATAAAATCACTATTTTTCTCATCATATAAATCAATAATTAATTATACACAAATAATATTACAGAACCACAGTACTGGCAACCAGGCCGTTCCCAAGAAAGAGGGGGCTTTCCAATAAGGATTTCTCCTTGCTGGCGCGCAATTAGATGACCAAACCTCTCCTTAGACAGAATTTTCTAGACATTGCCAATAATGTTATCTAATAATATTATTCAGATAATATGAATTATTGCTCCGATAATGAAAAATACTGCGTAGTGACAATTATTGAAATAACAGTAATATAAAATATCAACGCAGCAATTATTGAATCAATAAAATACAATATTGAACAGTAATTACTGTAACAATTATTGAGTAGTGCCTTCTTACGTAAGAATCAATAATTGGTGCAATACCGTGTGCTACGCGTATTACCGTGTTTTAACCACCGGGTATTCCAACAGTATTAACGGTAACAACTACGCCGTTATTTATAAACAACTTATTTTTATCGTTTTCTTTATCCAATCGTTTTCTGTTATGGGGCCCACACAAGGCTGCGCCGTCGTACGAATATTCTCCGACAGTAAGAATATTCCACGACCAAGCGAATATTCCCCGACAACAATGAATATTTTATAACCACTTGCTTATTTAAAATATTTGCGCATTTTACCCATAACTAACCACATTAATCAAATCAACCCTTACTATTTCAGAATAATAAATAGAGAAAATTAAATTTTATTTATTAATAATTTGGGGTCTTACATTACTGTTATTAGTAACCAGATAGTCACAAGCTTAAATTAGGACAAACATTAATTGTTAAATGTACATGTGTGAGTGTCCTATTTATCTACAAGTTTGTTAGTAACCAGATAATTATCATAGATAATTATCATAGATAGTTACAAGCTTGTTAGTAACCAGATAATTATAAACTTGTATCAAGACTGTTATAAAGTGTTAAAGGTATATGTTTTATGTATACCACGTCATCATGATAGAATAAGAAACTCCAATTAGGAGTTCTCATTTATATATATGATGGTCACTTATAGATCTCATATTAAAATAAAAATAGCTTAAGAGGTGAAATTGATAACCAAACATGCATATAAGGGTAACCATTTTAGTTTTTGTTAGTAACTAAATAATTAAAAACTTATATCAGAACAATTATCAAGTGCTTAATGTACATGTGAGGGTTTCCATTTATCTAGCTGATGGATACTTTTAAATTACGTAGTTATAAAAGTTATTTGGAAATGGTCCATGCTAGTTGGTAACTAAATATGAATATAGAGGTAACCATTTTATTTTAGATGGGTAACCAAATTTACATAAAAATATATCAGAACAGTTACCAATTGTTCAATGTATATGTTTACTTTATATTGATAACTCATGATGGAATCAAAAATTACAATATTAATCAACATCAATTTTGGTTACTGTACACCATCAAAAATGTTACCAACCATGTGGTTAATGGTTACTAACAATAAACAATTATATATTTCTATAAACAATTAAATTTGTTGTATTGGTTACTGTCAGTCTCCATTGTCTAACAACTGAATAAATATTATAAAGTAACCAAATCAATATTAGACAGTAACCAAATTACATAATCTTAGTAACCAGAATATAAACCACATTTTTACAAACAATTTTGAAGGCCTGAATGATAGAATTTGACCAAAAAATCCTGCAGTTCACCAGCAAAGCTAATGACTTTTGATCGTTGACCCGTCTCCAATAAAATTAGGCTCCGAAAATGCCAAAATTCGACACTCCAAACTTGACAGAAATTGCCAAATTGTCACTGGATCAAATCTTTCCATAATCTATCAAATCTTTCCATAAACTAGATCAAATGTAGTTAATCAATGTCACTGGATCAAATGTCACTTGATTAAAGACTAACAGGTGTATGAAGGTAACCAATGTAGTTACTCAGTAACCATCAATATAAAAAAAACCAGTATAAAACACAGTAATATTATGTAGTAACCATGGTAATAATACACAGTAAACAAGTCAGCATTATATACTAACCAAATCCAGATTAGACAGTAACCAACATATATTTACTTAGTATCCATAACATAAAACATATTTGACATGCATTTTACAGCAAAAACAAACAATATAAAAAACATCAATATGTACTTAAAGATTCAACAGTTGCAGGAAGGTAACCAATGTATTTAATAAGTAACCATCACTATAAAAATTATCAGTATAATATACATTTAAAATATACAGCAACCAAATAAACATTATACATTAACCAAATCAATAATAAACAGTAACCAATTTCTATGTACTTAGTAACCAGAATATAAAACATATTTTTACATGCATTTTGAAATCAAAACAGTCAATATACTGACTTTGTTACCAATTAAAGAGCGAAAAACTTAAGAAAAGTAACCAATATACGAGTATATAGTAATCACGGGATAACCAAATAAACATTATACAGTAACCAAATCAATAATAAACAGTAACCAATTTATATGTACTTAGTAACCAGAATATAAAACATATTTTTACATGCATTTTGAAATCAAAACAGTCAGTATATTGACTTTGTTACCAATTAAAGAGCGAAAAACTTAAAAAAGGTAACCAATATACAAGTATATAGTACCCACGGGGTAACTATATCCATATAAACTTTAATCTCAAAGTTGTTACAGAGGTTGATTTCTGATTTTGAAGTTGTTGTTGATCTTGTTGAAATTGTTGTTGATCTTGAAGTTGCTGTCGATCTTCTCCTCTATTATCCGATCTCAGAGTTGCATCTCGTCTTCTCCGATCGATCTGTCGTTGCTCTGTTTTTTCTGATCTCTAAATTGCCTTTTTTCTTCATTAGCGTGAATTTAGGATCGGTCAGTTGAAAATATAAAAGTCGATAACTGACGTGTAGGAAGTTAATGACGCGTAATTTTAGCAAGGTAATATTGTGTTGCGTTATTTTTGTAATTATTTTGTGGATGTTTTATTTTTGTAATTACTTTCTAATTGTTGTATATTAGTGTTAAGGACCCTTTTAAAAAATAAATATAGTTCCAACCCGGTTAACCATTTTTCGACCAATATTTTATTTCAAATCCAAATCAAAAATTCTTTCAACCCATATTTACATATTCAAGAAGCTCAACTACCAGTCACTCAACCCACCTAACCCACCCAACCCAACCCAACCCACCCTGTACCCACACCCACACTCACATCCACCCCCACACCCAAATAAAAAATAATAATATTATGTGATTATGTATACACTCCTTACCCCTACCCCTCCCACCCCACCCCACTCCACCCCACCCCACCCCGCCCCGCCCCACTCCATCCATTACTACCCCACCCACGCACTCAGTCACTCACCCACCCACTCCACCCCCGCATCCACCCCCATCCACCCACTCACCTCCACCCTACCCACCGTCACTCCACCCACCCCACCTTACCCACCCCCATACCCCTATCCACCCTACCCCCACCCACCCACATACCCCCACCCTACCCCCTACTCACCCCACCCCACCCCACCCCACCTACTCACCCACCCTTCCATCCAACCCACTTACCCCCACCTACCCCTACCCACCCCCACCCCCTACCCCCATTCACCCCACCCACCCACCCACCCACCCCACCTATCTATCTACCCTCCCCATTTTGTATGACTTACAAAGGATGGAGATAGAGATGAAGGCTCCAAGTACCCACATGATAATATCAAATATACGAGTAGAACCGACTTTAATCGATAAAGTTAAAGCTGCTCAAGCTACGGACATAAAGCTGATGCGTATGAAGAAGAAAGTGCAAGAAGGTGCTATTCCAGAAGCAAGAATCGATGAAGAAGGAATACTTCGAGTCAACTCTAGACTTTGTGTTCCTAACGATTTTGACTTGAAGCATAGAATAATGATGGAGGCACACAACACACTGTTTGCAATCCATCCTGGGAGTACCAAAATGTATCACGATCTTCGACACACATTTTGGTAGAGCAATACGAAAAGAGAGATCGCGGAGTTTATCTCGAGGTGTTTAACTTGTCAACGTGTAAAGGCGGAGCATCAAGTGTCAAAGGGTCCATTGCAACCACTTGAGATCCCGAAATGGAAGTGGGAACACATTATCATGGATTTCGTTAAAGGTCTTCCCAAGGTTTCTCAAGGCATAAATGCGATTTGGGTTATTGTTGATAGATTAACCAAGTCTGCTCATTTCTTACCGATACGTGAGGCTTATTCCCTTGAACATCTTGCTAGTATGTATGTGAACGAGATTGTGAGATTGCATGGCATGCCAGTATCCATAGTTTCGGATCGTGATCTAAGATTCACTTTACGATTTTGGGTTAGCTTGCAGAAAGCTATGGGCACGGATTTACGATTCAGTTCGGCATACCATCCTCAAACGAACGGACAATCAAAGAGGACTATTCAAACTCTTGAAGATCTATTAAGACTCTGTGTCCTAGATCTCAAAGGGAGTTGGGATAAGTACCTACCATTGGTGGAATTCTCCTACAATAACAGTTATCAGGCGAGCATAGGTGTGGCTCCATTCGAGGCGTTGTATGGAAGAAAATGTCGTTCTCCAGTATGCTGGGACGAGGTGGGTGAAGCAACATTGTTGGGACCAGAGTTGGTACGCATGACTACAGAGAAGATCCAAACGATTCGACAACGTATACAAACGGCACATGATCGACAAAAGAGTTATGCGGATCTTCATCGGAAGGACGTGAAATTTAATATTGGGGATCATGTATTGTTACGTGTTGCACCATGGAAGGGAGTTACAAGATTTGGAAAGAGAGGAAAGCTCAATCCAAGATTTGTTGGTCCATTTGAGATTCTTGAGCGAATAGGAAATGTGACATATAGACTCGCATCACCTCCAAGCATGTCTCGTGTTCATAATATTTTTCACATATCTATGCTTCGTAAATATGTTAAAAACCCGAACCACATTATTGAGTTAGAACCAGACGAGATAGCTGAAGATTTAACGTACGAGGAGGTACCTGTTAAGATCTTGGATAGGAAAGAGCATGTCCTACGCACAAAGATTATACCACAAGTTAAGATTTTGTGGAGAAACCATGCTATTGAAGAAATGACCTGGGAGTTGGAATCAGAAATGAAAGCGAGGTATCCTCACCTTTTCGAAATATCAGGTACGTACGTCAATTTCGAGGACGAAATTTCATAAGGAGGGGAGGTTGTAAGACCCCAGCTTATTAATGAATAAAATCAAATTTTCTCTAAATATTATTGTGAATAATAAGGGATTAATTTGATATAATACTTTGGTTATGGGTGAAATGTGCAAATTTTGCAAAATAAGTAAGTGGTTATAAAATATTCATTTTGTCGGGGAATATTTGTTTGGTCGTGGAATATTCTTGCTGTCGGGGAATATTCGTACGACGGCGCAACCTTGTGTGGGCCCCATAACGGAAAGCGATTGGATGAAGAAAACGACAAGTATAAGTTGTTTATAAATAACGGCGTAGTTGTTACCGTTAATACTGTTGGAATACCCGGTGGTTAAAATACAGTAGCACACGGTATTGCACCAATTATTGATTCTTACGTAAGAAGGCACTACTCAATAATTGTTACAGTAGTTATTATTCAATATTTTATTTTATTGATTCAATAATTGCTGCGTTAATATTTTATAGTATTGTTGTTTCAATAATTATTGCTGCACAGTATTTTCCTTTATCAGATCAATAATTCATATTATTTGAATAATATTATTAGATAACATTATTGGTAATGTCTAGAAAGTTCTGTCTAAGGAGAGGTTTGGTCATCTAATTGCGCGCCAGTAAGGAGAAATCCTTATTGAAAAGCCCCCTCTTTCCTGAGAACGGCCTGGTTGTCATAAATGTGATTCTGTAATATTATTTGTGAATAATTAATTATTGATTCATATGATAAGGAAATATTTATTTTATGTGGATATAAATGAGGGATATATTTTTGTGGTTAAAAATGAAGGAGTTATGTTGAGATTTTTATCAGTATTTTTATCGGAATGGAGGTATTAAAAATCAGGATTTTTGAGATATTTTGCGGGGGTTATAATTTTTAATCCGACCGTTGGATCGTGGTAATTTTTGGATATGTTATACATATATAAGTTGAGTATATGTCCATAAATTTTGAACCGTTAAAAATGAACGTATGATTTATTATGAATTTTACGAGATGACTGGTTTAGGAATTGTTGAATTTTCGGAGTTAATCATTTTGGTGGAAAATTCTAGAATTGGTGGGCCCCACTATTGGTTGGTGAAGAAATGTGCTGAGATTTTTATTCAAATGTGGTGGGTTGGAATAGTAACAGGTAAAGCCATCAGGTTGCAGGTTAAGTCTGCTTCGGCGTGCTAACATTTTTCTATAAATAGAGGGCTAAGTTAGAATTGAAAATCACACCAGAAACAAGTTTTCTCTCTTTTTCTCTCTAGATTATTGAGTGTATTTTGTGAGTATTTAGATAGTTTGAGAGTTTTTATTCATCAGAGCAAGTTTCTTTCAGCCTTATACCGGTAGTCCGACCAGAAGTACTGATATTTTGAGGTAAGGGATATTATTTTCTTCTTAAATGATATTATTTTTTTCAATATCATTATGTTGAAATATTAACATGAGTTTTTATCAAATTTAAAACTTTTTGTGTCGGGATTACTATTCACGTATACGTTACTATTCACGTATACGGCACTATTCACGAATACGACACTATTCACCGAAAAATAAAATTTTCTCTTTTTGTCCAAGATGTCTATTATGGTTACTATCTTTGATTGTATCCATATTTTAATCTTTATTTTTGAATTCTGCTTCACAATTGATTATTATGAAGTATTATTGATCTTGGATAAACTGTTATACGAATCCCTGCTATTTGTCCTTCTGTCTCACTGGATTCGTTCTCTTTAAGATATTTTCATCATCCTCAGTCCTAAATGATGATATTACTGAATATCTTTGGCCTGTAGTGCAAAGATGTATGATTACTTGATGAATATCTTTGGCCTGTAGTGCAAAGATGAACAGGTGTTGAGATAAACATGGCTGACAGGTGATACAAATGAATATCTTTGGCCTGTAGTGCAAAGATGAATATTTAGATAAAGATGATTATTAATTGATGTTACAGGGATAAAATATTGATGATGAACTTTTAAATCTTAGAAGATAGTAGAATTCATTCTCTACTTGACTCTTCTAATGGTTTGCTGTTTTCGTTGCAGTTGCTGATCCAAAACTTGTTGTCGATTATATTCTATCAGATTTTTCCCTGTTGAATACTAATGATAATTTGTTGTATATTATCTTAGTCATAATATTCTTTACTGGGCTAGTTGAGCTCACCCTTTTCCTTTTTGTTCCATTTTTCTTCTCAGAAGGTGAGAACATAGCAGGATCTAGTCGGGGTATGGAGTGATGGTTCTAGAAAGATGTTTTAGCATTCCTCACTATTTCTGTAAAATAATATTTGAATAATTGTATTGAGGACTTATTTGAGTGTGGATATTGTCTAAAAGACAATATTTATATTTAAACTCACAGTATGTGTTGTCTTATTTTGCACGATAATTGTATTATTGAAGTTGTAGTTTGCTTTCTGTACCATGTATTTGGCGACTCAGAATGGGTGTTGTATACTTATTTTGGGGGCGTCACACCTACCCACCCACCCACCCCGACCCCACCCCCACCTTACCTACCCCCACTCACCCACACCTCCACCCCCACCCCACCCTACCCTACCCTACCCACCAATACCCCCACCCATCCACCCCCACTCACCTACCCCCCACCCCACCCCCTATCCCTACTCACCCCACCCCACCCCACCCCACCCACTCACCCAACCACCTACCCACCCACCCTCACCCTACCAACCACTTACCCTACCCCCCACCCCACCCCCACCCACGCCACCCCCAACCTAGCCCTCCAAAAAAAATAATATTATGTGATTACGTATCCATCCCTTACCCCCTACCCACGCCCACCCCCACCCCCACCCCCACCCAAAAAAAAATATTATGTGATTATGTATATGTGACGTCCCCAAAATAGGTCCATTCCATCCAACCTATTCTGAGTCGCCAAATACATGATACAGAAAATAACTACAACTTTATTACAACAATTGTCGTGCAAAATACAACAACATATATGTTGTGAGTTTGGATACAAATATATACCAACTGTGACTCATGTCCAAACCTTGGATAGCACGTCACAATGACACCTTACATAAAGGTATAGTCAAAAACTGTTTTAGAAATTAGAATCTTTGGGAAGTGCTCAAGGAAACCTTCGTACATGGGAGGCCATGCGTCTAGGTTATGATAGATATCATATGGCCACAGAATTATCCTTGGTTGACCTAATAGACCCCAAAGAAAAATGAGAAAATTACTATCATATTCTTCCCAATGGCGAGTCTTCTCTTGACATATCGTTATCTCCACTGTCTCCAATTGGGAATTATACTCCAAACAAATACCAAGATTATATAGGTAGTGCTTGTAAATATACTCAACAAGTGGATAAGCACAACCCTGTCTTATAATGACACGAGGTTGTGTGTCATTAGACATCTTATATGATAGTGACAAAACACCCTTCCAAGTTAAGTTCACCTCACCCTCAACAGCTATAGACCACCGTTCTATTCCCCGATTATCCCCCGCATGACCCAGCTACACTTCTATCACTTGAAAAGAATTGTGAAGCAAAAGGGTGAGCACAACTAGCTCAGTAAAGAATATTATGAGTAAAGATAAATAAATTATCAATAGTCTTCGTCAGTAATAAATTAGAGATTTAGAACATATGGTAGATGATAAAACTTTTCAACCATAGTTGCAGCGGAATGAGCAATCCATTAGAAGAGTCAAATAGACCATAAAATCTATTATTTTCTCCATGTTAAAAGTCCACCAACAATGTTTAATCCATGTAACATCAATCAACAATTCCTATTCACAATCACGTATATAACTCATAATCATAATTGTAGTTCTAAATTCCTTTCCTCATCCAGGACAAAGATAAATTTCATCACCTGAAACATCAAATATTATGGTTATACCAAATCACAATTTATGTTCATAATCCTACTAATAAATTCATCTTTGCACTACGGCTAAAGATATATATCAACAAGTCATCTTTGTACTTCAGGCCAAAGATATTCATCAACAAGTCATCTTTGCACTACAGGCCAAAGATATTCATCAGTTGGTCATGTTCATCTAAACACCTGTTCATCTTTACACTATGGCCAAAGATATTCATCAAGAAATCATTCATCTTTGCACTACAGGCCAAAGATATTCAGTTATATCATCATTTAAGACTGAGGATGATGAAAAATATTTTTAAAAAAAAAGAATCCAGTGTGTTTTACACCGGACCTGGTTCCGTCTTGTTATTTATCTGTTGGAACATCCTGTCTGTGTGTTTTACACCGGACCTGGTTCCGTCTTGTTATTATTCTGTTGGAACATCATGTCTGTGTGTTTTACACCGGACCTGGTTCCATTATTTATTATTATTCTGTCAAAATATCCTGTCTGTGCGTTTATGCCGGACCTGGTTCCATTGTTTATTATTCTGTCGGAATATCCTGTCTGTGCGTTTTCGCCGGACCTGGTTCCATTATTTATTATTCTGTTAGAATAATCTGTCTGTGCGGTCTATCACATGCATGGTGATTTCTTTTGTTATTCCATTCGTTATTATACTCAGTTGGTTAAGTTTTAACTTCTATACTCCATGAAATTAGTGAAATATCATTGATAATTGCGGTTCATCCAGTATCTTTTCATGAAAATATTCTTCTAAGTATTCTTGAATTTTACTCCAAAAAGCAGTATCATGTTGACAATTTGGACGTTGTTAATTCTTGGATAAATTAATTCTTGAACTTGTTTTATTGAATTCTTATATCATTGTCATCATCCTCATGTTTATAAAATGTTGAAAGTCATCTGTGGCCTGTAGTGCATAGATGGACTTGGTATGATTATGACCAGGGATTATTCGCTATAATCATGACCGTAATGTTACAAATGATGTGGTCAAAGTCCTCATTGGCCGTAGTGCATTGATGGACAGTTGTTGGCATGATCATGACCATTAATGAATACACGAATATCCTTGGCCGTAGTGCAGGGGTGATTTGATGATGTGGATTATTTTATTAAGTTGAGTCCCAGCGATAACTGTGACGCCCCCAAAATAGGTATACAACACCCATTCTGAGTCGCCAAATACATGGTACAGAAAGTAAACTACAACTTCAATAATACAATTGTCGTGCAAAATACGACAACACATACTGTGAGTTTAAATACAAATATTGTCATCTGGACAATATCCACACTCAAATAAATCCTCATTACAAATATTCAAACACTATTTTACAGAAATAGTGAGGACTGCTAAAATATCTTTCTAGAACCATCACTCCATACCTCGACTAAATCCTGCTATGTTCTCACCTCCTGAGAAGAAAAATGGAACAAAAAGGAAAAGGGTGAGCTCAACTAGCCCAGTAAAGAATATTATGACTAAGATAATATACAACAAATTATCGTTAGTCTTCAACAGGGAAAAATATGATAGAATATAATCGACAACAAGTTTTAGATCAACAACTGCAGCGGAAACAACAAACCATTAGAAGAGTCAAGTAGAGAATGAATTCTACTATCTTCAAGATTTAAAAGTCCATCATCAATATTTTATCCCTGTAACATCAATTAATAATCATCTTTATCCAAATATTCATCTTTGCACTATAGGCCAAAGATATTCATTTGTATCACCAGTCAGTCATGTTCATCTCAACACTTGTTCATCTTTGCACTACAGGCCAAAGATATTCATCAAGTAATCATACATCTTTGCACTACAGGCCAAAGATATTCAGTAATATCATCATTTAGGACTAAGGATGATGAAAAATATCTTAAAGAGAACGAATCCAGTGAGACAGAAGGACAAATATTAGGGATTCGTATAACAGTTTATCCAAGATCAATAATACTTCATAATAATCAATTGTGAAGCAGAATTCAAAAATAAAGATCAAAACATGGATACAATCAAAGATAGTAACCATAATAGACATCTTGGACAAAAAGGGAAAATTTTATTTTTTGGTGAATAGTGTCGTATTCGTGAATAGTACCGTATACGTGAATAGTGCCGTATACGTGAATAGTAACCCCGACACAAAAAGTTCTAAATTTGATAAAAACTCATATTAATATTTCAGCATAATGATATTGAAGAAAATAATATCATTAAGAAGAAAATAATATCCCTTACCTCAAAATATCAGTACTTCTGGTCAGAATACCGGTATAAGGCTTAATAGAAACTCTCAAAGTATCTAAATACTCACAAAATACACTCAATAATCTAGAGAGAGAAAGAGAGAAAACTTGTTTCTGGTGTAATTTTCAATTCTAACTTAGCCCTCTATTTATAGAAAAATGTTAGCATGCCGAAGCAGACTTAACCTGCAACCAGATGGCTTTACCTGCTACTATTCCCACCCACCACATTTGAACAAAAATATCAGCACATTTCTTCACCAACCAAGAGTGGGGCCCACCAATTCTAGAATTTTCCATCAAAATGATAAACTCTAAAAATTCAACAATTTCTGAACCAGTCATCTCGTAAAATTCATAATAAATCATACGTTCATTTTTAACGGTTCAAAATTTGTGGACATATACTCAACTTATATATGTATAACATATCCAAAAATTACCACGATCCAACGGTCGGATTAAAAATTATAATCCCTACAAAATATCTTTAAAATCCTGATTTTTAATACCTCCATTCCGACAAAAATACTGATAAAAACCTCAACATTAACTCCTTCATTTTTAACCACAAAAATATATCCCTCATTTATATCCACATAAAATAAATATTTCCTTATCATATGAATCAATAATTAATTATTCACAAATAATATTACAGAATCACATTTATGACAACCAGGCCGTTCTCAGGAAAGAGGGGGCTTTCCAATAAGGTTTTCTCCTTACTGGCGCGCAATTAGATGACCAAACCTCTCCTTAGACAGAACTTTCTAGACATTATCAATAATGTTATATAATAATATTATTCAAATAATATGAATTATTGATCTGATAATGGAAAATACTGTGCAGCAACAATTATTGAAACAACAATAATATAAAATATCAACGCAACAATTATTGAATCAATAAAATAAAATATTGAACAATAACTACTGTAACAATTATTGAGTAGTGCCTTATTACGTAAGAATTAATAATTGGTGCAATACCGTGTGCTACTGTATTTTAACCACCAGGTATTCTAACAGTATTAACGGTAACAACTACGCCGTTATTTATAAATAACTTATACTTGTCGTTTTCTTCATCCAATCGCTTTCCGTTATGGGGCCCACACAAGGCTGTGCCGTCGTACGAATATTCCCCGACAGTAAGAATATTCCACGACCAAACGAATATTCCCCGACAAAATGAATATTTTATAACCACTTGCTTATTTTACAAAATTTGCACATTTCACCCATAACCAAAGTATTATATCAAATTAACCCCTTATGATTCACAATAATATTTAGAAAAAATTTGATTTTATTCATTAATAAGTTGGGGTTTACAATAACAGTGTTGAAAAACCTTTTAAATCATAAAAGATAGTAGAGTTTATTTTCTACTTGACTCTTTTAGTGGATTGCTTGTTCCGCTGCAGTTAAACTTGATGTCTATTATATTTTATCAGTGTAACACTGTTGAAGGCTAATGATAATTTATTCTGCATTATCTTAGTCATAATATTTCTTACTGGGCTAGTTGAGCTCACCCTTTCTTTCACTGTTCTCTTCAGGAAATGAGAACATAGCTGGGGCAAGTCGGGAAATGGAGTGATGGTCCGAATGATGGAATTAGTTAGTAGTCCTCACTATTCTATGTAATGGTGTGTTAATAAATATAATGAGGACTCCTTTTGAGTATGAATACTCTCTAGAAGATAATATTTGTATTCAAACTCACAGTTTATGTTTTGTCGTATTGTACACGACAGTTGTATTAGTAAGTTATATTTGTATTCTGTACTATGTATCTGATGACCCAAGATGGGTGATGTATACCTAATTTTAGGGGCGTCACAGTTGGTATCAGAGCTTAGGGATATGATCCCTAGCTAAGATGTGAGAATAGAACTAGGAGGGGAGAGACGGGGAATTCCTTCGCTAGTATGACCTACCTAAGTTTATTTATATGATATTTAATTGGTCGGTCATAATATAAAGATAATATATGACATATCAATTAACTTTTATTTTGTGGCAGTATCTGAAAATGGCATCTGAGAATGTTGAGAATAGCAATAGAGCACATGCGACTGTTGATTCACCACATATCAATAATCAGGATAATGTGCATCAGGAAGGTGACAATCCACATGCAAACAACAACACTGACCAGATGATGAATGATGGAATATTCAGAAACTTTATGCAGTTCATGCAACAGCAGGCGAGAGCGGCTCCTGCCCAAAATATAGGTGGAAACACTGAAAACTCTCGGACGGTCTCCGCTAAACAGTTCAAGGAGCTAGGACCACCAGAGTTTAAGGGAGAGCCAAAACCACTTATAGTGAAAACATGGATAAAGCAGATTACCAAGATATTTGATGTCTTGGGATGCTCCGAGGAGCAAAAGGTTCCCTTTGTCACCTTTATGTTTCGAGGAGAGGCAGATTACTGGTGGAAATCGATTAAACGTACTCAACCTGCCGCACTGAAGATGTCTTGGGAGAAGTTTCAAGAGCTGTTCAATGACAAATACTTTCCCGAAAGTGTTCGTCACATGAAGGAGGTGGAGTTCATCAAATTGGAGCAGAATAATATGACCGTGTCGCAGTATGAGGCTAAATTTGCTGAGTTGTCCCGGTTTGCGTCCCACTTGGTGGATAATGAAGTGCGAATGACGCGAATGTTTTTGCGAGGTTTGAAACCTGAGATACGTCAACATCTTATTTCTCATAAACTGTGTTTGTATTCAGATGTTGTGAATAGGGCTCAGTTAGTGGAACGCGATAACGAGTCAACGCAACCAAAAGAGAGCAGTCGACAAAATGATAATACCAGTGAGAACAGTCATCGAAGCGGTGACAACAAGCGTGGAGGGAATCAACAGGCCAGAAATGGTAACCACTTCGGTGGTAATCAAGGCCAAAACAATAAGAATGGTCATTTCAAGAAGAGGAGATTCAACATTGATGGAAAGACGTCAGCACCAGCACCCGTTGTTAAGGAAGGAGAACGACCACCTATCATATGTTTCAAATGCGGAGGGGAGGGGCACATCAGTCCAAACTGCGCGATGCCGTCTAAAAAATGTTATAATTGTGGAAGAGAAGGTCATTTAGCTCGATTTTGCCGTTTACCAAAAACAAGTTCAGCCAAGATGGAGACACCAAAGGCCGTCCCAGAAAAGTCAAAATCGGTAGTGCAAGGGAGAGCGTTTGTTGTGACCTCCCAGAAAGCAAGGAACCCGAATGAGGTAATCACGGGTAGGCTTATCATAAACTCTAACGAAGTCTATACTTTATTTGATACCGGTTCTACCCATTCTTTTATTTTTCTACTTGCGCTCATCGATTAAATTTGATTCCGAAGAAATTAGACTTTGACTTATCTGTTGAAACTCCATTGGGATAAATCTTCATTACATCCACGGTTTATAAGTCTTGTTTGGTTCAAGTTGGTACCCACACATTACCTGTCGATCTGATTTCATTAAAAATACTTGCATTTGACGTGATTCTAGGGATTGATTGGTTAACTACTCATCATGTAAAAATTGATTATTTTCGTAAGGTTGTTAGCTTTCATATTCCTAATCGACCAATTATGCGAATTCAAGAAACCAAACCATTAAAATCAATCGCTGTTATCTCAAGCCATAAGGCTATTCGTTTATTGAAAATGGATGTCAAGCTTTCTTAGCTCATGTCACGAATCTAAACAAAAATACGTCAGTTTTGAATGATATTTCTATTGTTAATAAATTCCCTGACGTATTTCCTGAAGAACTTCCTGGCCTACCCCCAGAGCGTGAAATTGAATTTTGTATCGACCTTGAACCCAGTACAAAACTCATTTCCAAAGTCTCATATCGAATGGCTCCTATTGAACTTCAGGAGTTAAAGATCCAACTACAGGAATTGTTAGATATTGGCTTTATTCGTCCTAGTACTTCTCTTTAGGGTGCTCCTGTGTTATTCGTGAAGAAGAAAGATGGAAGTATGCGACTTTGTATTGATTATCGGGAGTTGAATCATGTCACAATCAAATACAGGTACCCATTACCACGTATTAATGACATGTTTGACCAGTTGCAAGGAGCACAATTCTTTTCAAAGATCGATCTTCATTCTGGATATCATCAGCTGAAGGTTAGAACTGAGGATATTCCAAAGACGGCTTTCAGAACTCGGTACGAGCATTATGAATTCCTAGTCATGTCCTTTGGATTGACTAATGCTCCTGCTGCCTTCATGGATATGATGAACCGGGTATTCAAGGAATGTTCGGATCACTTTGTGGTCGTCTTTATTGATGACATCCTTATTTATTCTAAAAGCCGTGAAGATCATGAGCAACACTTGAGGCTGGTACTCCAAAAGCTTCGTGAATACAAGCTTTATGCCAAGTTGAAGAAATGCGAGTTCTGGTTGGAGGAGATATCATTTCTTAGGCACGTAGTATCAAGTCGTGGAATATCGGTTGACCCGGCAAAGATTGAAGCTATTCAAAGCTGGGAGCAACCTAAATCAGTGACCGAAGTACGTAGCTTTCTTGGTTTAGCTGGTTATTATCGGAGATTCGTGGAAGGATCTTCTCGAATCGCTACTCCATTAACTTAGCTGACTCGAAAAGATACAAAGTTCGGTTAGAGCAAAGAATGTGAGAAGAGTTTTTAAGAACTCAAGAGGAGACTCATTTCAGCACCTGTTCTAACAATACCGTCTGGCTCGGAGGGATTTGTCATCTACAGTGATGCTTCGAGCAAAGGGTTGGGATGCGTTCTCATGCAATATGGAAAAGTCATAGCCTATGCATCAAGACAACTCAAGGAATATGAGAGGAATTATCCTACTCATGATCTAGAGTTGGCAACTGTTGTCTTTGCACTTAAAATTTGGAGGCATTACTTGTATGGGGAGAAGGTAGAGATTTTTACGGATCATAAAAGCCTCAAATATTTCTTCACTAAAAAGGAACTCAACATGCGACAACGACGTTGGCTTGAATTGTTAAAAGATTATGATCATACCATTCAATACCATCCTGGAAAAGCGAACGTGGTAGCTGACGCATTGAGTAGAAGATCATATGCAAGTACGAGTGCGATATTGTCAACACAAAGGCCCATTTTGTGTGACTTACAAAGGATGGAGATAGAGTTAAAGACTCCAGGGACCCATGTGATGATGGCGAATATACGAGTAGAACCAACTTTAATCGATAGAGTTAAAGTTGCTCAAGCTACAGACCTGGAGCTGATGCGTATGAGGAAGAAAGTGCAAGAAGGTGCTATGCCGGAAGCAAGAATCGATGAAGAATGAATACTTCGAGTCAACTCCAGACTTTGTGTTCCTAACAACCCTAATTTAAAGTATGAAATCATGATGGAGGCGCACAACACACCGTTTGCAATCCATCCTGGAAGTACCAAAATGTATCATTATCTTCGTCATACATTTTGGTGGAGCAATATGAAGAGAGAGATAGCGTTGTTTATCTCAAGGTGTTTAACTTGTCAACGAGTCAAAGCGGAGCATCAAGTACCAAAAGGTCCATTGCAACCACTTGAAATTCCAAAATGGAAGTGGGAGCACATTACCATGGATTTCGTTACCGGTCTTTCTAGGGTTTCTCAAGGTATTGATGCGATTTGGGTCATTGTTAATAGATTGACCAAGTCTGCTCATTTCTTACTGATACGAGAAACTTATACACTTGAACGTGTTGCTCGTATGTACATAAACGAGATTGTAAGACTGCATGGTATGCCAGTATCCATAGTTTCTGATCGAGACCCAAGATTCACTTCACGATTTTGGGTTAGTTTACAAAAAGCTATGGGCACAGATTTACGATTTAGTTCGGCATATCATCCTCAGACGGACGGACAATCAGAGAGAATTATTCAAACTCTAGAAGATTTATTAAGACTCTGTGTCCTTGACTTCAAGGGAAGTTGGGACAAGTTCTTACCATTGGTGGAGTTTTCCTACAACAACAGTTATCAAGCAAGTATTGGCATGGCTCTATTCGAAGCATTGTATGGAAGAAAATGTCGTTCTCCAGTATGCTAGGATGAGGTGGGTGAAGCAACGTTGTTGGGACCGGAGTTGGTACGTATGACTACAGAAAAGATTCAAACGATACGACAACGTATAAAAACCTCACAAGATCGACAAAAGAGTTATGCTGATCTTCATCGAAAGGACGTGGAATTTGATATAGGAGATCATGTGTTCTTACGTGTTGCTCCATGGAAAGGAGTTACGAGATTTGGAAAAAGAGGAAAGCTCAATCTTCGATTCATCGGTCCATTTTTAATCCTCGATCGAGTAGGAACTGTGGCTTATAGACTCGCTTGACCGCCAAGTATGTCTCGTGTTCATAACGTTTTTCACATATCCATGTTACGCAAATATGTGGAAGACCCGAACCACATTATTGAGTTAGAACCGGACGAAATAGCGGAGGATTTGACGTATGAAGAAGTTCCTGTTCAAATCTTGGATAAGAAGGAACATATTCTACGCTCCAAGGTTATACCTCAAGTCAAAGTTTTGTGGAGAAACCACGATGTTGAGGAAATGACTTGGGAGTTAGAATCTGAAATGAAATCGAGGTATCCTTACCTCTTCGACATACCAGGTACGTACCCTAATTTTGAGGGCGAAATTTCATAAGAAGGGGAGGTTGTAAGACCCCAACTTTTATAAATAAAGATGAATTTTCTATAAATATCAATTTTAAATATTATGGAGTTAATTTGATATAATGTTATAGTTGTGGGTAATATTTATAAATTTTGTAAAGTACGCAAGTTGTTATATAATATTCGATTGGTCGGGGAATATTCGTTTTAACATGGAATATTCGTAAAACGGCACAATCATTGGTGAACCCCACAACAAAATTATTGTCGGATTGAGAAAACGACAAAAATATTTCATTAAAAATAACGGCGGAAGTTTTACCATTGATACTGTTGAACTACTCGGTAGTAAAAGTACCGTAATACGTGTGGTTGCATAGTAGCACACGGTATTAATTAATAATGCTTATGTGAGAAGTCACTCAGTTTGATTCAATTATTGTCAGTTAATAATATGAATTATTTAGCGATAATGACGTTTTGTTTTATTCGTATTATTAACGTAATAAAACAGAAACATCTTTTTATATAAAATATAATACTTTATTAAAGTTATTCTATAAATAGAATATATTATATTTTATTTAAAAGATTTTTCTTTAAATATGGACCGTCAGATTAAAGTAATCAATCTGGACCGTTCATGGATTAGTTACTATGCATTTTATTTTTCTATAAATAGCAGCTCATTCCTTCATTATTTCTTATGAATTCACTGAACTCTAGAGAGAGAAACTATAGAGAGAGAGAAGAAGAGTATTCTGCTACTTAACTACTTTCTTATTTCAGCTCTTCTTTAAAACGGTAAGGGGTGTTATTCTTTTTTATTCATGAAGAGAACTTTTGTTATTCCATTTCTTATTATTCTGTTGGAATAACCTGTATACGCGGTCTACCCTATACTTGGTGACATTCTTTTATTATTCTGTTGGAACATCATGTCCGTGTATTTTACACCGGACCTGGTTCCGTCTTGTTATTTATCTGTTGGAACATCTTGTCTGTGTATTTTACACCGGACCTGGTTCCGTCTTGTTATTATTCTGTTGGAACATCCTGTCTGTGTGTTTTACACCGGACCTGGTTCTATTATTTATTATTATTCTGTCGGAATATCCTGTCTGTGCGTTTACGCCGGACCTGGTTCCATTGTTTATTATTCTGTCGGAATATCCTGTCTGTGGGTTTTCGCCGGACCTGGTTCTATTATTTATTATTCTGTTAGAATAACCTGTCTGTGCGATCTATCGCATGCATGTTGATTTCTTTTGTAATTCCATTCGTTATTATACTCAGTTGGTTAAGTTTTAACTTCTATACTCCATGAAATTAGTGAAATATCCTTGATAATTGCGGTTCATCCAGTATCTTTTCATGAAAATATTCTTCTAAGTATTCTTGAATTTTACTCCACAAAACAGTATCATGTTGACAATTTGGACGTTGTTAATTCTTGGATAAATTAATTCTTAAACTTGTTTTATTGAATTCTTATATCATTGTCATCATCCTCATGTTTATAAAATGTTGAAAGTCATCTGTGGCCTGTAGTGCATAGATGGACTTGGTATGATTATGACCAGGGATTATTCGGTATAATCATGACCGTAATGTTACAAATGATGTGGTAAAAGTCCTTATTGGCCGTAGGGCATTGATGGACAGTTGTTGGCATGATCATGACCATTAATGAATACACGAATATCCTTGGCCGTAGTGCAGGGGTGATTCGATGATGTGGATTATTTTATTAAGCTGAGTCCCAGCGATAACAGTGTTGAAAAACCTTTTAAATCATAAAAGATAGTAGAGTTTATTTTCTACTTAACTCTTTTAATGGATTGCTTGTTCCGCTACAGTTAAACTTGATGTCTATTATATTTTATCAGTGTAACACTGTTGAAGGCTAATGATAATTTATTCTGCATTATCTTAGTCATAATATTTCTTACTGGGTTAGTTGTGCTCACCCTTTCTTTCACTGTTCTCTTCAGGAAATGAGAACGTAGCTGGGGCAAGTCGAGGAATGGAGTGATGGTCCGAATGATAGTATTAGTTAGTAGTCCTCACTATTCTATGTAATGGTGTGTTAATAAATGTAATGAGGACTCCTTTTGAGTATGAATACTCTCTAGAAGATAATATTTGTATTCAAACTCACAGTTTATGTTTTGTCGTATTGTACACGACAGTTGTATTAGTAAGTTATATTTGTATTCTGTACTATGTATCTGACGACCCAAGATGGGTGATGTATACCTAATTTTGGGGGCGTCACATCAACAATTGTCACATTAAAAATTTTCTCCATCTATATTCACATAAAATCAATATTTTCCTCATCATATAAATCAATAATTAATTATTCACAAATAATATTAGAGAATCACAATAATGACAACCAGGCAGTTTCCAGGAAAGAGTGGGCTTTCCAATAAGGATTTCTCCTTACTGGCGCGTAATTAGGTGACCAAACCTCTCCTTAGACAGAACTTTATAGATATTACCAATAATGTTATCTAATAATATTATTCAGATAATATGAATTATTGCTTCGATAATGAAAAATACTGTGTAGTGACAATTATTAAAACAACAGTAATATAAAATATCAACGCAGCAATTATTGAATCAATAAAATAAAATACTGAACAGTAATTACTGTAACAATTATTGAGTAGTGCCTTCTTACGTAAGAATCAATAATTGGTGCAATACCGTGTGCTACTGTGCAACAACGCGTATTACTGTGTTTTAATCACCGGGTATTCCAACAGTATTAACGGTAACAACTACGCTGTTATTTATAAAAACTTTAATTTGTCATTTTTTTCATCCGACAGTTATTCTATTATGGAGCCCACAATTGGCTGCGCCGTCGTACGAATATTTCCCGACAATAAGAATATTTCACGACCAAACGAATATTCCCCGACAACAATGAATATTTTATAACCACTTGCGTATTTTTGAAAAAATTTCATATATCACCCTTAACTTTAACCTTTTATCAATTTAACCATTTACTGAATAGTAATTATAAGAAAAATTGAATACTTTTATTTCATAAAATTCGGGGGTCTTACAGTATACATCTCTTACCCCCCACCCCCACCCCCACCCCCACCTCCACCCCACCCCCACCCGCACCCTCGACCCCCACCTCCACCTCCACTCAAAAAAAATAATATGATTACACCATCTACCCCACCCTCACTCATATTAAAAGTTTATTTAAAAGTTATGTTTAAATGTTAAAA
Source organism: Panax notoginseng (assembly GCA_016801055.1). Classification (NCBI taxonomy): domain Eukaryota; kingdom Viridiplantae; phylum Streptophyta; class Magnoliopsida; order Apiales; family Araliaceae; genus Panax; species Panax notoginseng. Next base: position 41,225,892 of record CM029013.1, on the reverse strand, counting down.
TATCTTTAAAATGGTTAATATGATTTTTAACCATAACCATATGGTTCAACCCACATAACCCATATTAAAAATGGTTAATATGATTTTGGTTCTTAAATGGAACCATAACCATATTTTAAAAATCAAAATCAATCCATAACCATATTTTACCAAGCCTACCACAACCTAATGGCTAAGGTCTGGTATAACTGCCTAAGAGGGTGTTTGATAAAAATTGAATAAATTTGAATCTGAATTAGAATGAGCTAGATCTGAATCTGAATAAAAAAAATTGTTTGGATAACTGATATGTCTGAAACATCTGAATAGCATATTTTTATTATTTTTCCATCTAAAAAAAATTCAAAATTGTTATAAATTTATTTAATATTACTTAATATAATAGTTAATATTGTAAATAAAAAAATTTTATTCAGCCCTCATTCAACCCATTAAGCTAAAAAAATGACATTAAGCCATTCAGCTCAAATTGTTTAAATGGCTGACCGATTCAGTCATTCAGACTTTTTTTTCCAAAATAAACACACTTAATGATTGACTGATTCAGTTATTTAGTCCTAAACAAACAACACCTAAGTCAACGATTTGACTTGATCAAAGCCAAAGGCGTGATAGGTCCAGACCAAGCCGACTTGTTGTGCGTGTCTAAAATAATACTATATTCGTTCCTAAAAGATTATCGTTTTAGAAAAAAAAAAATTGTTCTAATTTATTTGTCGTTTACAACTTTCTAGGATAATAAATTATTTACTTTCTTATATCACTCATATATTCTCTCATTGTCTCAATAAATTATCTCCTTTATATTAATAGTTTTCAACTTCTCATAAAGAAGTAGTGATGGAATTTCAAACAAGTTTTAATTGTTAAATGATAATATTAAATGACTTTCTTAATTCATATGCAAAAATTTTAAACGACAATTTTTTAGGAACGGAGATAGTATATGTTACTCCCTCTGTCTTAGAGTGTTGCACAATAATTAAGATAATAATTAGAAACCATTAAATATAGTATCAATTGTCTGTAATACCTTTAAATATTATCTTATCATAATTTTCTCATATTCTCTCACACATATTTTTCCATAATTTTCTCCTAAAAAAGCTCATTAATCTTATTTACTCATTGATCTCTCTCTCCATCCCCATAAAACAACTTATCTAATTATTTAATTTATTAAAAAATTAACTAGAGTAATGAGGGATGATTTTAAAAAAATTACGACCAATTCTCTTAGATTTTAATAAACGTCAAATAACTAGGGACAATTCAGAAACTCTAAATCTTCCTATATTATATTACGGGACGGAGGAGTATTTGAAAGTTTATTAATTATTAAAAGTTACTAATATTAGGCAGTACATCGTTGTTTCATTCTATTCCCCCGTCCACACACTCCCGATTTCCTTCTTGCATGCGCTCTCTTTTCATTGGGGGCTAGAATTAGAAACTTGAATCTAGCGGCAGAAGTCGTTAATTGGCGGCATTCCCCACTGCAGTAAGATCTAGACATGCATGTTATTCTTTCTTAAATGTTAATTTGGTGATTCCTTGACTAATTGTTTCCCTTTTTCTTTTCCCTATAATCGTGACTGTGGTTTTATTGTTTGATTTGCTATTCTGAACGAGGGAAAACCCATGGAAATACATCAATTTTTATACCTCTCAATCTCTAATGACCAGTTACATTTGTATGTTAAATTACATTTGTTGATCTTAATGTACTGTCAACTCTATTTCTGCTAAATCATCATTGTTTATCTAATTTGGTATTTAGAGTGATTAGTCATTCAAAATATATATATTAAAAAATCAAATTCTGAAATTTGAAACTATGGGCATTTTTTTAAATTTGCTTTAGTAAGAATTTGTTTTGGTAATACTTGTTGTTCTTAATTAAAATTCATATGCTTTTGTTTGCTGTTTGTAGGGCTAAATATTTACTCTCTTATGGATTTCAGTGGCAGAGTTACTTAAACTTACTAAATGTAAATGTTCTGTTAATATAACCTTCCGTGGCTTCTAAAGCGTCCATTTATGAACACTTGGTGTGAAGTATGAACATGTATACTAAAAGCAACTACAAAATGTGTATGACAATATCTTTCAACTGTTTTTTTTTATGCTCAAGTAAAATTTTGATATCAGATGGGTGCTATCACTTTCTGTAGTTTCTTTTTACGTAATTGTTTTCTTTTTCTATTATAGGTGAATTTTGATTTGAAATCGAATTCTGCATCAATAATCTAATTTCTTTTAAAATATTGTCAATGATATATGCTGTTTCATTGTGTTATTATCTATCACACACAGAGTATGCTGTTGCATTGTTATTATCTATCACACACACAGTATATGGTCTTAATAGTAATAATACCACATTAAGTTGTTTGCGGAGTAAAAATGAGACAAGGTAGAACGACTTACTAAAGAAAAAGTTTGAAGTTCCAATATGTGCCAAATAGAGGTGCCTCTCTGACCATTGATGAAATTGCTTATAAAAGCTCGACGTGACACCGGGGTATATCACAGGTTTTGAGCATGCTTGTTTGTCCGAAGCTGACCAAAATATAGAGCATTGCAGATAACTTTGGAATTGGATGGGGCTCTAGGGGGATTGACCATAAAGCACCATGGGTTGATGCTTATGTTGAAGGCTCTTGAGGCATTGGGAGAAACTCATGATGCAGCCAAACAAAGCATATTGCATCTCAGTGTGGTACTTCTGCTTGTGGTTAGTATTTATGTTCCTAATCTGCTTTTTGCTCACACTGTTTTTTTAACTTGTTGCTTGCTAAATTTTCCATTATGAGCTTTTAGTTTAGTCTGTTGCACTATATTTTAAGTAATAAGCCCTTTGTGAAAAGCCAATATTTGTTTTTTTTATCCTGATATATAAACTCTTAGCCACGTTAGTAATAATCTTTTTGCAGAAGCTGCAATACAATAAAATTCAGAAAAGAATTCTATATTGATATTAAAGTAAAACACATAATTTTTTTTTAACCTTAATACAATGGACGTTGAACAGACTAGAAGATTGCAGCTTTGAGGACTGTAAGAATAGTTTTCTTAAGACAATATTTGGCCGTGACAGGACAAATTGTCTCCCAGGATACAACAATGCTCTGAAGCAAACTCGACCGTGTGTAGGAAGATTATCACCGAGCAAGAAGGAAGAACAAAGAAGAAGACCTAAACTTCTTTTTTTCCCACTATTTTTTTTTTCATTTATCTTTCTGGGAGAAGGATAATATATTAAGAGTTGAGTTCGAAATGGCCATATATCCAACAAAGAATTAATTATCAGTAAATGGAATTAATTCCATCATTGATGTCCATTAAGCCTTCATAAAGCCAACCATCAATTTCTCATTCATATTCTATCCGTTTCTCAACATAAACTTGTACTATCTCCGTCTTTTAATGAATGATTGAACGAGTTGAAGTACAATTTTCATGCAAATTAAGAATGTCAAATAAGAGGAAAGAGTATAAAATAAGTTATATTTGGCTTTAATAGTGGACCTAATCATTCTTTGATGGAGGGCAGAGGGAGTATTAAGAATCAAAGAACTCAATATGAATCGTATATCTCTTAGAAGCGCAGAGGAATTCATTTTTGTTGTCAGCAAAGCTTAGGCCTTGTAGGACAATAAAGTATAACTCTACTTTTTTGATTGATTTTTACAATCGTTTGTTTGGCTAGATTTTATTTTTCAGTTTTCAAGATCTCGTGTTTCTTAAACTTGGAAAAACTTGGACTTCTGAACTTTGAAATATAATAATAGAAATAATTAATAATATATAAATTATTAAAAATGTATAAAAGAAGTTAGATTATATTTGTACTGACGATGAACTCATTAAAAAAATTACCATATTTTCTTATCATTCCTCCTTTTACTAAAATGTATATCCTTCCGATCATGTGGTGATTCAGTTCATGGGCTTTGAAAATTGTTGGATTGGTAAAGTTTAGCGTGGGATAGACTTTATATGTAGAAGTGAAGTCTTCACTTAGTTACATGTAAGAAATGCAGATATTAGCAGATTCTGAGAAGAGAACCCATCATGATAGGTGTACGTTTGTTATCTCAAGGAGAACTTGAACAGTAGAATTCTAGACAAGGTCTCTGTATTAGATTATGTTCAAAGGCAAGCCCTAGATCCTTGAGTCTTTATCTTTACTGGTATTGACAAACTGTGTTATTGCCATATGGTGGTTTCGTGGGTAGTTTTGAAATGTAGTAATGCTAAATTATGTAGCTGAGACTTTATAGTCCATATGGTTGAGATTAGGTCTACTCACGTAAAGTTCTTGTGTTTTGATTCTCAGTGTTATGCCACTTCTGAACTTGTAATTTTTCTTCAGTTTAATAAAAATCTCAATTACACCCCAAAAAAAAAATGCAAATATGAATCTTAGAGACAATGTACTTTGTTTGGGCAAGACCTAGGAATTGTATTTGTAACTTTGTTTTATTTTCGATGCCAGTAATTAATTGCTTGTTCATGTATTCTCTAATCTCTATGCAGAGCCTCATAACTTGTACTAATGTCTGAGCTTTTTTGTGAAATAGGTTCATACTAATTCTGTTCGGAAATGTTTTTCACATGATCGTGAGATTAGAATTTGGTAATTGTGGTTCTGAAATTTACGGAGAAAAAATAGACCTTTATAGGCCTAAGTTGATCAATTATACAACAGGTTCTCAACCTATCAACAATTACTTTTTTTATCCTTCTTTATAAATTCATCATACTGATTTCAGAAATACACTGTACACCGAGCAAGAAATAACCCCAAATTCGGGTTCATGTTTTCTTTCTCGGGGAACAAAACTACAAATCAAACAATACCCCCCAGCTTCCAATTTTTACCGAGAATTAGAATCCAGTAATTTAATCATAACTTAAAATTAAGTACTACATTCACTTTATTTGAGTGAGCTACAACAAAAAGTCCTATGTCCAACTAACTGCAACCGGACTTCCTACAGTATGCTTCCCGTCCGACCACTCAATCCGTCCAAAGCTATTTGTATTTGACGGCATTGAACTTCCCTTGAAAGTCACTGTATATGATTTCTTCTCGTTCACTTGAGTAAAGCTCAAAATCTCCGGCTCTACTGATATCTGAACTGACTTGCTTTGAGTACTTGTAGACACTTTGTATGTTGCCGGTGAATCTACATTAGTCAGTGTTCGAGTGTACTTAATCACGGTCGTTCCATCATCACCGGCAGTGGGGCTACTGAATTGTGCTGTTTGGAAAGAAACAGCAAAAGAAGGATAATTGAGATCAGTGACGCTATATTTCTTACTGGAGTCGCAAGTAAAGTTTCTCCTTGCAAGTAACTGAATTTGCGACTCTGTGTAGTCCAATGCACAGAGGAAGCTCAAATAATTGTCAGCCGTCAGATCATAGACCAGCCCTGGATTGAGAGCTGAAACAGGGTCCACGTGCCCAGCACCATGATCAAATGGTGTTGATGGCTTCCCTGTAGCCAGGTCTTCAATTTTCTGGCCATTCTTGTATTGAGTGTAGGCTGTTGTCATAAGAGCCGACCGTAAAGCAGCGGGACTCCACTCGGGGTGAGCTGCCTTGAGTAGTGCGGCAAGGCCACTCACGTGCGGACACGACATTGACGTGCCTGAGATAATGTTGAACTCAACGTGCCTCGTGTCCTCGACCAATCCTGTTGGCCCAACTGATCCCGCCCATCCGGCTAGAATGTTTACTCCGGGGGCAATTATATCTGGCTTCAATATTTCTGAGGTGATTGAGTTTGGTCCCCTGGAGCTGAATGCAGCTACCACTGGAGACGGCTCAATCCCCAATTTTGTTCCTTCAAAGAGAATTGTAATCGTGGGATTAGAATCCGAAAACAAGTAACTCTTTATCGCATCACCGGATTTTTGGGTTACAGCCGTGGCTGGCAGTAAATGGGCGTCTGCCACCAACTCGTCTCCATTTGCCTCCGTGTTTGCCAACACCATCCCTATTCCACCGGCTGCTTTTACCACAGAGCCCTTTTGAACTCTAGCATTTACTCCACGATCACACAGCACAATTTTACCCTTCACCTTTTCAGGTATCAAAGTATCCGTCATGCAAAGATTACCATTTGTCGCATTACTGGCATTGCCAGCGTAAACAAACGGTAGCATCTTACTTAGCAGCGAGTCGCCTCGGTACAGTGATACCCCCGAGTAGTTTAGCCCATTACCAAGACTAGCATACGCCGGAAAGTCACGGTCTAATGTACCGGCGCCGACGGTGGTGATCCAAGGGGCTAGATTAGACAGGCTATAAGAACTTGGCCCAGCATTACCAGCAGAGCATGAAACTAAAATACCTTTCTCCATTGCCGCAAATGCTCCAATTGCCACGCTGTCGCGATAATAATTGGACATTCCACCGCCGAGGGACAATGACATGATATTAACACCGTCTTCGATGGCTGTGTCCATAGCCTTTAATATGTCGGAGCTGAAGCAGCCTCCGAGCCAGCAGACTTTGTAGATTGCCACTCTCGCACGCGCTGCCATCCCACGTGCCGTTCCGGATGCATAGGCTAATAGATTAGCATCCGGAACGACTGATCCGGCTGCCGTGGTTGACGTGTGGGTCCCATGGCCGTCATCGTCTCGGGGAGAATTGGACTCTTTTAATTCATTGATTGGACCCAAGGCAGCCATATAACCTTTGGAGAAGAACCTAGCACCAATTAGTTTGCGGTTACAGTTGGATGAATTGAAGTTGTTGCCGGATTCGCATTGACCGTTCCATGAATTTGGGATGGGTCCGAGTCCGGTATCGTCGAAGCTCTTGCTCTCCGGCCAAACACCGGTATCAAACACTCCAACAATAACGTCACTCGCTGAGTCCGACTCGGGGAACAAATTGGCGTTCTGGTCGAGTCCAAGGAACTGAGGCGTCCGAGTTGTGTGAAGTTCATATTTCAACTCGGGCAGGACCGAGAGAATCCCCGGTTGACTCTCTAGTGACTCAGCTTCTGCTTCCGTCAATCTGGCGGAGAATCCATGGACCACGTTGGTGTAAGTGTAGAGCATTTGAGCCGAACCAGAGACCGACTTGAGGGATGAGTCATACCAGTGAGTACGGTCGGTGAAACTCGGCGGCATTTGGGATTTGGCCATGTGAACGATGTACGTTTTCCTCTCTTCATTCTCGGGTTTTGCCGCAACTAACACGTGGCAAAAACCCAGAAGCAGAACAGTGAATAGAACTGATCTGGACATCTTAATCTTCTCCATTGGGTATATGACTAAAATCTGATTTCAGTAGGAGTGAACCGAGAATGAAGAGAGAAGGTAGGGAAACAGCTTGATATTGTTATATAGAGTAATAGAGTTTATACAGCTGTAAATTAAAGGTATGAAATTAGGCACAATTTGGAGAGAGAGAGAGAGAAGAGACCACTAGACCAGAGTTGGTAGTGGGGACGGTGCCGGTTGTCTGCTTCTCTATATGATTGCGTTAAAACAAAAGAGGCACAACTTCGGAGAAAGAGAGAAAGACGGAGGTGGCAAGATTTTTAGATTTATCTACTTTTACTCACGTGTGCGGTGCGCTCTTTTTACCCACTAGCTAGTTGTGTTTTTCTTTTTTCTCTCTCGGGATGCTCTATCCCTCTGCTGCTGAAATGCTTTATTTGCAGAAGTAAAGAGAAGGATAAAAGTATTTAACGGGAAAAAAGAAGAAGAGAAAGATATAAGTAGGAATAAATTTGTATTAAAAAAATAATATTTTTATATGAAAATCGTCGTTATAAATTATAATATATTATATATAAAAATATTAATTTTCTAAAACTGAAGCGGTTTCTTTATATGGAATGGTATAGAGAATAAACTAAAGCTAGCTTCACATTCACCCCCTTTGGTCACGTAGGATCTAATATTTGGACTTAACTGATTGATGGTCCGTCCATTGCTTTACGTGGATGGAACTTGGGAGGGAGAGAGAGAGAGACCTTGTGTTCTACTTCTGCCCACTCACAGCTCATCTCTCATACATTGATTGACCTTTGCTCTTATAAATAATGGAGTACTAGTAGTACTATACTCTTAAATCTTTATAAAGGAGACAAATACCTAAATTGTGGATTTTGTTTTGGATTTTTACTTACATAATTAATGCTCCATGACCTCAAATCGAACAAAACTTGCACTCGATAGTTTTGTTTTTTCTTTCCAAATTTTATTAGAAAAATCTTGATAAACTCAGTTTATTAAACTATAGAATATATAACTTAAAATATGTTCCGGACCTAAATTTTAAACTTATAAAAGATAGTACTCCCTCCATTTTAAAATAAAAAAATATTTTTTAATAGTGAATTTTAGATCTTTTTAAATTTAAAAATTAATATAGTAATTCATTAAGGATTATCAGACGATAAATTTTATAATTAATAATATTTAAAAAAAAATAATTTATAATTTTAGTTAATTTTTAAAAAGTCTAAAAAAGGTGGGAATATAATTTAATAACGCACAAGTTGGGTTGGGTTGGGTTAGTGGGATGTGAATGTTCTACCTGCCAGCCAACCAACCAACCATTTCCCACCCAAACAAGTTTAACAGCCAGCCGAAATATCACAATGAGCTGAAGAAAGTTCCAACGTGAAGTTTATTATCAGATCATCTATATTTTAGATATAGGCAGTAAAAGTTGTAAATCATAAGAAATTAATAATAAGATACCCGAAACCATTTGAAGCCATGTCATGACCCTAATAAAGATAAGTATCAAGATTCAAGATTATTTCCACTCTCTTAAAATAAGTGTTTTAACTAAAAATACTTGCGATGAAACTGTCTCCCTCGTCTTTTAAAAGATTCTTGTTCCGCTAACTATTGTTTACTTTCACTCCTTCCGTTGTCAAATTCTAGTAGTATTCGTTTGTTTTAGAAATTAGGGAAGACTAGTGGGCCACCAAGTCACATGCAAATTTTTAGCAGCACAGTTTCATCATCTACTAAATTACTAGTAACTTCCTCGTGTACTCCAAGGACTTTTATTTTATCTACAGCTGAGGACTCGGTCAATCATTTTACTATGTTAAATAAAATCTTCATTTTCATTATTATTTTAATCCAACTAGTGTACACAAAAGTTGCATGGTTGACCCGTTTGCTCTTTTGGTGAACCGGACGGAAGCAATGATTTGCCATAATAAATTGATTTTAGTTGTGTTCAAGATTCATCAACTATCTTATGGCCCACACATGTAGTATCTAATTAACGAAAGATATCGTAATCACAATGAGGGAGGCGTGGAGTGGAGGAATATTTATATAATGACTAAAGTGGGGCCACGCCCACGTTAGTTGTGAACATTTTTTTTTATAATTGCAATAACCTATGGTTATTGAAAATACAGCAGTAATGGGCCCCAATAGTTTTACCTTTTTGTTTCTTGGATGCACGTCTCTTAATACATTTTAATATTTAAAATTGGGATAAAAAAATTCTTTTTAAATTATTAAAATATAAATATAAGTTTAAACTATTTAGAAGAACTCTTCTTAATATAAAGATATGGGTTGTTAAGATATATTAAGAAATATGTTGTTAAGATGCAATCAAATACAATTTTGCATTTATCTATTTTTTTTTAACCCTTTTGGGTTTAAAAATCAGCTTATGTATCCCCATGATACAAGAAACTCTAATTTATGTTGCGTCATATATTCATATATCAATGCGCGGAAGCACTGGCAAAGAAAAATGGGTTGTAGTAATTTAGATTTTAGAAGAAGAAGATCAACACAATCCCTCTGTATTTAATAATGTATTTTGTTCCATACAAATATTAACATTAAGAGTTCCATACCAATATACTCCAGCACTTTGCCGAAGGTTCCCACTGCATGTGTAGAGGCGCGTTTGTTTCCCAGATTACCATTTTACATACTCCTTTTTGAAATAAACAAACGTGATGAGTTGTAGTTATTATGAGATAATTAAGGCAGTAGAACAGAAATCTTATGTCTAGTTGACGTTGGACAAGAAATTAACCAAAGTGCTGAATTAATCCACCTGCCCCTTTTGAAGGTGTATTCGATGTTCACGCCTTCGTCCCATTTTTCCTGCCTGCCACTCAGCCTGGTGCTACTCGTACAACCACTACTCCTCCTCCTCCCTCCGTCTCTTATTATATTATTATAGTATGTCATTTTAGAGTTGTGCATAATTATTAAAAAAATAATTATATAATATTAAATATAATGTTAACTGTTTATATTATTTTTGTATTAGAAAAAGATATTATTATTTATTGGGCAAAAAATAGTGATACAACCAAAGTTGTATTTAATATTTGGGATAATATTGAAAATTAAGTAATTAATACTTAATTACAATTTTCAAACGACAAATATTAAGAGATAAAAAAAACTTTTTTTAAAACGACATTTAAAAACGGACGGAGGGAGTATAAAACAACAATTTTACTCCCATCCCTTCTAAAAAAGTAAATTTATGTTATTTTAGAAATAAACTTGATGTACTTTACAATAATTATGTCAACATTAAATCGATTCAAAACAACTTTCAACTTTAAAATTTAACAAATTGAATTGAAAAACCTAAAAATGGGAGTCATGTATTTACTATTTTTTAAATTTTTTATGGATATTAAAATTGCTTGTAACAAACACACTATTACTATTTACTAAACGGGCTTCATCCCAATTTAAGCAAAGGAAATTATTGCGATTTTGAGTTGGCCATGGAAAGAGTCACTACTCCAAACTCCATTATTGAGTATACGAAACACATGCATGATTCAAGGGATCAACACAAATATCATAGTAAATGTTGACTATGATTATTAATTTATTCTATATGCCAGGATTTTGTGTTTGTATAAAGTTACTAATTTAGTGCGTACATGGCTTCTTACGGTCTATGTTGGAGTTCTTCCGACGTCAATGTTGGAGTTCTTCCGACGTCATCCAACACTTCCACCACCCACCATGATGTGCTTACACGACCTTAATTAAAATTGTTTATCAATCAGTTGTGTTGGGTCATGATGTTTCACATATTGGGCCAGGTGGATTGGACCTGTTTATTTAATTAGTCCATTGGATCTTCATTATTAAGGCCCAAAGTTATTTGGGCTTAATCCTCACATTATCTTTATTACATCCTTACAATACCGGGCCGGATCAATGGGCTAACCCATCATACATTTAAATATACCTATATTTGACTTGTAATGATGAAAAAGATAATATTTGACTGCAAATCATTAACGTGGATGGGATGATTTTCGGCCGGCGTTAGAAAACAGTGAACAAAGGTGATGGAGTGACAGGTGAGTCACCGGACGTGGGGATTGGTGGTGTCAGTAGGTAGTGGGTGGCACGGTAAACCAGACAAGAGAGTATAACCTAGCGAAGGAGTCTTAAAGAAAAAGGTACGCTTACATACAAAAAAAAGATTTTTTATCTCTCTAAGAACACTAGATATTTTTTCCTCCATTGTTAACCCTTGTAACGATCAATACTGACTCTCACGCCTGAGCTATCCCCCAACGGTCGAAGCCGTCAAACTTTTGGTGTTGACTGTGTTTAGTGTGCAGGATCAGGACATCTTACGTGATTGGGACGTTGAAGAAGATCTTGGCGTTAACAAGTTGCGTTATGCATTATGCGACTACTGACTCGTGCTTAATCAATCATACAAATTTACTAATTCATAATCTTCATTTTTTATAATTTTATATTAGTAATTTTTTAAACTTACACACCCTTTTCTTGACATGTGGAGGATTGAACTCTCAATCTCATGATATTACCATGGGTTGGATCATATCACTTGGCCAAATGTCACTGGATAATCTATATTCTTTGAACTCATCAAAACAGACTTGGATGTAAACTTGACAATTTAAGTTGAAAACTATATAGTTAACCAAAATCACTTGGATTATTGGGTTGATTTTTAGTTTTTAGGTTATGAATTGGTTTGATTTTGAACCTATATTATTATTATAAATATGGAATGGATCTAGTTTAATTACTTTTGACCCATATTAATCTATAATAATTTTTTACACGAGCTAACAAAGAACACCCACCCCACGCCACCCCATGCCACCCCACCCCACCCCATCCCCCACCCCAACCTTTCGGTTCAATATCCGATGGGTCAGTGCTCCGCTTTACCCTTGACCTTTTCAAAAATTTCTCAGTTACGCGTTACAAGTCTTAACAATATTTATATTCTTCAAATTTAATTGGTTTATATGTATGTCTAATCTTAAAAACACGTGAAAGTTTACCAAATTTGTGAGAAAATTTGACGGTGTTTAAGTATTTATCTCACCTCTGGCTCTAAGTGCTGCTTGCAAGTTTTGATCTCATCGGGGCTAACCACTCTTTATAAATAAATAATGGAATGAAATTTTTACTATATTCCAAGAATATCTCTTTTTTCCCATTTAACGGCTAAGAATATTATACACAGGACAGGGTTTTAGTTAGGCCCACAATTTCCAGAAGCAAAGCGATTGTTTACTTTTCAACAAGCCCAAATTGTTTACGCTCAGCATGAATGCCCAAGCACAGAATTCTGAAAACATGGGCTTTAACTGTTAAAGTATAACTAAACCCCGGCTTAGGCTGTTGCAAGTAATCTAACTAATTAGCTTATTAGCTCCAATTTTCCCTAAAAAACTTGTTCCCGTCTACTCAAATTCGATTACAAATACAGTGATTTCCAAAAATCGATAAATATAAAAACTGTCGGTATATATTTATAGCGATAGTTTTGTGAAAATATAAAAAATAATGCGAAAATATGGATTTTCATTTTATACTACCATTTCGGATTAATAAGCATTAAATTTCTCATCTCAAGTAATCATAACCATTTCGGATTAATAAGCATTAGATTTTGATCGAGGATTCTGGCAAGGTCCATCTCAAAATCCTGCCAGTCTGAAACAAATCAATCCCGGTATATTTTTCAATTGCCATTCTTTTAAAAATGGCGTTTCAAACCGGATTTTTCTCTCTCCTCAGTCTCTATAATCGCCAGAGTAAAATTCATTCCATCCCAGCGCGATCAGTCCATGGTCTCTATCTTCTCATGTGCCTATACCCCACCTACAGTGGAAAGCGGTTGCTTTGTACTCGCACTGAATCGACTCCGCCGGAATTCGCCGGAAAAAACGCCTATGACCTCTTAAGAGTCTCCCAGTCCAGCTCATTTGCCGAGATTAAATCGTCTTTTCGGAAATTGGCTAAAGAAACCCACCCTGACCTTGCTCAATCGCCAAATGATTCATCCGTAGCTCAACGATTTGTTCAAATTCTCGCGGCTTATGAGGTATTGATGCTTTGTTTCTATTCATTTGGTTTAAGCAATTATACTGATTGCAGTTGTGCGCTTTGCTTGATCAACGTTTGAGACATTGTTTCAGCTTTGCTTATGTATTGATGTAAAATTGTAAAGGAAGTTATCTTCAATTGCTATATGTCTAATTGATGTAATTAGGTAACAATCTTGGAATGTACTTGTGAATTATGGTCAATACCGGGTATATAAATAAGCATTGATTTTGATTTCAAATCCAGATGTTAATCTTACTCCGGCAACTTTGTAAGCACCATCTCTCTTCCAAAAGCATAGATACCTTTTAACTCAGTTATAAAAACTCTTAAATATAATATTTATATGAAATCATTTAAGTTTGGTAAGACAAATATGGTAATTTATAGTACTTTTTAGTTGATTTACATCAGTTATAGTTGTTTGTTCTGGTATCGAATAAATTCCTATCAATTTTGAGTTTTGCAAATTTACTTAAGACGTCAAAAATAAAATGCACATCAATTGTTGAACTGGGGGAGTAAAATGTACTGTCAAAACTTTTGTGACACAACGATAATACCAAATCAAGCATGAATTCCTAGTATTTTGCACTGTGAAATTTTCTTATTGGCTGACCATTGTTTATAGGTGCCAACCTTCTACTGAATATATTTCTTTGTGACTCCTTGTTAGTTTCAAATTTTAACACTGCGCGTGTTCGTGTGCATATTCATGTGAATTTCTCATGCATTTTATTGCTGTCTTCTATTCATAATGTAACAATGACATGAACTTAAGAGAACGCGAGTTATTGCAAAGCGATATTGAATACATTAGGTTACTATGAAGAAACCAACCAAGAGATTAACTTTGCTTTTAATGTAATTTGAATAATTGTAAAGTCTTTTGACTTACTCATCTACAATGAAATTCAGATACTATCAGATTCTGAGAAGAGAGCCCATTACGACAGGTATCTGTTATCTCAAAGATCACTTGTTCAAACACAGAGTAGAAAAGGTTCGGTAATGTATAGATATGAATCCCATAGAGCAACAATGAACCAGATGGAAGTTGTCGAATGGCTAAAATGGTATAGATATGCTATTAATGGTATTTTATCAGAGAGAAGAGTGGTAGTTGGATCAGGCTATTTTGATGTACTGGAAAGGGATTTCTTTTCTGCCATACATGCAGCGTATTATGGCCCTGAGATTGAGTCCATGGACCTCCTTCCTGACTGTTTTGAAGCTGAGGAGAGGTCTGCATGTGAAACTCCAGAGGTTTTGCACCTCGTGTCGGGGAGAGACCTTTTTGGAATGGTATGTATAGCTGAAAGAGTTCCTGAATTATCACATGCCTACAATGCAAAACTGCCACCTTTTGCTTCTGAGGGTTCAGGGTTGTGCCAATCCATAGAGAGTGCGAGAACCCAAATGAAACCTGGTGTACCCAATTCGGGAATTTGTCAGATGCACAGCAACAGTTCTGATCACCTTATATCTGATCCATATAAAGATCTAGAGTTGCATGTATCAGGGAGGATTGTTGCTGTGGCTTCTAGAGTGCCGCCTAGAAGTTACAACAATGGGATGCAGAATGAAGATTCTGCAGATCATATACAAGTTTATCTAATACCAAATGAAGACTTAATGTTTGCAACAGATGGATTTTCTAAAGATTCTGTTATGGGTGTTGCAGTCGAATCAAGGATTCCATTGGGAACTATAATTGGACTTGGGACGAGCCCCGAAGAAGGGTCTTGCTACGTACACGATAACTGTGGCATGAAGACCCATTTATTAATGAAGCATAGAACGTTGCTGGTGTGTTTTAACCTTCTTTCAGCTTCATTTTGTTTGCAGCTCTCATCCTTGTTAAATGCAGATATGGAATCCTAATGCTTGCATTAATTAGATTCTTAACCTTATTCACTTTTCATTCTGGTGATCTGTGTGTTACTGAAGGCAAAGGCATAACTACGAGGTGCCCTTAACTTCTGTAATGTTAATTGCATATTGTAGAAACCCTTTTATTTGCATTTCAACAAGTCTTTTACAACCTAATTCATTTTCTATAGATGTTAGTGGTCAGAATTTGTTTCTAGTTTCATTCAAGCTTGCAATTGTCAAAAAGGCTTGCCGCTTGTAGGTTCACCGTTTGTTGACTATGCAACTATAACTTATGTTTGAACATGTTGCTTGAAGAACTAATTCTTCATTATTGATTGATTTAGGTGTTTCTTGCATGCGATATATATTTCCTGCATATCATGTTGCCAGAAACCATGCACCTTCAGTTTAAAGTTTCTTTGCACTGAGAATCAGCATTCAGCAAACTTGCTCGTGATTGTGTAATTTTTTTTTTAATATAAAGAAGTGCCATGCATTGCTGTCAATTTGGGTTCTTCTTTCAAGGACCTTTTTTTTTTAATTTTTATTATTATCCTTTTGCATCATTAATTATACAACTTTTTGCACGTTAAACTAACCACATACTAATTTCCACTCTTAGGCCCTGTACTATGTCCCACATTTTAAGTGCAGAGAATGTGACTTTGAGATAATATGATGTAGTATTTAGCAGTTCTTTGGATCAGAGTGTCATCAGAAGTTTCCATTAAACCTGCCTAAACTTTTGTTGATTGCACCTTTTACGTTTTGATGGGTGGATTGATGTTATGTAATACTTTTACATGTCAACTGTGAAGTATTTTTACATTTCTCTCTGTCTCAGGTAAAACACTTGCACTGGTATCAAATAAGAGATGAAGCTTCTGTTTGTGAGTGCAGATGCAGTAGAGCTCAGTTACCACCTAGCAGGTAAGCTGCACCGTTTTTGGATTCTTCATTGATCAGAATTTTTTAACTATTATTTAGCTAAACTGGCTTCTTATGTCCATTTTATGAATCGGTTTTCAAATGTGCACCACCCTTAATCGGTTTATTTTGTGATGGCAAGAAATTCATTGACATCGGAGCATATATTTAACTATGGCCACCTAGATCAAACATATAAAAAGCCTCCGTTTACACAACAACCATCCAAGAGTTTTGTTTTAGTTGAACCTAAGTTTTGGAAAGGCATTGTTGTGTATGTATCATTATAAACTGAGCTTTAACAGAAACAAATATGAACACAAACTTCTTTACCAGGATGAGTAGTATATTGTTAAGAAATCAACAAAATGGTTTATTCTAGATACGCATTAGTATATTATCCTATCACCGAATGCCTGTACTATTTGAAGGATCCCTCTCTATCATGTTCATATCTTGATCTTATTATTATTTTTTCCCAGATTTTGGCTGTTTGAGCCTCGATGTGGGATGCACGACATTGGGGGTTGGTATGTGGAGACATTTGGCAGAGATAAGAAAGGCCGAAATGTACCATCCCAAAGATTTTGGGATGGCTTGGATGCAAGTGAACAGTTTAAAAAGTAAGTCCTTATCATATAATTTTTAGCACTTGCAAGACCCTTCCACGGTTTCTCTTGAGCTCGAGTAATTAAAAAATACAAAAGAAAAAAGTGATTTTACTGTTTCACATGTTGGTTTTTAGTATTATGTGACATCTTTTTAACTTAACAATGTCACTAAAAGTAATTATTTTCCAGTACTCTTGTCTGTTTACCAGAAATCCTTAATAGGGTCGAAAAACTGTTTAGTTTTTGAATATTTGAAAATCTAAATGGAGTTGCAGTCTAGGTAATTACCTTAATTTACTTGGATTATTGTTTGGTCGGTCTACATCTATTAACATAATAACATTGGCCAACCTAGCATCATATGATCATATCATATTCTTGTCATAAAAATGTACTTATGCCTGAAGGGACCAGTAAAGTTCAATCTTTCTCTTATTTAGATGTCCGAAAGTAATGCAAATGAATGAAAAGATAAGCTTTCTGCTTTGACCAAGACCAAAATATATGACTCAGAACTTTACTAATCTACTTTTTCTTTTCTTTTTTCTTTATCTTTTTTTTTTAACCCCCCCCCCCCAACCCAAAAAAAAGGAAGACAAATTTAGACTTTTCCAAAATGCATTGGAACTGTTCTTATATTTACTGTGTGGAAAACTTCATCCAGCGATGTACTTGCTTGCTCTCACCTACAGATTGTTTTTTTCTCTCCCTTAGACGATGCTTTCAGAATTGCTTCGGATTCGCTCTAATTTTTGTTTATTGTGCAGAAGACTTCATCCAGCCATGTACTTACTTGCTCTTGCCTATAGAACTCTAGATATTGAAAGTGCAAAGAGAAGAAAGCAAGCAGCAAAATATACTTCTGCAGAAAAAATATCTAGAATTCTCAGTTGGTGGAAGAAACTTGTGTAGGGTGGAGTCGTGGAGATATATTTATGGTGATTCTGTCACTGCTGAGTCCTAAATATATCAACTGACTTTGTTAGCGTTCTTTGATGGCTTAAACAACACTGGCTATGGAACTGATGATCTATCTCCTTCCAATAAATTTGATGAAGATTAGTCTTTTAGATACACAAAGTATTGAATGAAAATCCATCTCATAGGCTCTTTGTGGAATACATGATGGTCATCTTGTGCTATATTGAGAAAATATCACATGTGCCGTTGTGATATATGTTGTTAATATCACATATATTGAGGTCTGTTTGGGCTCTGCACCGAGTACCACCTCATCATGGAGTCACTATTACGGTGTTGCCTGTTTGGAGTATGAAAAGATGATGAATATCAGGAAAGAGATCAAATAATTTTGTACCATCTGGCAGTTTGGTATGGTGGCTCACATTGAAAAAGCAGCTCTAAATCAGACGATTGACAAATTAAGGCGTGCTTTTAGTGGTTTTACATCTTCACTACGTGCATATCTTTTCGTAGATGAAGAGGACATTTTTCTGGAAGGCCGTTCCTGTTTCTTCATCAAAATGTCCATTTCTTGTAACGTAAGTTTGTTGCTGTAAGCAATTTATTAGCACTGTATAATCCATAGCTCCTCCAATATTCATTGCTCAGTTTTCTAATTTTTAGGTTATTTGTATCATCACTACTGTCTTCCCAATGCGAAGAGATAAATTTGTAAAAATTGTTTCACCCTGTTAAATAGAGATTACAAAGACTATATGAATCTGAAAGGAAAAATTATCTGGTATTTAATTTTCTCCTTTGTTACTTAAGTAAGTCCTCCCATTTGCAATATTGCCCGCCTGCCAATGCACGATGATACCTGTCTCTGCAGTAGACTGGCCTTCCATCAGCAGCGGCAGCTGCTGCTAGATCATCATCAGTCCTTACTTCTGCTGGCAATCTTATTAGCTCCTCTTTTCTATGATAATTCCGTTGAAGTTACATAAATATAGTAGAAATGATAAATTAAATCCAAGATTATAGGTTTAGTATGCCAATCTACGTGCTAACATATACCTTATATTAAAATTTGTGCTGCTCTTCAAAGCTGAAATATTGGATGTACTCTCTTTTGTAGTGAAACTATTCTGAAGGAAATCCTCCACCGGTGTGGCAAAGATGAATAAGAAGACTGCTGTAACAAGTAATGCCCCTGTCCCAACTAATGTTTGCTTCAGCAATTTGATGACTGGTTTGACCTAGATGCACATATTTATAATATTAATTAAAGTGTACTCATGTATCCCTTCTTAGTGCCTTCTAGTCCTAGAATATGATAGGATATTGTGTTTTAGTGTTGATGACCAATTATGTATCAAAGCAATCTTTTATTGGTACCTTATAGGAGCCCAATAATCTATCACGAGCCAGAATCTGCAAGGTGGCAGGCAATTAAAATTATCAATAAATAAGTCGAACTGCACAAATAATGCGTATGATAGTCAATATGAGTATGATATGCAGAGACAATAACGTTATTGTCCTTCTAGTGGAGTCATAACATCTATTTATCAATTATGATTATTCAGTTAGTGACAGCCTTATGGTTATGTACCATTCAGTTGTTGACTCGCTCTTTATCAATCGAGATTATAGAGTTGAGTCCATATCAATATATGCATCGGTAAAGTGTTCTTTGCTGGCACTCAGTATTTTTTTAGTTGAGTGGGGTTACTTGGGTAGCATGAACTTTGCTGTAGGAAAACTCGAGATACTTATATTTTGTAGGAGTTATTTTTTCTTTCTTGACTCGTTCTTGGGTGTCTTTGGCTTCCGCATATGAAAGGCCAAAAGTTTCATCTAAAATCATGACACTTATTTGGTACGTGGTCATTGTTGCACACGCGAGGCGCGGGCTTCATCGAAGTTACTTAATTTTTTTTGCTAAGCAATCTAGACCATCATCAATTGAAGCCTCCTCCTCCAAGTCTCTCCCTTCTCCTTGTATATTATTTTTTTTGGGTTATCTTCTCCTGCCCAAAAAAAGATATTTTGTAAAATACTAAGGGGTTATGATGCCCAATTTTTTTCAAAAATTTTGGGTACTTTACTACTATTCCTATGTTTACTAACTTATTAAATAATTAAATATGTATAAATAACTTATAAGTATTTTTTAATATTTAAATATGCATTTATATTGTTGTTTAGTGTTTACAACTTAAATACATATATGTAAGATTGTAAGTGTTTAATTATTTACTTATGTAGAATGTAACTATGATATGATTATATCAGTGTATCACTATACTACAGAGGTCCATTCCTTGAACTTGTTATAGAAACTTTTTGAACATGCTTAGAAGTTTGTAAAATTACTTAATAGTTGATAAACTTGATACATATATGATAAAATGCGAGTATATATATATATTTTTAATTTTTAAAAAATTTGTGCCTCACCTCGCGCCTAGGCCCACCTTAAATAACAATGTACGTGGTTTAATAATAGCTGAATACTATTGATCTTTATCACGTATGCAGACCTTGATAGACTCTATTGCCAGTCATTTGTGTTGTGTTAACAGTATGCCTAAACACACATTTAATTGCATTGTTTGGGTTTGTGAATCTGTATTTGGTGTATTGCGGAGGAGTGGGTATGTCCCATTTCGGTAGATGATTTGCTACTTTTTCGTTCATAGGCTTAGGAGGGAGAAAAAAAATGCTAAGATGCTTTGAAAGAGTACATCCTTTTCTGTTCTTTAGGGAATGTGGAACAAGCATAATGCTCA
Source organism: Panax notoginseng (assembly GCA_016801055.1). Lineage (NCBI taxonomy): Eukaryota > Viridiplantae > Streptophyta > Magnoliopsida > Apiales > Araliaceae > Panax > Panax notoginseng. The sequence continues at coordinate 41,205,401 of CM029013.1, read as the reverse complement.
GCTTTCTAGGGACGTTTATCATTTGCTTTGCTGCAAGATAGAATCTTATTTCTTACTTCGCTTTGGGCCTTTGCTATGGTTGCCAATCCTGTATCTCTGATCTTTCTAAAGATTGGAGTGCTTATAGAGTATTTTCTTTTTATTTTACTTTTTATAGGTTGGTAGACTCCTTGTCCCCTTCTGCTTGTAATCTCTCTGTTCTTTTATTAAAATTCATTCTATATCTACTAAGAGAAAAAGGAGTAGAGCATGTGGTACTCTCCAGCTCCATCTTACTAAAGCCCATTAAGTACGATTTTCATTTTCATATATTCCTGAAGTTCAGTTAGTGTAAAACGTATCATGAGAGTGGATTCTTGATATTCGAATCTATTTTTCTAGTCGCAGTTCTTAGTTGAAGCCTTTTATACCTTTAGGTTATGTTTGTTTGTAAGCATTATAATTGGGATAGGAATATTAATTCCAAGTGTTTTGTTTGTTTTCAAATTTAGATTTGGACTATTAATTAAGGATTATAAAATGGTTTAATAGTCTTGTAATTATAATTATAATCCCGGATTATAATCCTAGAATTGATAGTCTTGGGATTATTAATCATTATAATCCCGTAATGTTGACACCCGAAACAGGAAAACGAAAAAAGAAAAAAAAAAGAAATGAAAAACCTAGCAACTCAATTTTAGGCCTCACTCACATCATTCTACATAAATATGATTGGAGTGGTAAGGCTCTAACCTCGGGTGGTTTTACCCACATTTGTCCATCATACCATCCACTCTCTTCATAAGGTATCACCGCTGATAAAAGTCTTATCACCAACATAACTCCAACCCTGCAATATGTATAATGCAAATCATAAGTTACAGCGAGACAATCATTAATATAGCAGGAGATTAAATACTGGGCACTAGTAACTGGGAAAGGGATTTTAATCTTTTATTTGGCTGAAATGATTCTCAGATGCAGGAAAGCTGACACTGGTATGCTATATCACTAGACGTTTACTTGGAGGCTCAGTTAATGCACAAATTATTTTTCATAACTTCAATTGTACTGTTAATTTCTGTAACTTGTGAAGATACTCTGTGTATGATATATTTGCATTATGATTCATGAACTGCAGTAGTGACATCACCGTAACATTAAGGTACTGTACCAGGTAAATCCTCAGGACAATCAGTGAAACAAGAAATAGAGTCCCTGTTCCAGCTGCCAGAGCAAATCTTAATGGTTCCTGCAGGAACAGGTGAGACGCTGTTATGAAAAATATTGCTGCACAAGAAATATTTTCTTGAAAGTAAAAATATCTGGCAGTGTAAAAAAGTTTAGTGTTAGTCCGGCAAATTATACTATTAAGCTTTGGAATCTATTACTTCTGCAACATATGTTTTTAAAGCTTGAAGCAGCAGTTCTGCCATCTTATTTTATTTTATTTATTTATTTTTTCACTATGTTTGATATAAAGATTATTTTATTTACTTGCCTAATAAAAAGTTTCAATGTAAGATGCTTAAATGTCTTAATGATTGATTGGAAGTGGAATCCTTTGCTAAACTCAAGTGCCACCTTTTTCTGGTTATCCTGAATTGCTATTTACCAAAATGTTATTGGTGTGTGTGCGTGTGTATTATCATGATTTCAAGTTTCCTAGACTGTCAAATTAAAGAGATTGGATGAAAATAACCTTAATTTGTGACTCGTTCACTGAGTTTTTGATTTATTGTGTAATGAAATGAGAATGTTAAAGGAAGAGGGGTGAGGGTGGGGGTGGGTTGGGGGGGGGGAGGCAGTTTCAGTTGAAGTTAGTTACAGAAATTGTTTGGAAACAAGCTGTAGCTAGTTCTAGAATTAGAAGGAAAGCTTGTTATGCAAGTTGGAAACTGTGATGTAGTATAAAAGGAAAAGGATTGTAACATGTGCTTCTTTTCATTTTACTATTTTTATTATATATATATAATTTATTTTAAGGTGGCTCTTCTGATCTAAAACTACTATTTTTGTTATTTTTTCTGTTCTGTTTGTCTCCATTTTTGTCCCTATATAATAGTCTTGAACCCTAGAGGATTACATATTTAACTCAGCTCAATCTAACTGAGTAGTGAGTACTATATTTTGAATTTGAAAAAGCTAATTGAAACTTACCAAGTAGGATGTAATAGGTCTTATAGAGTATAGACAGGAGAAGCAAATAGAACTCTGCTTGCTTACCTCATTAGGTTGATCCTTGCTTCTGTATTATACAAAACCCTGCTATTGGAAAATAAATTGCTCCTAATGCACCTTGTTTAGTGAAAATTGAATCGTCTATTTAATAAAACAGAAGCATACCTTTTTATTATAGAGGTAAGAGGATACTTACTTGTATGACTGATTCTTTATATATGTGTGTATAAAATAAGTTGTTCTATGTGATTTTTGAATGTCAAGTATGACTTTAGGAATACTTATAAAAAAAATTAAATTCTTTGCTTTAGAAAATGTATACAAGGATGTGCTGCTTGCTAATTATGTTCCTTATAATATATACTCAGAAGGGAACTCTTTAAACTTGAGTTACCTTTGAAGGATTGAAGCTTGCAGCTGCAATTGGTGCTCCCAGCACTGTAAATGTCGCTAACCACAAGCCCCCAAGGCGTACGAAGAAGGACCCTGGACTCAGTTTGCCCCAGGAGTATAAAGGTCCATCTTTGAGAGATGAGTACTCATTCACCTATCGCATAAACAGATAAACTTTAGCAGGATATGATGGTAAATTTTCCCTTTTTTGTTTTGGGAATTTTTTTAGGGGGCGGGTGGGGGTGGGGTTGGGGGTGGGGGTGGGGGCACAATTATTCACTATCAACCATACTGCAAGTCCCCATTGACCTGTATTATAATGATATCAGGTTAACTTTTATACATTTTCAAGTATGTATCAATTTAATACTCCATCTGTTTTAAAATATAAGATCGACTTTTTAAAGTCAACTTACTACATTTTCAAATTCAAAAGTGACATGAATTCCTTTAATTTTAATCAATAAATTGATGAAATTTGTAACCTATCTAAAAAGTTCTCTCATTTTAAGATTTATTGTTCCTTAATTTTTGATGAATTATCTTTGAGTTTGACAATGTTTCTAATTGACTTTCAAAAGTCAGTAACGATCTTATAATTTGGAAGGGTGGTAGTATTTATACATGTTTGGAGCTTATTCCCATGAGCCTATGACACTTTCACCTGCTATGTATTTGTTGCAGTCATATTGGATTTGTTGTATTTTATTTTATTTATTAACTTACCATACCAATTTTTTATTTTTATTTTCATATTTTTAGTGTAACAAAGTAAAACTCCAGCAGTAAGCTCGAGTGATTTTTCCTGGCATCCCTGAAATGTGGAGGTGCATGCTTCAAGCATTGGCTGGATGGACCAACAAGCAGTTGAATTGATTAACTATGTGATATGTACGATGACTCTTCCACAACGTTTGCAGATTTTGATGATTCAATTTTCTTCCATGTTCCCATTCCCTCATTCTTCTTCTTGTACAGACAGTCTTTCATGAAGTGTCCTGTCTCGTGACACTTGTAACACTTCAACTCCTTCGGCTTGGGAGTCCTGTCCCTTGACTTAGACTTTTCACGCGCTCCTATATTTGAGGAAGCTTCTATAGTCAAGGCACTTCAAGAAGTTCAGAAAATCGAGACTGGGTAAGTTACCAGCAAACAACAAGATGGTGTACAAATTGAGTTGAAAAGTTGTGACACCGACAATCTGGAACAAGTTGATCAGCAACAGTAGGAAAACATAGTCACAGGGAAACCTAGACGCACTATCAAAACCACCGGAGAGGTACGAGTTTGAGGATATGGTTGCATATGCACTATCAACTACTACTGGAGATCCGTCTACTTTTCAGTATGCTATAATTAGTCCTGAAAGGGACAGATGGATGGAAGTCATGGTGGAGGTGATGGAATCATTGAAGAAAAATAAGACTTGGGAGTTGATAGAATTGTCTGAGGGAAAGAAGACATTGAGTTGCAAATGGGTATATAAGAAGAAAGAGGTTGTGTCAGAAAAGGAAAGGGAACTTGTGGTTCATATGGAGTGTATGAGAGATGCAGAGAAGTTCTTGAAAAATGTCAGTGCCGAGTGAAGCTGAGCGGAGCAGAGCTGAGTGAGGGAAGCGAATTCAGGCTATAATGCGAATTAGGGTTGGAATAGAAGTAGCGGTTATATATATTCTCTATTGTAAAAATTTTATGTACTCGGATCATAAATAAAAAGCACCTCTCTCCGCTCCCGTGTACGTACTCAAGTTTGGAAAATTATGTAAATCTTTGTGTTGATTATTTACTGTTGTGTGTGTGCGCGTTCCAATCTTGACAAAGTGGTACACTATAATCATGGGATATTGAAAAATACGATCTTCTGCATGCTGGCTGCTGCTCCTTTCAGGCGATACTATTACTAGAGCTTTCAATGTTACTTTTCTTACTTTGATCCCTGAAAAGGACAATCCAAGCATAATTTGGTTCTTCTACTTGGTCAGCAATATTTGCCAAATATTCTCTTGGTCTGAGATCATCTGAGATTGAATATTGGTCTAAAGTCACAATCTAAGCATGCAACTTAACTTGGGGGAAGTGGAGACCCTCTAAATTCACATAATCATTCTTTCATAGCCGGAATGCACCATCTAGGTGAGAATTTTCATTTATCAGCTTGAAAATTTACTCTTGACAATCTAGTTTTTGTTTAGATGGTGGTTATATTGGGCGCAAGGAGAAGATGATTTGAAGTTAGTAGTGGGGTAGTCACAACTCGAAATAACTAGTATTGAGTTGCAGCTGAACATACCGGCCTTTGTTCAAAAGGGACTTCAATTTCCAACCCAGGATCCCAGCTTCGGCCAGGTAATCTGTTCATGCCTCCATCCATCCCATTTTTCAATGCCTTGACCGTAATCCTACGTAGTGTGCTGTGGGTTCTGTCATACCGAATTACCCATGAGCCATAGTTGCCTTGAATCTTGGCTTGTCTTGGATTTGGAACTAAAGAACAGTAAACATTTAGCTTGAGCATTTATCTTCTATAATTGAACCGTAGTTGATGTACAGGTTCTGAGCTTCTTAGTCAATGCACTGGTAAGTGGTAACCAGCAGAAAGAGAGCTATTGAGCTATCTGGCGCAAGGAATGGTTGCAAATTTTCGGGGGACCATGCAGTGTTTTATACTCGCTCTTTTAAATTAAAAAAAAGAGTCTCGTTTATAAAATTTGTGAATAATAAGTTGTTATTTCGTGGTGTGATATGATAACAAACTTTAGGATATTGTATTATTTTGTACCATTATTAATAAGTGAAATCTTTTGTATGGGAAGAAGTTGGCGAATGAGATTTTTTTTGTGAAATGGAGGATTATTACTTGGATGAAATTTATGGCACAAAATCAATTCAATTTTGTTCCCTGAGGTTTACCAAGTACGAGGAGTTGATCCAGCTTGAAAGTTAGTGGGGTTAAATTCGAAAAAAAAAATCATTAAGAATAAAAAAGTAATAAAATGAATTACAAAATTAAATAATCTTCAAATATTGTTTACAATAACATTTTTTGAGGTTTCAAATTGTTGCATGATAGCCTTATTTTTAATAGTTACAAAAATTATCACGCTCAATGTATGTTACTAAACAGTCATTCATCTCTCATTTAGTTACGGAGTTTATTTTTCACGATATCCATGATTGAAAATGTCCTTTCAACAATGGTCAAAAATAGAGCCAACTTTAGCAATAAATAAACATGGGGATATATATCATCTTTTCTTTTTTTTAACCAACATTTGAGTCAATTCACCAATTCCTTTTATACTCGAAAAATTGGGATCGTTTCTTATATCCACAATATAATTTTGGAGTTGACCATCAAGTGCCAAAAGTTCTATATTATTAAATATTTAAAAACTAATTCAACAATAAAACAAGATCAATATACAATATGAATAGTCAAATGTAATTAGCACTAACAATAAATAATCTTAATTTAACAACTAACAAGTAACATTACAAAATAAAATACAAAATTTAAAGAAAGTAAAAATAAAATAGAACACATACTTGAACTTAAAAAACTTTTATTTGATAGTTGGAGTGTTGTTTTAAGAAGTAAAAATTCCTAATTTTATAAAAGTACAAAAAAAAGAATATATAAACAATTATAAAATTTTTTAAAATAATTGTTAAATTTATTAAATTAAAAGCTAAAATTAAAATTAAATTTAAAATATACATGTTGCTCTGTTGCTCCATCCTTATGTTGAAAAGTGAAGTACAAGTCCAATTGATTTAGACAATTAGACTTTGTCTTTTATAATGTGGCAATGATGTAGTGGAGCTTTTGAAGTATAAAAGCCTTATCAAAATATTTTTTTTAAGTTAACCCCTTTGACTCATGAAATTTTAGTGGGGGCAGGCTCCCCTGCCCTTAACCTGTGTTTGCCCTTGTCAAATATTCCCTCATCCCTTAATATATATTGTGTGACGCCCCCAAAATAGGTATACAACACATATTCTGAGTCGTCAAAATACATGGTACAGAAATAACTACATTTTTATTGTTACAACATAAGAACTGTGAGTTTAAATACAAATATTGTCATCTAGACAATATCCACACTCAAATAAGTCCTCATTACAATTATTGATACATTATTTCACAAAAATGGTGAGGACTACTAAAATAACTTCTAGAACCATCATTCCATACCCCAACTAGTACTCGCTACATTTTTTCCTCCTGAGAAAAATGGAACAAAAAGAAAAAGGGTGAGCTCAACTAGCCAAGTAAAGAACATTATGACTAAGATAATACAGAACATATTATCGTTAGTCTTCAACAGGAAAAAATCTAATAGAATACAATAGACAACAAGTTTTAAATCAATAACTGCAGCGGAAACAGCAAACCATTAGAAGAGTCAAGTAGAGAATGAGTTCTACTATCTTCTAAGATTTAAAAGTCCATCATCAATATTTTATCCATGTAACAACAATCAATAACCATCTTTAATCAAATATTCATCTTTGCACTACAGGCCAAAGATATTCATTTGTATCACCAGTCGGTCATGTTCATCTCAACACATGTTCATCTTTGCACTACAGGCCAAAGATATTCATCAGTTAATCATTCATCTTTGCACTACAGGCCAAAGATATTCAGTAATATCATCATTTAGGACTGAGGATGATGAAAAATATCTTAAAGAAAACGAATCCAGTGAAACAAAATAACAAATATTAAAGATTCGTATTTCGATTTATCCATGTCCAAAAATACCTTATAATTATTCATAGTGAAGTAAAATTTAAGAATGATCAAAACATGGATACAATCAAAGCTAGTACCCAGAATAGATATTTTGGACGAAAAGAAGAAAATTTCATTTTTCGGTGAATAGTAACTCATGAATAGTAACCCCTACGTGAAAAGTTCTAAATTTGATAAAAATTTTCAACCAATATTTCGGCATAGTGATATTGAAGAAATAATATCATTTTCGAATAAGATAACATCCCTTACCTCGTAAAGACAGTACTTCTGGTCGGAATACCGGTATAAGGCTGAAAGAAACTTGCTCTGATGAATAGAAACTCTCAAAGTATCTAAATACTCACAAAATACACTCAATAATTTAGAGAGAGAAAGAGAGAAAACTTATTTATGGTGTGATTTTTAATTCTAATTTAGCCCTCTATTTATAGGAAAATGTTAGCACGCCGAAGCAGACTTAACCTGCAACCTGATGACTTTACCTGCTACTATTTAAGCCTACCACATTTGAATAAAAATCTCAGCACATTTCTTTACCAACCAAGAGTGGGGCCCACCAATTCTAGAATTTTCCACCAAAATGATAAACTCCGAAAATTCAACAATTCCTAAGCCAGTCATCTCGTAAAATTCATAATAAATCATACGTTCATTTTTAACGGTTCAAAATTTGTGGACATATACTCAACTTATATATGTATAACATATCCAAAAATTACCACGATCCAACGGTCGGATTAAAAATTATACCCCCCGCAAAATATCTCAAAAATTCTAATTTTTAATACCTCCATTCCGACAAAAATACTGATAAAAATCTCAACATTAACTCCTTCATTTTTAACCACAAAAAAATATCCCTCATTTATATCCACATAAAATAAATATTTCCTTATCATATGAATCAATAATTAATTATTCATAAATAATATTACAGAATCACATTTATGACAACCAGGCCGTTCCCAAGAAAGAGGGGGCTTTCCAATAAGGATTTCTCCTTACTGGCGCGCAATTAGATGACCAAACATCTCCTTAGTCAGAACTTTCTAGACATTGCCAATAATGTTATCTAATAATATTATTCAAATAATATGAATTATTGATCTGATAATGGAAAATACTGTGTAGTGACAATTATTGAAACAACAGTAATATAAAATATCAACGCAGCAATTATTGAATCAATAAAATAAAATATTGAACAGTAATTACTGTAACCATTATTGAGTAGTGACTTTTTACGTAAGAACCAATAATTGGTGCAATACAGTGTGCTACTGTGCAACAACGCGTATTACTGTGTTTTAACCACCGGGTATTCCAACAGTATTAACGGTAATAACTACGCCATTATTTATAAACAACTTATACTTGTCGTTTTCTTCATCCAATCGCTTTCCGTTATGGGGCCCACAAAAAACTGCGCCGTCGTACGAATATTCCCCGACAGGAAGAATATTCCATGACCAAACGAATATTTCCCGACAACAATGAATATTTTATAACCACCTGCTTATTTGAAATATTTACGCATTTTACCCATAACTAACCTCATTAATCAATTTAACTCTTACTATTTCAAAATAATAAATTGAGGGAATTTAAATTTCATTTATTAATAATTTGGGGTCTTACAACCTCCCCTCTTATGAAATTTCGTCCTCGAAATTGACGTACGTACCTGGTGTTTCGAAAAGATGAGGATACCTCGCTTTCATTTCCGTTTCCAACTCCCAGGTCATTTCCTCATTAGCATGGTTTCTCCACAAAACTTTAACTTGTGGTATGACCTTCGTGCGTAGGACATGCTCCTTTCTATCCAAGATCTTGGCAGGTACCTCTTCGTATGTTAAGTCTTCAGCTATCTCGTCCGGTTCTAACTCAATAACGTGGTCTGGGTCTTTCACATATTTACGTAACACATATATATGAAAAACATTATGAACACAAGACATACTTGGAGGTAACGCGAGTCTATAGGCCACATTTCCTACTCGGTCAAGAATCTGAAATGGACCAATAAATCGTGGATTGAGCTTTCCTCTCTTCCCAAATCTTGTAACTCCTTTCCATGGAGCCACACGCAACAATACATGATCCCCAATGTCAAATTCTACGTCCTTTCGATGAAGATCCGCATAACTCTTTTGTCGATCTTGTGCCGTTTGTATACGTTGTCGAATCGTTTGGATCTTCTCTATAGTCATTCGTACCAACTCTGGTCCTAGCAACGTTGCTTCTCATATAATGCTTCAAATGGGGTCACACCTATACTTGCCTGATAACTGTTATTATAGGAGAATTCCACCAATGGTAGGTATTTATCTCAACTCCCTTTGAAATCTAGGACACAAAGTCTTAATAGATCTTCAAGAGTTTGAATAGTCCTCTCTGATTGTCCGTCCGTTTGAGGATGGTATGCCGAACTAAATCGTAAATCTGTGCCCATAGCTTTTTGCAAGCTAACCCAAAATCTTGAAGTGAATCTTGGGTCACGATCCGAAACTATGGATACTGGCATGCCATACAGTCTCACAATCTCATCTACGTATATACGAGCAAGACGTTCAAGGGAATAAGTCTCCCGTATCGGCAAGAAATGAGCAGACTTGGTTAATCTATCAACAATAACTGTAAGACCCCGAATTTTATGAAATAAAAGTATTCAATTTTTCTTATAATTACTATTCAGTAAATGGTTAAATTGATAAAAATTTAAAGTTATGGGTGAAATATGAATTTTTTTCAAAATAAACAAGTGGTTATAAAATAATCATTGTTGTCGGGGAATATTCGTTTGGTCGTGGAATATTCTTTCTGTCGGGGAATATTCGTACGACGGCGCAGCTATTTGTGGGCCCCATAACGAATAACTGTCGGGTGAAGAAAACGACAAATTTGAGTTTTTACAAATAACGGCGTAGTTGTTACCGTTAACACTGTTGGAATACCCGGTGGTTAAAATACAGTAATACGCGTTATTGCACAGTAGCACACGGTATTGCACAGTATTTTTGAAATTATTGATTCTTACGTAAGAAGGCACTACTCAATAATTGTTACAGTAATTACTGTTCAATATTTTATTTTATTGATTCAATAATTGCTACGTTGAAATTTTGTATTATTGTTGTTCAATAATTGTTGCTGCACAGTATTTCCCATTATCAGATCAATAATTCATATTATTTGAATAGTATTATTAGATAGCATTATTGGCAATGTCTAGAAAGTTCTGTCTAAGGAGAGGTTTGGTCATCTAATTGCGCGCCAGTAAGGAGAAATCCTTATTGGAAAGCCCCCTCTTTCCTGGGAACGGCCTGGTTGTCATAAATGTGATTATGTAATATTATTTGTGAATAATTAATTATTGATTCATATGATAAGGAAATATTTATTTTATGTGGATATAAATGAGGGATATATTTTTGTGGTTAAAAATGAAGGAGTTAATGTTGAGTTGTTTTATCAGTATTTTTATCGGAATGGAGGTATTAAAAATCAAATCAGGGTTTTTGAGAAATATTGCGGGTGTTATAATTTTTAATCCGACCGTTGGATCGTGGTAATTTTTGGATATGTTATACATATATAAGTTGAGTATATGTCCACAAATTTTGAACCGTTAAAAATGAACGTATGATTTATTATGAATTTTACGAGATGACTGGTTCAGAAATTGTTGAATTTTCGGAGTTTATCATTTTGGTAGAAAATTCTAGAATTGGTGGGTTCCACTTGTGGTTGGTGAAGAAATGTGCTGAATTATATTTCAAATGTGGTGGGTGGGAATAGTAGCAGGTAAAACCATCAGGTTGCAGGTCAAACCTACCAAAATTTTTCCTATAAATAGAGGGCTAAGTTAGAATTGAAAATCACACCAGAAACATAAGCTTTCTCTCTTTCTCTCTCTAGATTATTGAGTGTATTTTGTGAGTATTTAGATACTTGGTGAGTTGCTATTCATCAGTGCAAGTTTCCTTCAGCCTTATACCGATCAGAAGTACTGCTCTTTTGAGGTAAGGGATAGTAAGGGATAGTAAGGGATATTAAGGGATTTTAAGGGTTGTTATGATTTTCAGTTTCGTAATTTTTCTGAACTTCAAAAATTCTGGAAAAATTTGAAATGATAATTTGATGAGTTTTCTTGATTGTGTCCAAAAATGGTGATTTTTGGATGTATAGATTGAGAGTGGTGAATTTTATGAGAAAAGACTATTTTAAAAGTAATCGCTTATAATTCCTTGTGGTTAACTCTAAAATTGATGAAATTTTTATTGGGAGTACATGTATATGATAGGAGTATACTCTGTGAAAATCAGAATTTTTAGATAAAAGTACAATTTTTGATAAATGTCTAAATATTCGGCTGTTTTGGCCATATGAAAAATAGTAAATGACTTTTAAAAATTTTGAGAAAAATATATGTTTACTATGGGACTATATTATGCTAAATCCCAGAAAAGAAATATTTTTGGAACTGATTTGGTATTTTTCATGAAAATGGTCTAGTTATGAGTAAATGAATTAAATATGTTTTGTGAAGAAAGAAAATTGGAAAATAGGATTTTATGGCTTGAGAATCCTATATGAGGTATATGCAGATTTTTGATGAGGGTTTTGGTTATTGATGATGAAATTGTAAGAGTTGGCATTTTATGATGATTAAATGCATTAATTAGTAAAGTGTAAACAATTTAAATAAATTGTTTATAAGCTTAAGAAATGTTATTCTTTCAATATCATTATACCGAAGTATTGGTATGAATTTTATTGTGGAATTTCTACCTTTTTGAGTCGGTGTTACTATTCACGAGTTACTATTCATGAGTTACTATTCACGAGTTACTATTCACGACAAAATTGGTTTCTTTTACTAACCAAATTATAGTTGATTTATGAATATTACTCTTGAGATTAAAATTATATGTTGATCATATTATTTTTATCATCATATATAACATTTTTATAACCCTGATGTTGAAATTCTCTTTCACTGGAGTGTAAAGATGGGTAGATTATTGGTATGATCATGACTAGGGTTCTCTTTGGCCTGTAGTGCAAAGTTGAATTGTGACTGGTATGATCATGACCATTGAATTTACAATTGAATATCTTTAGCTTAAGTGTTAAGATGAATCGATTAACATGGTTATAATTATGGTGTATATAAATTCTGAAATGATTATATATTTCTTTGAGATATGAATATATTTGGCCTGTAGTGCAAATATGAATTGTTGAGGAATATCTTTGGCCTGTAGTGCAAAGATGAATTGTAGAGGAATATCTTTGGCCTGTAGTGCAAAGATGAATTGTAGATGAATATCTTTGGCCTGTAGTGCAAAGATGGTCTGTTGATGAATATCTTTGGCCCGTAGTGCAAAGATAAACTGTTGTTGAATATCTTTGGTCGTAGATGGATTTATTAGTATGATTATGAACAGGAACTGTGATTTGGTATAACCATGATCTTTGATGTTTCAGGTAAAGACATGTGATGAAAATATTCTTCGTCCTAGTTGTGAAGAAAAATTTAGAATCACAATTATGATTATGAGTTATTCATATGATTGTGGAAAGGAACTGTTGATTGATGTTACAGGGATAAAATATTGTTGATGGATTTTTAACATGGAGAAAATAATAGACTTTATAGTCTATTTGACTCTTCTAATGGATTGCTCGTTCCGCTGCAACTATGGTTGAAATTTTTATCATTTACCATATGTTCTAAATCTCTGATTTATTATTGATGAAGGCTATTGATAATTTAATTATCTTTAGTCATGATATTCTTTACTGAGCTAGTTGTGCTCACCCTTTTGCTTCACAATTCCTTTCAGGTAATAAGAGTGTAGCTGGGTCGAGCGAGGGTAACGGGGAAATAGAACGGTGGTCTCTAGCTGTGGATGTTCTCCCGAAGCAGTATAGAAAAGTTCATTTAGTAGTTATATTTGGTGAATCCAATAGGGTAAGGTGTACCCAACGTTGGAAGGGTGTTTTGTCACTATCATACAAGATGTCTAATGACATACAACCTCGTGTCATCATAAGACAGGGTTGTGCTCATCCACTTGCTGAGTATATCTATGGGCACTACCTATATAATCTTGGTGTTTGTTTGAAGTATAATTCTCAATTAGAGACAGTGGAGATAATGATAAGTCAAGAGAAGACTCACCATTGGGAAGAATATGATAGTAATCTTCTCGTTTTTCTTTGGGGTCTATTGGGTCAACCAAGGATAATTCTGTGGCCATATGATATCTATCATAACCTAGACGCATGGCCTCCCATGTACGAAGGTTTCCTTGAGCACTTCCCAAAGATTCTAATTTCTAAAACAGTTTTTGACTATACCTTTATGTAAGGTGTTATTGTGAGGTGAGGTCCACGGTTGGAACATGAGTCACATTTGGTATATATTTGTATCCAAACTCACAGCATATGTGTTGTTGTATTTTGCACGACAATTGTTGTAATAAAGTTGTAGTTATTTTCTGTACCATGTATTTGACGACTCAGAATGGGTTGGGTGGAATGGACCTATTTTGGGGTTGTCACAATAACCCAAATAGCATTTATGTCTTGAAAAATCATGGGAAGACCAGTAACGAAATCCATGGTAATGTGTTCCCACTTCCATTTCGGAATCTCAAGTGGTTGCAATGGACCTTTGGCACTTGATGTTCCGCCTTTACACGTTAACAAGTTAAACACCTCGAGATAAACTTTGCAATCTCTCTCTTCATATTATTCCACCAAAATGTATGTCGAAGATCACGATACATTTTGGTACTTCCAAGATGGATTGCAAATGGTGTATTGTGTGCTTTCATCATGATCTTGTACTTCAAATCAGAATCGTTAGGAACACAAAGTCTGGAGTGGACTCGAAGTATTCCTTCTTCATCGATTCTTGCTTCTGGAATAGCACCTTTTTGCACTTTCTTCTTCATACACATCAGCTCCGGTCTGTGGTTTGAGCAACTTTAACTTTATCAATTAAAGTTGGTTCTATGCGTATACTTGACATCATCGCACTTGTTCCTGCATATGATCTTCTACTCAACGCGTCAGCTATCACGTTTGCTTTTTCAGGATGGTATTGAATAGTGTGGTCGTAATCTTTCAACAGCTCGAGCCAACGTCGTTGCCGCATGTTGAGTTCTTTTTGAGTGAATAAATATTTGAGGCTTTTATGGTCTGAATAAATCTCCACTTTCTCCTCACATAGATAGTGCCTCCAGATCTTTAGCGCGAAAACGACTGCTGCCAACTCTAGATCATGAGTAGGATAATTTCTCTCATATTCTTTAAGTTGTCGCGAGGCATAGGCTATAACTTTCTCACGTTGCATGAGAACACATCCTAGCCCTTTGCCTGAAGCATCGCTGTAGATAACAAATTCATCCGAACCAGATGGTATGGTCAAAACAGGTGCCGAAATGAGTCTCCTCTTAAGCTCTTGAAAACTCTTCTCGCATTCCTCGCTCCATACGAATTTGATATCTTTCCGAGTCAGCTGAGTTAACAGGGTAGCGATTTGAGAAAACCCTTCCACGAATCTCCGATAATAACCAGCTAAGCCCAGAAAGCTACGTACTTTGGTCACCATCTTTGGTTGCTCCCAACTTTGTATTGCTTCAATCTTCGCCGGGTCAACAGATACTCCATGTTTTGACACCACGTGCCCTAGGAATGCTACTTCCTCAAGTCAGAACTCGCATTTCTTCAACTTAGCATATAACTTGTTTTCACGCAGCTTTTGGAGTATCAGCTTCAAATGATGCTCATGATCTTCACGGCTTTTGGAATATATGAGGATGTCATCAATAAAAACAACAACGAACTGATCCAAATAATCCTTGAATACTCGGTTCATCATATCCATGAAAGCCGCAGGAGCATTAGTCAATCCAAAAGACATGACTAAGAATTCATAATGCCCGTACCGAGTTCTGAAGGCAGTCTTTGGAATATCCTCTGTTTTAACCTTCAGCTGATGATATCCAGAACGAAGATCGATCTTTGAAAAGAAGTGTGCTCCTTGTAACTGGTCAAACAGGTCATCAATACGAGGTAGCGGATACCTATTCTTAATAGTGACATGGTTTAATTTCCGATAATCAGTACAAAGTCGCATACTCCCGTCTTTCTTCTTTACAAATAAAACAGGAGCACCCCAAGGAGATGTACTAGGACGAATGAAACCGATGCCCAACAACTCTTGTAGTTGGACCTTTAACTCCTGAAGTTCAATATGAGCCATTCGATATGGGGTTTTAGAAATAGGCTTTGTACCAGGTTCAAGATCAATAAATAATTTAATTTCACGTTCCGGGGGTAGACCGGGAAGTTCTTCAGGAAATACGTCAGGAAAGTCAATAACAACAGGAATATTATTCAAATTTAACGTATCTTTATTCAAATCCATAACATGGGCTAAGAAAGTTTGACATCCGTTTTTTAATAAACGAATTGTAACGACCCCAAAATAGGTTCATTCCACCCAACCCATTCTGAGTCGTCAAATACATGGTACAGAAAATAACTACAACTTTATTACAACAATTGTCGTGTAAAATACAACAACACATATGCTGTGAGTTTGGATACAAATATATACCAAATGTGACTCATGTTCCAACCGTGGACATCACCTCACAATAACACCTTACATAAAGGTATAGTCAAAAACTGTTTTAGAAATTAGAATCTTTGGGAAGTGCTCAAGGAAACCTTCGTACATGGGAGGCCACGCGTCTAGGTTATGATAGATATCATATGGCCACAGAATTATCCTTGGTTGACCCAATAGACCCCAAAGAAAAACGAGAAGATTACTATCATATTCTTCCCAATGGTGAGTCTTCTCTTGACTTATCATTATCTCCACTGTCTCTAATTGAGAATTATACTTCAAACAAACACCAAGATTATATAGGTAGTGCCCATAGATATACTCAGCAAGTGGATGAGCACAACCCTGTCTTATGATGACACGAGGTTGTATGTCATTAGACATCTTGTATGATAGTGGCAAAACACCCTTCCAACGTTGGGTTCGCCTCACCCTATTTTCTTCACCAAATATAACTACTAAATGATGACCACCGTTCTATTCCCTTTTTATCCCCGCTCGACCCAGCTACACTCTTATTACCTGAAAGGAATTGTGAAGCAAAAGGGTGAGCACAACTAGCTCAGTAAAGAATATCATGACTAAAGATAATTAAATTATCAATAGCCTTCATCAATAATAAATCAGAGATTTAGAACATATGGTAAATGATAAAAATTTCAATCATAGTTGCAGCGGAACGAGCAATCCATTAGAAGAGTCAAATAGACTATAAAGTCTATTATCTTCTCCATGTTAAAAATCCATCAACAATGTTTTATCCCTGTAACATCAATCAACAATTCTGGTCCACAATCATATGAATAAATCATAACTGTAGTTCTAAATTCCTCTTCTCATCCAAGACGAAGATAATTTTCATCACCTATCTTTACCTGAAACATCAAAGATCATAGTTACACCAAATCACATTTCCTGTTCATAATCATACTAATAACTTCATCTTTGCACTACGTCCAAAGATATTCATCAACAAACCATCTTTGCACTACGGGCCAAAGATATTCATCAACAAACCATCTTTACACTACGGGCCAAAGATATTCAGCAACAGTTCATCTTTGCACTACAGGCCAAAGATATTCATCAACAAGCCATCTTTGCACTACATGCCAAAGATATTCATCAACAGGCCATCTTTGCACTACATGCCAAAGATATTCATCAACAATTTATATTTGCACTACAGGCCAAATATATTCATATCTTAAAGAAATATATAATCATTTCAGAATTTATATAAACAATAATTATAACCATGTTGATCAATTCACCTTTGCACTTAAGCATAAGATATTCAATTATAAATTCAATGGTCATGATCATACCAGTCACAATTCAACTTTGCACTACAGGCCAAAGAGAACCCTAGTCATGATCATACCAATAATCTACCTATCTTTACACTCCAGTGAAAGAGAATTTCAACATCAGGGTTATAAAAATGTTATATATGATGATAAAAATAATATGATCAACATATAGTTTTAATCTCAAGAGTAATATTCGTAACTCATGAATAGTAAATCGTGAATAGTAACTCATGAATAGTAACCCCGACACAAAAGATAAAAATTCTATAATAAAATCCATACCAATATTTCGGTATAATGATATTGAAAGAATAACATTACTTAAATTTATAAATAATTTATTTTAATTGTTTACACTTTACTAATTAATGCATTTAATCATCATAAAATGCCAACTCTTACAATTTCATCATCAATAACCAAAACCCTCATAAAAAATCTGCATATACCTCATATAGGATTCTCAAGCCATAAAATCCTATTTTCCAATTTTCTTTCTTCACAAAACATATTTAATTCATTTACTCATAACTAGACCATTTTCATGAAAAATACCAAATCAGTTCCAAAAATATTTCTTTTCTGGGATTAAGCATAATATAGTCCCATAGTGAACATATATTTTTCTCAGAATTTTTAAAACTCATTTACTATTTTTCATATGGCCAAAACCACCGAATATTTAGACATTTATCAAAAATTGTACTTTTATCCAAAAATTCTGAAATTTACAGAGTATACTTCTATCATATACATGTACTCCCAATAAAAATTTTATCAATTTTGGAGTTAACCACAAGGAATTATAAGCTGTTACTTTTAAAATAGTCTTTTCTCATAAAATTCATAACTCTCAATCTATACATCCAAAAATCACCATTTTTGGATACAATCAAGAAAACTCATCAAAATATCATTTCAAATTTTTCCAGAATTTTTGAAGTTCAGAAAAATTACGAAACTGAAAATCATAACAACCCTTAAAATCCCTTACTATCCCTTACCTCAAAAGAGCAGTACTTCTGACTGGATATCGGATATGATGCTGAAGGAAACTTACACTGATGAATAGCAACTCACCAAGTATCTAAAAACTCACAAAATATGCTTCATAATATAGAGAGAGAAAGAGAGAAAACTTATGTTTCTGGTGTGATTTTCAATTCTAACTTAGCCCTCTATTTATAAGAAAATTTTGGTAGGTTTGACCTGCAACCTGATGGCTTTACCTGCTACTATTCCCACCCACCACATTTGAAATATAATTCAGCACATTTCTTCACCAACCACAAGTGGGGCCCACCAATTCTAGAATTTTCCACCAAAATGATAAACTCCGAAAATTCAACAATTTCTGAACCAGTCATCTCGTAAAATTCATAATAAATCATACGTTCATTTTTTAACGGTTCAAAATTTGTGGGCATATACTCAACTTATATATGTTTAACATATCCAAAAATTACCACGATCCAACGGTCGGATTAAAAATTATAACCCCCGCAAAATATCTCAAAAACCCTGATTTTTAATACCTCCATTCCGACAAAAATACGGATAAAAACCTCAACATTAACTCCTTCATTTTTAACCACAAAAATATATCCCTCGTTTATATCCAAATAAAATAAATATTTCTTTATCATATGAATCAATAATTAATTATTCACAAATAATATTACAGAATCACATTTATGACAACCAGGCCGTTCCCAGGAAAGAGGGGGCTTTCCAATAAGAATTTCTCCTTACTAGCGCGCAATTAGATGACCAAACCTCTCCTTAGACAGAACTTTCTAGACATTGCCAATAATGCTATCTAATAATACTATTCAAATAATATGAATTATTGATCTGATAATGGAAAATACTGTGCAGCAACAATTATTGAACAACAATAATATAAAATTTTAACGTAGCAATTATTGAATCAATAAAATAAAATATTGAACAGTAATTACTGTAACAATTATTGAGTATTGCCTTCTTACGTAAGAATCAATAATTTCAAAAATACTATGCAATACCGTGTGCTACTGTGCAATAACGCGTATTACTGTATTTTAACCACCGGGTATTTCAACAGTGTTAATGGTAACAACTACGCCGTTGTTTGTAAAAACTCAAATTTGTCGTTTTCTTCACCCGACAGTTATTCTGTTATGGGGCCCACAAATGGCTGCGCCGTCGTACGAATATTTCCCGACAGAAAGAATATTCCACGACCAAACGAATATTCCCCGACAACAATGATTATTTTATAACCACTTGCTTATTTTGAAAAAAAAATTATATTTCACTCATAACTTTAAACTTTTATCAATTTAACCATTTACTGAATAGTAATTATAAGAAAAATTGAATACTTTTATTTCATAAAATTCGGGGTCTTACAATCTCCCCTCCTTATGAAATTTCGTCCCCGAAATTTACGTACCTGGTATTTTGAAGAGTTGAGAATACCTTGCTTCTATTTCAGATTCTATCTCTCATATCATCATGATTTCTCCATTGCTCATCTCCCATGATAACTTCATTTGGGTTCCTCATTTGTTGGGAAGTCATGACAACAGCCATCCCTCGAACTACTCGGCTTTGACTTGTCTGGAGTAGCATTTGGCGTCATCATTACCGTTGGAATATACCTTTCTATAGGACATATTCCTCCCTCAACTGCCTCTTCGTACTCCTCATTCATGATCTGAATCATCAATCTTCGATCCATATCGGATTCAGGTTGACCGCTATGTACAGGGTAATTCAAAACTCGATGTTGGGTTCTCCCAATTGCTTTCCAAAAAGAGAAATTCATATCATCTATTTTAGCCTTCTTAGATCGAACATCTCTTTCCATAATATCCACGTGTCGTGCGGCTTTTGCCCATGCATCACTTATTCTCACTCGTTCAGTTTTTTCTTCTCTCAGCTCAGATTCTATTTTTATCATCTTATACTCTGCCAAAAAATGCTTCTGTTCAAGCATCACATATCGGGTAACACAAGCTTGAATTGTTGCATCCTTTTGTTCCACGACCGCCTGTCGTTCTTCTGCCTGCTCTTCTAACTCATGAATACGATTTTGAAATTCTACATTTTGATCATATAATACCTCTAATAAACTCTCCTCTGGTACTTCTTCTTCCTCTTCTTCCTCAGTCTCAGCTGTTACCTCTTCGACTATCTCGGGTGTAACTATCAATTCTTCACTCACCACATGGATATCTCTAATTCCTTCTTCGTCTGACATCACATTATCACGGTTAGTGATTAGAGGTATCCCCACAGTCTCATTCACTCCATTATTAGCATTCTCAGCTGCCATTCTCAAATACTGCCATAAAACAAGGGTTAATTAAACAAATTAACATATCACATAATATCCCAATATTATGACTGACCAACAAATAAGCTTAGGTAGGACACACTAGCGAAGGATTTACTCAGCTCTCCCCTCCTAGTTGTATTCCCCGATCTCCGCCAGAGATCATATCCCTAAGCTCTGATACCACCTGTGACAACCCCAAAATAGGTTCATTCCACCCAACCCATTCTGAATCGTCAAATACATGGTACATAAAACAACTACAACTTTATTACAACAATTGTCGTGCAAAATACAACAACACATATGCTGTGAGTTTGGATACAAATATATACCAAATGTGACTTATGTTCCAACCGTGGACATCACCTCACAATAACACCTTACATAAAGGTATAGTCAAAAACTGTTTTAGAAATTAGAATCTTTGGGAAGTGCTCAAGGAAACCTTCGTACATGGGAGGCCACGCGTCTAGGTTATGATAGATATCATATGGCCACAGAATTATCCTTGGTTGACCCAATAGACCCCAAAGAAAAACGAGAAGATTACTATCATATTCTTCCCAATGGTGAGTCTTCTCTTGACTTATCATTATCTCCACTGTCTCTAATTAAGAATTATACTTCAAACAAACACCAAGATTATATAGGTAGTGCCCATAGATATACTCAGCAAGTGGATGAGCACAACCCTGTCTTATGATGACACGAGGTTGTATGTCATTAGACATCTTGTATGATAGTGGCAAAACACCCTTCCAACGTTGGGTTCGCCTCACCCTATTTTCTTCACCAAATATAACTACTAAATGATGACCACCGTTCTATTCCCTTGTTACCCCCGCTCGACCCAGCTACACTCTTATTACCTGAAAGGAATTGTGAAGCAAAAGGGTGAGCACAACTAGCTCAGTAAAGAATATCATGACTAAAGATAATTAAATTATCAATAGCCTTCATCAATAATAAATCAGAGATTTAGAACATATGGTAAATGATAAAAATTTCAACCATAGTTGCAGCGGAACGAGCAATCCATTAGAAGAGTCAAATAGACTATAAAGTCTATTATCTTCTCCATGTTAAAAATCCATCAACAATGTTTTATCCCTGTAACATCAATCAACAATTCTGGTCCACAATCATATGAATAAATCATAACTGTAGTTCTAAATTCCTCTTCTCATCCAAGACGAAGATAATTTTCATCACCTATCTTTACCTGAAACATCAAAGATCATAGTTACACCAAATCACATTTCCTGTTCATAATCATACTAATAACTTCATCTTTGCACTACGTCCAAAGATATTCATCAACAAACCATCTTTGCACTACGGGCCAAAGATATTCATCAACAAACCATCTTTGCACTACGGGCCAAAGATATTCAACAACAGTTCATCTTTGCACTACAGGCCAAAGATATTCATCAACAAGCCATCTTTGCACTACATGCCAAAGATATTCATCAACAGGCCATCTTTGCACTACATGCCAAAGATATTCATCAACAATTTATATTTGCACTACAGGCCAAATATATTCATATCTCAAAGAAATATATAATCATTTCAGAATTTATATAAACAATAATTATAACCATGTTGATCAATTCACCTTTGCACTTAAGCTTAAGATATTCAATTATAAATTCAATGGTCATGATCATACCAGTCACAATTCAACTTTGCACTACAGGCCAAAGAGAACCCTAGTCGTGATCATACCAATAATCTACCTATCTTTACACTCCAGTGAAAGAGAATTTCAACATCAGGGTTATAAAAATGTTATATATGATGATAAAAATAATATGATCAACATATAATTTTAATCTCAAGAGTAATATTCGTAACTCATGAATAGTAAATCGTGAATAGTAACTCACGAATAGTAACCCCGACACAAAAGATAGAAATTCTACAATAAAATCCATACCAATATTTCGGTATAATGATATTGAAAGAATAACATTACTTAAATTTATAAACAATTTATTTTAATTGTTTACACTTTACTAATTAATGCATTTAATCATCATAAAATGCCAACTCTTACAATTTCATCATCAATAACCAAAACCCTCATAAAAATCTGCATATACCTCATATAGGATTCTCAAGCCATAAAATCCTATTTTCCAATTTTCTTTCTTCACAAAACATATTTAATTCATTTACTCATAACTAGACCATTTTCATGAAAAATATCAAATCAGTTCAAAAAATATTTCTTTTCTGGGATTTAGCATAATATAGTCCCATAGTGAACATATATTTTTCTCAGAATTTTTAAAACTCATTTACTATTTTTCATATGGCCAAAACCACCGAATATTTAGACATTTATCAAAAATTGTACTTTTATCCAAAAATTCTGAAATTTACAGAGTATACTTCTATCATATACATGTACTCCCAATAAAAATTTTATCAATTTTGGAGTTAACCACAAGGAATTATAAGCTGTTACTTTTAAAATAGTCTTTTCTCATAAAATTCATAACTCTCAATCTATACATCCAAAAATCACCATTTTTGGATACAATCAAGAAAACTCATCAAAATATCATTTCAAATTTTTCCAGAATTTTTGAAGTTCAGAAAAATTACGAAACTGAAAATCATAACAACCCTTAAAATCCCTTACTATCCCTTACCTCAAAAGAGCAGTACTTCTGACTGGATATCGGATATGATGCTGAAGGAAACTTGCACTGATGAATAGCAACTCACCAAGTATCTAAAAACTCACAAAATATGCTTCATAATATAGAGAGAGAAAGAGAGAAAGCTTATGTTTCTGGTGTGATTTTCAATTCTAACTTAGCCCTCTATTTATAAGAAAATTTTGGTAGGTTTGACCTGCAACCTTATGGCTTTACCTGCTACTATTCCCACCCACCACATTTGAAATATAATTCAGCACATTTCTTCACCAACCACAAGTGGGGCCCACCAATTCTAGAATTTTCCACCAAAATGATAAACTCTGAAAATTCAACAATTTCCGAACCAGTCATCTCGTAAAATTCATAATAAATCATACGTTCATTTTTTAACGGTTCAAAATTTGTGGGCATATACTCAACTTATATATGTATAACATATCCAAAAATTACCACGATCCAACGGTCGGATTAAAAATTATAACCCCCGCAAAATATCTCAAAAACCCTGATTTTTAATACCTCCATTCCGACAAAAATACGGATAAAAACCTCAACATTAACTCCTTCATTTTTAACCACAAAAATATATCCCTCGTTTATATCCAAATAAAATAAATATTTCTTTATCATATGAATCAATAATTAATTATTCACAAATAATATTACAGAATCACATTTATGACAACCAGGCCGTTCCCAGGAAAGAGGGGGCTTTCCAATAAGGATTTCTCCTTACTAGCGCGAATTAGATGACCAAACCTCTCCTTAGACAGAACTTTCTAGACATTGCCAATAATGCTATCTAATAATACTATTCAAATAATATGAATTATTGATCTGATAATGGAAAATACTGTGCAGCAACAATTATTGAACAACAATAATATAAAATTTTAACGTAGCAATTATTGAATCAATAAAATAAAATATTGAACAGTAATTACTGTAACAATTATTGAGTATTGCCTTCTTACGTAAGAATCAATAATTTCAAAAATACTATGCAATACCGTGTGCTACTGTGCAATAACGCGTATTACTGTATTTTAACCACCGGGTATTCCAACAGTGTTAACGGTAACAACTACGCCGTTATTTGTAAAAACTCAAATTTATCGTTTTCTTCACCCGACAGTTGTTCTGTTATGGGGCCCACAAATGGCTGCGCCGTCGTACGAATATTTCCCGACAGAAAGAATATTCCACGACCAAACGAATATTCCCCGACAACAATGATTATTTTATAACCACTTGCTTATTTTGAAAAAAAATTCATATTTCACCCATAACTTTAAACTTTTATCAATTTAACCATTTACTAAATAGTAATTATAAGAAAAATTGAATTCTTTTATTTCATAAAATTCGGGGTCTTACAATCTCCCCTCCTTATGAAATTTCGTCCCCGAAATTTACGTACCTGGTATTTCAAAGAGTTGAGAATACCTTGCTTTCATTTCAGATTCCATCTTCTCTGTCATCATGATTTCTCCATTGCTCATCTCCTGTATTTCAGATATCATTCTAGAATACAGCTTCAAAACAAGGGTTAATTGAACAAATTAACATATCACATAATATTCCGATATTATGACTGACCAACAAATAAGCTTAGGTAGGACACACTAGCGAAGGATTTATTCATCTCTCCCCTCCTAGTTCTATTCCCCGATCTCCGCCAGAGACCATATCCCTAAGCTCTGATACCAACTGTAACGACCCCAAAATAGGTCCATTCCATCCAACCTATTCTGAGTCGCCAAATACATGGTACAGAAAACAACTACAACTTTATTACAACAATTGTTGTAACGACCCCAAAACAGGTTCATTCCACCCAACCCATTCTGAGTCGTCAAATACATGGTACAGAAAACAACTACAACTTTATTACAACAATTGTCGTGCAAAATACAACAACACATATGCTGTGAGTTTGGATACAAATATATACCAAATGTAACTCATGTTCCAACCGTGGACATCACCTCACAATAACACCTTACATAAAGGTATAGTCAAAAACTATTTTAGAAACTAGAATCTTTGAGAAGTGCTCAAGGAAACCTTCGTAAATGGGAGGCCACGCGTCTAGGTTATGATAGATATCATATGGCCACAGAATTATCCTTGGTTGACCCAATAGACCCCAAAGAAAAACGAGAAGATTACTATCATATTCTTCCCAATGGTGAGTCTTCTCTTGACTTATCATTATCTCCACTGTCTCAAATTGAGAATTATACTTCAAACAAACACCAAGATTATATAGGTAGTGCCCATAGATATACTCAGCAAGTGGATGAGCACAACTCTGTCTTATGATGACACGAGGTTGTATGTCATTAGACATCTTGTATGATAGTGACAAAACACCCTTCCAACGTTGGGTTCGCCTCACCCTATTTTCTTCACCAAATATAACTACTAAATGATGACCACCGTTCTATTCCCTTGTTACCCCCGCTCGACCCAGCTACACTCTTATTACCTGAAAGGAATTGTGAAGCAAAAGGGTGAGCACAACTAGCTCAGTAAAGAATATCATGACTAAAGATAATTCAATTATCAATAGCCTTCATCAACAATAAATCAGAGATTTAGAACATATGGTAAATGATAAAAAATTTCAACCATAGTTGCAGCGGAACATGCAATCCATTAGAAGAGTCAAATAGACTATAAAGTCTATTATCTTCTCCATGTTAAAAATCCACCAACAATGTTTTATCCCTGTAACATCAATCAATAGTTCTGGTCCACAATCATATAAATAACTCATAATCATAATTATGATTCTAAATTCCTCTTCTCATCCAGGACAAAGATAATTTTCATCACTTGTCTTTACCTGAAACATCAAAGATCATGGTTATACCAAATCACAATTCTTGTTCATAATCATACTAATAATTTCATCTTTGTACTACGGGCCAAATATATTCGTCAACAGTTTATCTTTGCACTACTGGCCAAAGATATTCATCAACAAACCATCTTTGCACTACGGGCCAAAGATATTCAACAACAGTTCATCTTTGCACTACAGGCCAAAGATATTCACCAACAATTCATATTTGCACTACAGGCCAAATATATTCATATCTCAAAGAAATATATAATCATTTCAGAATTTATATAAACAATAATTATAACCATGTTGATTAATTCACCTTTGCACTTAAGCTTAAGATATTCAATTATAAATTCAATGGTCATGATCATACCAGTCAACAATTCAACTTTGCACTACTGGCCAAAGAGAACTCATAGTCATGATCATACCAATAATTTACCCATCTTTACACTCAAGCGAAAGAGAATTTCAACATCAAGGTTATAAAAATGCTATATATGATTATAAAAATAATATGGTCAAAACATGGATTTAATTTCAAGAGCAATATTCATAAATCAACTATAATTTGGTTAGAAAAAGAAACCAATTTTGTCGTGAATAGTAACTCATGAATAGTAACCTCGACTCAAAAAGGTAGAAATTCCACAATAAAATCTATACCAATATTTCGGTATAATGATATTGAAAGAATAACATTTCTTAAGCTTATAAACAATTTATTTAAATTGTTTACACTTTACTAATTAATGCATTTAATCATCATAAAATGTCAACTCTTAAGATTTCATCATCAATAGCCAAAACCCTCATCAAAAATCTGTATATACCTCATATAGGATTCTCAAGCCATAAAATCCTATTTTCCAATTTTCTTTCTTCACAAAACATATTTAATTCATTTACTCATAACTAGACTATTTTCATGAAAAATACCAAATCAGTTCCAAAAATATTTCTTTTCTGGGATTTAGCATAATATAGTCCCATAGTGAACATATATTTTTCTTAGAATTTTTAAAAGTCATTTACTATTTTTCATATGGCCAAAATAGCCGAATATTTAGACATTTATCAAAAATTGTACTTTTGTCTAAAAATTCTGAAATTTACAGAGTATACTTCTATCATATACATGTACTCCCAATAAAAATTTCATCAATTTTGGAGTTAACCACAAGAAATTATAAGCTGTTACTTCTAAAATAGTCTTTTCTCATAAAATTCATAACTCTCAATTTATACATCCAAAAATCACCATTTTTGGACACAATCAATAAAACTCATCAAAATATCATTTCAAATTTTTCCAGAATTTTTGAAGGTCAGAAAAATTACGAAACTGGAAAATATAACAACCCTTAAAATCCCTTACTATCCCTTACTATCCCTTACTATCCCTTATTATCCCTCACAATCCCATATAATCCCTTACCTCAAAAGAGCAGTACTTCTGACTGGATATCGGATATGATGCTGAAGGAAACTTGCACTGATGAATAGCAACTCACCAAGTATCTAAAAACTCACAAAATATGCTTCATAATATAGAGAGAGAAAGAGAGAAAGCTTATGTTTCTGGTGTGATTTTCAATTCTAACTTAGCCCTCTATTTATAGGAAAATTTTGGTAGGTTTGACCTGCAACCTGATGGCTTTACCTGCTACTATTCCCACCTACCACATTTGAAATATAATTCAGCACATTTCTTCACCAACCACAAGTGGGGCCCACCAATTCTAGAATTTTCCACCAAAATGATAAACTCCAAAAATTCAACAATTTCTGAACCAGTCATCTCGTAAAATTCATAATAAATCATACGTTCATTTTTAACGGTTCAAAATTTGTGGACATATACTCAACTTATATATGTATAACATATCCAAAAATTACCACGATCCAACGGTCGGATTAAAAATTATAACCCCCGCAAAATATCTCAAAAACCCTGATTTTTAATACCTCCATTCCGACAAAAATACTGATAAAAACCTCAACATTAACTCCTTCATTTTTAACCACAAAAATATATCCCTCGTTTATATCCACATAAAATAAATATTTCCTTATCATATGAATCAATAATTAATTATTCACAAATAATATTACAGAATCACATTTATGACAACCAGGTCGTTCCCAGGAAAGAGGGGGCTTTCCAATAAGAATTTCTCCTTACTGGCGCGCAATTAAATGACCAAACCTCTCCTTAGACAGAACTTTCTAGACATTGTCAATAATGCTATCTAATAATACTATTCAAATAATATGAATTATTGATCTGATAATGGGAAATACTGTGCAGCAACAATTATTGAACAACAATAATACAAAATTCAACGTAGCAATTATTGAATCAATAAAATAAAATATTGAACAGTAATTACTGTAACAATTATTGAGTAGTGCCTTCTTACGTAAGAATCAATAATTTCAAAAATACTATGCAATACCGTGTGCTACTGTGCAATAACGCGTATTACTGTATTTTAACCACCGGGTATTCTAATAGTGTTAACGGTAACAACTACGTCGTTATTTGTAAAAAAAACTCAAATTTGTCGTTTTCTTCATCCGACAGTTATTCGTTATGGGGCCCACAAATAGCTGCGCCGTCGTACGAATATTCTCCGACAGAAAGAATATTCCACGACCAAACGAATATTCCCCGACAACAATGATTATTTTATAACCACTTGCTTATTTTGAAAAAAAATTCATATTTCACCCATAACTTTAAACTTTTATCAATTTAACCATTTACTAAATAGTAATTATAAGAAAAATTGAATTCTTTTATTTCATAAAATTCGGGGTCTTACACAAATCACCCTTCCAACGTTGGGTACACCTTACCCTATTGGATTCACCAAATATAACTACTAAATGAACTTTTCTATACTGCTTCGGGAGAACATCCACAGCTAGAGACCACCGTTCTATTTCCCCGTTACCCTCGCTCGACCCAGCTACACTCTTATTACCTGAAAGGAATTGTGAAGCAAAAGGGTGAGCACAACTAGCTCAGTAAAGAATGTCATGACTAAAGATAATTTAATTATCAATAGCCTTCATCAACAATAAATCAGAGATTTAGAACATATGGTAAATGATAAAAATTTCAACCATAGTTGCAGCGGAACGAGCAATCCATTAGAAGAGTCAAATAGACCATAAAGTCTATTATCTCATCCATGTTAAAAATCCACCAACAATGTTTTATCCATGCAATATCACTCAACAGTTCCTTTCCACAATCATATGAATAACTCATAATCATAATTGTGACTCTAAATTTTTCTTCGCACCCAGGACGAAGAATATTTTCATCACCTGTCTTTACCTGAAACATCAAAGATCATGGTTATACCAAATCACAGTTCCTGTTCATAATCATACTAATAACTTCATCTTTGCACTACGGCCAAAGATATTCAACAACAGTTCATCTTTGCACTACAGGCCAAAGATATTCATCAACAGACCATCTTTGAACTACAGGCCAAAGATATTCAACAACAGTTCATCTTTGCACTACGGGCCAAAGATATTCATCAACAATTCATATTTGCACTACAGGCCAAATATATTCATATCTCAAAGAAATATATAATCATTTCAGAATTTATATAAACAATAATTATAACCATGTTGATCAATTCACCTTTGCACTTAAGCTTAAGATATTCAATTATAAATTCAATGGTCATGATCATACCAGTCACAATTCAACTTTGCACTACAGGCCAAAGAGAACCCTAGTCATGATCATATCAATAATCTACCCATGTTTACACTCCAGTGAAAGAGAATTTCAACATCAGAGTTATAAAACTGTTGTAAGACCCCGAATTTTATGAAATAAAAGTATTCAATTTTTCTTATAATTACTATTCAGTAAATGGTTAAATTGATAAAAGTTTAAAGTTATGAGTGAAATATGATTTTTTTTCAAAATAAGAAAGTGGTTATAAAATAATCATTGTTGTCGGGGAATATTCGTTTGGTCGTGGAATATTCTTTCTGTCGGGGAATATTCGTACGACGGCGCAGCCATTTGTGGGCCCCATAACAGAATAACTGTCGGGTGAAGAAAACGACAAATTTGAGTTTTTACAAATAACGGCGTAATTGTTACCGTTAACACTGTTGGAATACCCGGTGGTTAAAATACAGTAATACGCGTTATTGCACAGTAGCACACGGTATTGCATAGTATTTTTGAAATTATTGATTCTTACGTAAGAAGACACTACTCAATAATTGTTACAGTAATTACTGTTCAATATTTTATTTTATTGATTCAATAATTGCTGCGTTGATATTTTATATTATTGTTGTTTCAATAATTATTGCTGCACAGTATTTTCCATTATCATATCAATAATTCATATTATTTGTGACGCCCCCAAAATTAGGTATACATCACCCATCTTGGGTCGTCAGATACAAAGTACAGAATACAAATACAACTGATTAATACATCTGTCGTGTACAATACGACAAAACATAAACTGTGAGTTTGAATACAAATATTATCTTCTAGAGAGTATTCATACTCAAAAAGAGTCCTCATTACATTTATTAACACACCATTACATAGAATAGTGAGGACTACTAACTAATACTATCATTCGGACCATCACTCCGTACCCCGACTTGTCCCAGCTACGTTCTCATTTCCTGAAGAGAACAGTGAAAGAAAGGGTGAGCTCAACTAGCCCAGTAAGAAATATTATGACTAAGATAATGCAGAATAAATTATCATTAGCCTTCAACAATGTTAAACTGATAAAATATAATAGACATCAAGTTTAACTGTAGCGGAATAAGCAATCCATTAAAAGAGTCAAGTAGAAAATAAACTCTACTATCTTTTATGATTTAAAAGATTTTCCAACACTTTGATCGCTGAGACTCAGCTTCATAAAATAATCCACATCATCGAATCACCCCTGCACTACGGCCAAGGATATTCGTATATTCATTAATGGTCATGATCATGCCAACAACTGTCCATCAATGCACTACGGCCCAATGAGGACTTTTACCACATCATTCGTAACATTACGGTCATGATTACACCGAATAATCCCTGGTCATAATCATACCAAGTCCATCTATGCACTACAGGCCACAGATGACTTTCAACAGAATATAAACATGAGGATGATGACAATGATATAAGAATTCAATAAAACAAGTTCAAGAATTAATTTATCCAAGAATTAACAACGTCCAAATTGTCAACATGATACTACTTTGTGGAGTAAAATTCAAGAATGATCAGGAGAATATTTTCATGAATAGATACTGGATGAAACGCAATTATCAAGGATATTTCACAAATTTCATGGAGTATAGAAGTCAAAACTTAACCAACTGAGTACAATAAAGAATGGAATAACAAAAAAAATCACCATGCATGCGATAGACCGCACAAACAGGTTATTCCAACAGAATAATAAATAATGGAACCAGGTCCGGCATAAACGCACAGACAGGATATTCCGACAGAATAATAAATAATGGAACCAGGTCCGGCGTAAACGCACAGACAGGATATTCCGACAGAATAATAAAGAACAGTATAATAAATAATGGAACCAGGTCCGGTGTAAAACACACAGACAGGATATTCCGACAGAATAATAATAAAGACGGAACCAGGTCCGGTGTAAAACACACAGACAGGATGTTCCAACAGAATAATAATAAAAACGGAACCAGGTCCGGTGTAAAACACACAGACAGGATGTTCCAACAGAATAATAGAAGAATGTCACCAAGTATAGGGTAGACCGCATATACAGGTTATTCCAACAGAATAATAAGAAATGGAATAACAGTTCTCTTCATGAATAAGAAAGAATAACACCCCTTACCATTTTAAAGAAGAGCTGAAGTAAGGAAGTAGTTAAGTAGCAGAATACTCTTCTTCTCTCTCTCTATAGTTTCTCTCTATAGTTTCTCTCTCTAGAGTTCAGTGAATTCGTAAGAAATAATGAAGGAATGAGCTGCTATTTATAGAAAAATAGAATGCATAGTAACTAATCCATGAACGGTCCAGATTGATTACTTTAATCTGACGGTCCATATTTAAAGAAAAATCTTTTAAATAAAATAAAATATATTCTATTTATAGAATAACTTTAATAAAGTATTTTGTTTTATATAAAAAGATGTTTCTGTTTTATTACGTTAATAATACGAATAAAACAAAACGTCATTATCGCTAAATAATTCATATTATTAACTGACAATAATAGAATCAAACTGAGTGACTTCTCACATAAGCATTAATAATCAATACCGTGTGCTACTATGCAACCACACGTATTACTGTACTTTTACTACCGAGTAGTTCAACAGTAACAATGGTAAAATTTCCGCCGTTATTTTTATAGAAAGATAATTCTGTCGTTTTCTCAATCCGACAATAATTCCGTTGTGGGGTCCACCAATGATTGTGCCGTCGTACGAATATTCCCCGACAAAAAGAATATTCTCCGACCAAACGAATATTTTATAACAACTTGCTTACTTTGCAAAATTTATAAATATTACCCACAACTATAACATTATATCAAATTAACTCCATAATATTCAAAAATGATATTTATAGAAAATTCATCTTTATTTATAAAAGTTGGGGTCTTACAACCTCCCCTTCTTATGAAATTTCGCCCTCGAAATTAGGGTACGTACCTGGTATGTCGAAGAGGTAAGGATACCTTGATTTCATTTCTGATTCTAACTCCCAAGTCATTTCCTCAACATCGTGGTTTCTCCACAAAACTTTGACTTGAGGTATAACCTTGGAGCGTAGAATATGTTCCTTCTTATCCAAGATTTGAACAGGAACTTCTTCATACGTCAAATCCTCCGCTATTTCGTCCGGTTCTAACTCAATAATGTGGTTCGGGTCTTCCACATATTTGCGTAACATGGATATGTGAAAAACGTTATGAACACGAGACATACTTGGCGGTAAAGCGAGTCTATAAGCCACAGTTCCTACTCGATCGAGGATTAAAAATGGACCGATGAATCGAGGATTTAGCTTTCCTCTCTTTCCAAATCTCGTAACTCCTTTCCATGGAGCAACACGTAAGAACACATGATCTCCTACATCAAATTCCACGTCCTTTCGATGAAGATCAGCATAACTCTTTTGTCGATCTTGTGAGGTTTTTATACGTTGTCGGATCGTTTGAATCTTTTCTGTAGTCATACGTACCAACTCCGGTCCCAACAACGTTGCTTCGCCCACCTCATCCCAGCATACTGGAGAACGACATTTTCTTCCATACAATGCTTCGAATGGAGCCATGCCAATACTTGCTTGATAACTGTTGTTGTAGGAAAACTCCACCAATGGTAAGAACTTGTCCCAACTTCCCTTGAAGTCAAAGACACAGAGTCTTAATAGATCTTCAAGAGTTTGAATAGTCCTCTCTGATTGTCCGTCCGTCTGAGGATGATATGCTGAACTAAATCGTAACTCCGTGCCCATAGCTTTTTGTAAACTAACCCAAAATCGTGAAGTGAATCTTGGGTCTCGATCAGAAATTATGGATACTGGCATACCATGCAGTCTTACAATCTCGTTTATGTACATACGAGCAAGACGTTCAAGTGTATAAGTTTCTCGTATCGGTAAGAAATGAGCAGACTTGGTCAATCTATCAACAATGACCCAAATCGCATCAATACCTTGAGAAACCCTGGGAAGACCGGTAACGAAATCCATGGTAATGTGCTCCCACTTCCATTCTGGAATTTCAAGTGGTTGCAATGGACCTTTTGGTACTTGATGCTCCGCTTTGACTCGTTGACAAGTTAGACACCTTGAGATAAACAACGCTATCTCTCTCTTCATATTGCTCCACCAAAATGTATGACGAAGATCATGATACATTTTGGTACTTCCAGGATGGATTGCAAACGGTGTGTTGTGCGCCTCCATCATGATTTCATACTTTAAATCAGGGTTGTTAGGAACACAAAGTCTGGAGTTGACTCGAAGTATTCCTTCTTCATCGATTCTTGCTTCCGGCATAACACCTTCTTGCACTTTCTTCCTCATACGCATCAGCTCCAGGTCTGTAGCTTGAGCAGCTTTAACTTTATCGATTAAAGTCGGTTCTACTCGTATATTCGCCATCATCACATGGGTCCCTGGAGTCTTCAACTCTATCTCCATCCTTTGCAAGTCACACAAAATGGGCCTTTGCGTTGTTAATATTGCACTTGTACCCGCATATGATCTTCTACTCAATGCGTCAGCTACCACGTTCGCTTTTCCAGGATGGTATTGAATGGTATGATCATAATCTTTCAACAGTTCAAGCCAACGTCGTTGTCGCATGTTGAGTTCCTTTTGAGTGAAGAAATATTTGAGGCTTTTATGATCCGTAAAGATCTCCACTTTCTCCCCATACAAGTAATGCCTCCAAATTTTAAGTGCAAAGACAACAGCTGCCAACTCTAGATCATGAGTAGGATAATTCCTCTCATATTCCTTGAGTTGTCTTGATGCATAGGCTATGACTTTTCCATGTTGCATGAGAACGCATCCCAACCCTTTGCTCGAAGCATCACTGTAGATGACAAATCCCTCCGAGCCAGATGGTATTGTTAGAACAGGTGCTGAAATGAGTCTCCTCTTGAGTTCTTGAAAACTCTGCTCACATTCTTCGCTCCAACCAAACTTTGTATCTTTCCGAGTCAGCTGAGTTAATGGAGTAGCGATTCGAGAAAATCCTTCCACGAATCTCCGATAATAACCAGCTAAACCAAGAAAGCTACGTACTTCGGTCACTGATTTAGGTTGCTCCCAGCTTTGAATAGCTTCAATCTTTGCCGGGTCAACTGATATTCCACGACTTGATATTACGTGCCCAAGGAATGCTACCTCCTCCAGCCAGAACTCGCATTTCTTCAACTTGGCATAAAGCTTGTATTCACGAAGCTTTTGGAGTACCAGCCTCAAGTGTTGCTCATGATCTTCACGGCTTTTGGAATAAATAAGGATGTCATCAATAAAGACGACCACAAAGTGATCCAAATATTCCTTGAATACCCGGTTCATCATATCCATGAAGGCAGCAGGAGCATTAGTCAATCCAAAGGACATGACTAGGAATTCATAATGCCCGTACCGAGTTCTAAAAGCCGTCTTTGGAATATCCTCAGTTCTAACCTTCAGCTGATGATATCCAGAACGAAGATCGATCTTTGAAAAGAATTGTGCTCCTTGCAACTGGTCAAACAGGTCATCAATACGTGGCAATGGGTACCTGTTTTTGATGGTGACATGATTCAACTCCCGATAATCAATACAAAGTCGCATACTTCCATCTTTCTTCTTCACGAACAGAACAGGAGCACCCCAAGGAGAAGTACTAGGACGAATAAAACCAATGTCTAACAATTCCTGCAGTTGGGTCTTTAACTCCTGAAGTTCAATAGGAGCCATTCGATATGGGGCTTTGGAAATGGGTTTTGTACCGGGTTCAAGGTCGATACAAAATTCAATTTCACGCTCTGGGGGTAGGCCAGGAAGTTCTTCAGGGAATACGTCAGGGAATTTATTAACAATAGAAATATCATTCAAAACTGACGTATTTTTGTTTAGATCTGTGACATGAGCTAAGAAAGCTTGACATCCGTTTTTCAATAAACGAATAGCTTTATGGCTTGAGATGACAGCGATTGATTTTAATGGTTTGGTTGCTTGAATTCGCATAATAGGTCGATTAGGAATATGAAAGCTAACAACCTTACGAAAACAATCAATTTTTGCATGATGAGTAGTTAACCAATCAATCCCTAGAATCACGTCAAATGCAAGTATTTTTAATGAAATAAGATCGACAGGTAATGTGTGGGTACCAACTTGAACCAAACAAGACTTATAAACCGTGGATGTAATGAAGGTTTCTCCCAATGGAGTTTCAACTGCTAAGTCAAAGTCTAATTTCTCCGGAATCAAATTTAATCGATGAGCGCAAGTAGGAGAAATAAAAGAATGGGTTGAACCGGTATCAAATAAAGTATAGACTTCGTTAGAGTTTATGATAAGCTTACCCGTGATGACCTCATTCGGGTTCCTTGCGTTCTGGGAGGTCACAACAAACGCTCTCCCTTGCACAACCGGTTTTGACTTTTCTGGGACGGCCTTTGGTGCCTCCATCCTAGCTGAATTTGTCTTCGGTAAACGACAAAATCGGGCTAAATGACCTTCTCTTCCACAATTATAACATGCTTTGGACGGCATCGCGCAGTTTGGACTGATGTGCCCCTCCCCTCCGCATTTGAAACATATGATAGGTGGTCGTTCTCCTTCCTTAACGACAGGTGCTGGTGCTGACATCTTTCCATCATTGTTGAATCTCCTCTTCTTAAAATGTCCATTCTTATTGTTTTGGCCCTGATTACCACCGAAGTGGTTACCATTTCTGGCATGTTGATTCCCTCCACGCTTGTTGTCACCGCTTCGATGACTGCTCTCACTGGTATTATCATTTTGCCGGCTGCTCTCTTTTGGTTGCGTTATCTCGTTATCGCGCTCCACCAACTGAGCCCTATTTACAACATCTGAATACAAACACAGTTTATGAGAAACAAGATGTTGACGTATCTCCGGCTTCAAACCTCTTAAAAACATCCGCGTCATTCTTTCTTCATTATCCACCAGGTGGGACGCAAACCGGGATAACTCTGCAAATTTTGCCTCGTACTGCGACACGGTCATATTATTCTGCTCCAATTTGATGAACTCCACCTCCTTCATGTGACGAATACTCTCGGGAAAGTATTTGTCGTTAAACAGCTCTTGGAACTTCTCCCAGGACATCTTCAGTGCGGCAGGTTGAGTACGCTTTATCGATTCCCACCAGTAATCTGCCTCTCCTCGCAACATAAAGGCGGCAAAGGGAACCTTTTGCTCCTCGGAGCAACCCAAGACATCAAATATCTTGGTGATCTGCTTTATCCATGTTTCAGCTACAAGTGGTTTGGGCTCTCCCTTAAACTCCGGTGGTCCCAGCTCCTTAAACTGTTTAGCGGTGACCGCCTGAGAGTTTCCAGTATTTCCACCTACGTTGTGGACAGGAGCCGCTTTCACCTGTTGTTGCATGAATTGCATAAAGCCTCTGAACATTTGATCATTCATCATTTGGTCAGTGTTGTTGTTTGCATGAGGATTGACACCTTCCTGATGCACATTATCCTGATTATTGATATGTGGTGAATCAACAGTCGTCTGTGCTCCATTGCTATTCTCAACATTCTCAGATGCCATTTTCAGATACTGCCACAAAATAAAAATTAATTGATATGTCATATATTATCCTTATATTATGACCGACCAATTAAATACCATGCAAATAAACTTAGGTATGTCATACTAGCGAAGGAATTCCCCGTCTCTCCCCTCCTAGTTCTATTCTCACATCTTAGCCAGGGATCATATCCCTAAGCTCTGATACCAACTGTGACGCCCCCAAAATTAGGTATACATCACCCATCTTGGGTCGTCAGATACAAAGTACAGAATACAAATACAACTGATTAATACATCTGTCGTGTACAATACGACAAAACATAAACTGTGAGTTTGAATACAAATATTATCTTCTAGAGAGTATTCATACTCAAAAAGAGTCCTCATTACATTTATTAACACACCATTACATAGAATAGTGAGGACTACTAACTAATACTATCATTCGGACCATCACTCCGTTCCCCGACTTGTCCCAGCTACGTTCTCATTTCCTGAAGAGAACAGTGAAAGAAAGGGTGAGCTCAACTAGCCCAGTAAGAAATATTATGACTAAGATAATGCAGAATAAATTATCATTAGCCTTCAACAATGTTAAACTGATAAAATATAATAGACATCAAGTTTAACTGTAGCGGAATAAGCAATCCATTAAAAGAGTCAAGTAGAAAATAAACTCTACTATCTTTTATGATTTAAAAGATTTTCCAACACTTTGATCGCTGAGACTCAGCTTAATAAAATAATCCACATCATCGAATCACCCCTGCACTACGGCCAAGGATATTCGTATATTCATTAATGGTCATGATCATGCCAACAACTGTCCATCAATGCACTACGGCCCAATGAGGACTTTTACCACATCATTTGTAACATTACGGTCATGATTACACCGAATAATCCCTGGTCATAATCATACCAAGTCCATCTATGCACTACAGGCCACAGATGACTTTCAACATTATAAACATGAGGATGATGACAATGATATAAGAATTCAATAAAACAAGTTCAAGAATTAATTTATCCAAGAATTAACAACGTCCAAATTGTCAACATGATACTACTTTGTGGAGTAAAATTCAAGAATGATCAGGAGAATATTTTCATGAATAGATACTGGATGAAACGCAATTATCAAGGATATTTCACAAATTTCATGGAGTATAGAAGTCAAAACTTAACCAACTGAGTACAATAAAGAATGGAATAACAAAAAAATCACCATGCATGCGATAGACCGCACAAACAGGTTATTCCAACAGAATAATAAATAATGGAACCAGGTCCGGCGTAAACGCACAGACAGGATATTCCGACAGAATAATAAATAATGGAACCAGGTCCGGCGTAAACGCACAGACAGGATATTCCGACAGAATAATAAAGAACAGTATAATAAATAATGGAACCAGGTCCGGTGTAAAACACACAGACAGGATATTCCGACAGAATAATAGTAAAGACGGAACCAGGTCCGGTGTAAAACACACAGACAGGATGTTCCAACAGAATAATAATAAAAACGGAACCAGGTCCGGTGTAAAACACACAGACAGGATGTTCCAACAGAATAATAGAAGAATGTCACCAAGTATAGGGTAGACCGCATATACAGGTTATTCCAACAGAATAATAAGAAATGGAATAACAGTTCTCTTCATGAATAAGAAAGAATAACACCCCTTACCGTTTTAAAGAAGAGCTGAAGTAAGGAAGTAGTTAAGTAGCAGAATACTCTTCTTCTCTCTCTCTATAGTTTCTCTCTATAGTTTCTCTCTCTAGAGTTCAGTGAATTCGTAAGAAATAATGAAGGAATGAGCTGCTATTTATAGAAAAATAGAATGCATAGTAACTAATCCATGAACGGTCCAGATTGATTACTTTAATCTGACGGTCCATATTTAAAGAAAAATCTTTTAAATAAAATAAAATATATTCTATTTATAGAATAACTTTAATAAAGTATTTTGTTTTATATAAAAAGATGTTTCTGTTTTATTACGTTAATAATACGAATAAAACAAAACGTCATTATCGCTAAATAATTCATATTATTAACTGACAATAATAGAATCAAACTGAGTGACTTCTCACATAAGCATTAATAATCAATACCGTGTGCTACTATGCAACCACACGTATTACTGTACTTTTACTACCGAGTAGTTCAACAGTAACAATGGTAAAATTTCCGCCGTTATTTTTATAGAAAGATAATTCTGTCGTTTTCTCCATCCGACAATAATTCCGTTGTGGGGTCCACCAATGATTGTGCCGTCGTACGAATATTCCCCGACAAAAAGAATATTCTCCGACCAAACGAATATTTTATAACAACTTGCTTACTTTGCAAAATTTATAAATATTACCCACAACTATAACATTATATCAAATTAACTCCATAATATTCAAAAATGATATTTATAGAAAATTCATCTTTATTTATAAAAGTTGGGGTCTTACATTATTTGAATAATATTATTAGATAACATTATTGGCAATGTCTAGAAAGTTCTGTCTAAGGAGAGGTTTGGTCATCTAATTGCGCGCCAGTAAGGAGAAATTCTTATTGGAAAGCCCCCTCTTTCCTAGGAACGGCCTGGTTGTCATAAATGTGATTCTGTAATATTATTTGTGAATAATTAATTATTGATTCATATGATAATAAAATATTTATTTTATGTGGATATAAATGAGGGATATATTTTTGTGGTTAAAAAAAATGAAGGAGTTAATGTTGAGATTTTTATCCGTATTTTTGTCGGAATGGAGGTATTAAAAATCAGAGTTTTTGAGATATTTTGCGGGGGTTATAATTTTTAATCCGACCGTTGGATCGTGGTAATTTTTGGATATGTTATACATATATAAGTTGAGTATATGCCCACAAATTTTGAACCGTTAAAAATGAACGTATGATTTATTATGAATTTTACGAGATGACTGGTTCAGAAATTGTTGAATTTTCAGAGTTTATCATTTTGGTGGAAAATTCTAGAATTGGTGGGCCCCACTTGTGGTTGGTGAAGAAATGTGCTGAATTATATTTCAAATGTGGTAGTTGGGAATAGTAGCAGGTAAAGCCATCAGGTTGCAGGTCAAACCTACCAAAATTTTCCTATAAATAGAGGGCTAAGTTAGAATTGAAAATCACACCAGAAACATAAGCTTTCTCTCTTTCTCTCTCTATATTATGAAGTATATTTTGTGAGTTTTTAGATACTTGGTGAGTTACTATTCATCAGTGCAAGATTCCTTCAGCATCATATCCGATATCCAGTCAGAAATACTGCTCTTTTGAGGTAAGGGATAGTAAGGGATTGTAAGGGATAGTAAGGGATATTAAGGGATTTTAAGGGTTGTTATGATTTTCAGTTTCGTAATTTTTCTGATCTTCAAAAAGTCTGGAAAAATTTGAAATGATATTTGATGAGTTTTCTTGATTGTGTCCAAAAATGGTGATTTTTAGATGTATAGATTGAGAGTTATGAATTTTATGAGAAA
This sequence comes from Panax notoginseng, assembly GCA_016801055.1. NCBI lineage: Eukaryota > Viridiplantae > Streptophyta > Magnoliopsida > Apiales > Araliaceae > Panax > Panax notoginseng. Next base: position 41,164,460 of record CM029013.1, on the reverse strand, counting down.
AGACTATTTTAAAAGTAACAGCTTATAATTCCTTGTGGTTAACTCCAAAATTGATGAAATTTTTATTGGGAGTACATGTATATGATAGAAGTATACTCTGTAAATTTTAGAATTTTTAGACAAAAGTACAATTTTTGATAAATGTCTAAATATTCGGCTATTTTGGCCATATGAAAAATAGTAAATGACTTTTAAAAATTCTGAGAAAAATATGTTCACTATGGGACTATATTATGCTAAATCCCAGAAAAGAAATATTTTTGGAACTGATTTGGTATTTTTCATGAAAATGGTCTAGTTATGAGTAAATGAATTAAATATGTTTTGTGAAGAAAGAAAATTGGAAAATAGGATTTTATGGCTTGAGAATCCTATATGAGGTATATGCAGATTTTTTATGAGGGTTTTGGTTATTGATGATGAAATTGTAAGAGTTGACATTTTATGATGATTAAATGCATTAATTAGTAAAGTGTAAACAATTAAAATAAATTGTTTATAAATTTAAGTAATGTTATTCTTTCAATATCATTATACCGAAATATTGGTATGAATTTTATTGTAGAATTTCTATCTTTTGTGTCGGGGTTACTATTCATGAGTTACGAATATTACTCTTGAGATTAAAATTATATGTTGATCATATTATTTTTATCATCATATATAACATTTTTATAACCCTGATGTTGAAATTCTCTTTCACTGGAGTGTAAAGATGGGTAGATTATTGGTATGATCATGACTAGGGTTCTCTTTGGCCTGTAGTGCAAAGTTGAATTGTGACTGGTATGATCATGACCATTGAATTTATAATTGAATATCTTAAGCTTAAGTGCAAAGGTGAATTGATCAACATGGTTATAATTATTGTTTATATAAATTCTGAAATGATTATATATTTCTTTGAGATATGAATATATTTGGCCTGTAGTGCAAATATGAATTGTTGATGAATATCTTTGGCCTGTAGTGCAAAGATGAACTGTTGTTGAATATCTTTGGCCTGTAGTGCAAAGATGAACTGTTGTTGAATATCTTTGGCCCGTAGTGCAAAGATGGTTTGTTGATGAATATCTTTGGCCCGTAGTGCAAAGATGGATTTGTTAGTATGATTATAAACATGAATTGTGATTTGGTATAACCATGATCTTTGATGTTTCAGGTAAAGACAAGTGATGAAAATATTCTTCGTCCTGGGTGCGAAGAAAAATTTATAGTCACAATTATGATTATGAGTTATACATATGATTGTGGAAAGGAATTGTTGATTGATGTTACATGGATAAAATATTATTGGTGGACTTTTAACATGGAGAAGATAATAGACTTTATTGTCTATTTGACTCTTCTAATGGTTTGCTCGTTTCGCTGCAACTATGGTTGAAATTTTTTATCATCTACCATATGTTCTAAATCTCTGATTTATTACTGATGAAGGCTATTGATAATTTATTTATCTTTAGTCATGATATTCTTTACTGGGCTAGTTGTGCTCACCCTTTTGCTTCACAATTCCTTTCAGGTAATAAGAGTGTAGCTGGGTCGAGCGGGGGTAACAAGGGAATAGAACGGTGGTCATCATTTAGTAGTTATATTTGGTGAAGAAAATAGGGTGAGGCGAACCCAACGTTGGAAGGGTGTTTTGTTACTATCATACAAGATGTCTAATGACATACAACCTCGTGTTATCATAGGACATGGTTGTGCTCATCCAGTTGCTGAGTATATCTATGGGCACTACCTATATAATCTTGGTGTTTGTTTGAAGTATAATTCTCAATTAGAGACAGTGGAGATAATGATAAGTCAAGAGAAGACTCACCATTGGGAAGAATATGATAGTAATCTTCTCATTTTTCTTTGGGGTCTATTGGGTCAACCAAGGATAATTCTGTGGCCATATGATATCTATCATAACCTAGACGCGTGGCCTCCCATGTACGAAGGTTTCCTTGAGCACTTCCCAAATATTCTAATTTCTAAAACAGTTTTTGAATATACCTTTATGTAAGGTGTCATTGTGAGGTGATGTCCACGGTTAGAACATGAGTCACATTTGGTATATATTTGTATCCAAACTCACAGCATATGTGTTGTTGTATTTTGCACGACAATTGTTGTAATAAAGTTGTAGTTATTTTCTGTACCATGTATTTGACGACTCAGAATGGGTTGGGTGGAATGGACCTGTTTTGGGGTCGTTACAGGTGGTATCAGAGCTTGGGGATATGATCTCTGGCGGAGATCGGGGAATACAACTAGGAGGGGAGAGATGAGTAAATCCTTCGCTAGTGTGTCCTACCTAAGCTTATTTGTTGGTCAGTCATAATATCGGGATATTATGTGATATGTTAATTTGTTAAATTAACACTTGTTTTGAAGCTGTATTCTAGAATGATATTTGAAATACAGGAGATGAGCAATGGAGAAATTATGATGACAGGGAAGATGGAATCTGAAATGAAAGGAAGGTATTCTCAACTCTTTGAAATACCAGGTACGTAAATTTCGAGGACGAAATTTCATAAGGAGGGGAGATTGTAAGACCCCGAATTTTATGAAATAAAAGTATTCAATTTTTCTTATAATTACTATTCAGTAAATGGTTAAATTGATAAAAGTTTAAAGTTATGAGTGAAATATGATTTTTTTTCAAAATAAGCAAGTGGTTATAAAATAATCATTGTTGTCGGGGAATATTCGTTTGGTCGTGGAATATTCTTTCTGTCGGGGAATATTCGTACGACGGCGCAGCCATTTGTGGGCCCCATAACAGAATAACTGTCGGGTGAAGAAAACGACAAATTTGAGTTTTTACAAATAACGGCGTAATTGTTACCGTTAACACTGTTGGAATACCCGGTGGTTAAAATACAGTAATACGCGTTATTGCACAGTAGCACACGGTATTGCATAGTATTTTTGAAATTATTGATTCTTACGTAAGAAGGCACTACTCAATAATTGTTACAGTAATTACTGTTCAATATTTTATTTTATTGATTCAATAATTGCTGCGTTGATATTTTATATTATTGTTGTTTCAATAATTATTGCTGCACAGTATTTTCCATTATCATATCAATAATTCATATTATTTGAATAATATTATTAGATAACATTATTGGCAATGTCTAGAAAGTTCTGTCTAAGGAGAGGTTTGGTCATCTAATTGCGCGCCAGTAAGGAGAAATTCTTATTGGAAAGCCCCCTCTTTCCTGGGAACGGCCTGGTTGTCATAAATGTGATTCTGTAATATTATTTGTGAATAATTAATTATTGATTCATATGATAATAAAATATTTATTTTATGTGGATATAAATGAGGGATATATTTTTGTGGTTAAAAAAAAATGAAGGAGTTAATGTTGAGGTTTTTATCCGTATTTTTGTCGGAATGGAGGTATTAAAAATCAGGGTTTTTGAGATATTTTGCGGGGGTTATAATTTTTAATCCGACCGTTGGATCGTGGTAATTTTTGGATATGTTATACATATATAAGTTGAGTATATGCCCACAAATTTTGAACCGTTAAAAAATGAACGTATGATTTATTATGAATTTTACGAGATGACTGGTTCAGAAATTGTTGAATTTTCGGAGTTTATCATTTTGGTGAAAAATTCTAGAATTGGTGGGCCCCACTTGTGGTTGGTGAAGAAATGTGCTGAATTATATTTCAAATGTGGTGGGTGGGAATAGTAGCAGGTAAAGCCATCAGGTTGCAGGTCAAACCTACCAAAATTTTCTTATAAATAGAGGGCTAAGTTAGAATTGAAAATCACACCAGAAACATAAGTTTTCTCTCTTTCTCTCTCTATATTATGAAGCATATTTTGTGAGTTTTTAGATACTTGGTGAGTTGCTATTCATCAGTGTAAGTTTCCTTCAGCATCATATCCGATATCCAGTCAGAAATACTGCTCTTTTGAGGTAAGGGATAGTAAGGGATTGTAAGGGATAGTAAGGGATATTAAGGGATTTTAAGGGTTGTTATGATTTTCAGTTTCGTAATTTTTCTGATCTTCAAAAAGTCTGGAAAAATTTGAAATGATATTTGATGAGTTTTCTTGATTGTGTCCAAAAATGGTGATTTTTGGATGTATAGATTGAGAGTTATGAATTTTATGAGAAAAGACTATTTTAAAAGTAACAGCTTATAATTCCTTGTGGTTAACTCCAAAATTGATGAAATTTTTATTGGGAGTACATGTATATGATAGAAGTATACTCTGTAAATTTTAGAATTTTTAGACAAAAGTACAATTTTTGATAAATGTCTAAATATTCGGCTATTTTGGCCATATGAAAAATAGTAAATGACTTTTAAAAATTCTGAGAAAAATATATGTTCACTATGGGACTATATTATGCTAAATCCCAGAAAAGAAATATTTTTGGAACTGATTTGGTATTTTTCATGAAAATGGTCTAGTTATGAGTAAATGAATTAAATATGTTTTGTGAAGAAAGAAAATTGGAAAATAGGATTTTATGGCTTGAGAATCCTATATGAGGTATATGCAGATTTTTTATGAGGATTTTGGTTATTGATGATGAAATTGTAAGAGTTGACATTTTATGATGATTAAATGCATTAATTAGTAAAGTGTAAACAATTAAAATAAATTATTTATAAATTTAAGTAATGTTATTCTTTCAATATCATTATACCGAAATATTGGTATGAATTTTATTGTAGAATTTCTATCTTTTGTGTCGGGGTTACTATTCATGAGTTACGAATATTACTCTTGAGATTAAAATTATATGTTGATCATATTATTTTTATCATCATATATAACATTTTTATAACCCTGATGTTGAAATTCTCTTTCACTGGAGTGTAAAGATGGGTAGATTATTGGTATGATCATGACTAGGGTTCTCTTTGGCCTGTAGTGCAAAGTTGAATTGTGACTGGTATGATCATGACCATTGAATTTATAATTGAATATCTTAAGCTTAAGTGCAAAGGTGAATTGATCAACATGGTTATAATTATTGTTTATATAAATTCTGAAATGATTATATATTTCTTTGAGATATGAATATATTTGGCCTGTAGTGCAAATATGAATTGTTGATGAATATCTTTGGCCTGTAGTGCAAAGATGAACTGTTGTTGAATATCTTTGGCCTGTAGTGCAAAGATGAACTGTTGTTGAATATCTTTGGCCCGTAGTGCAAAGATGGTTTGTTGATGAATATCTTTGGCCCGTAGTGCAAAGATGGATTTGTTAGTATGATTATAAACATGAATTGTGATTTGGTATAACCATGATCTTTGATGTTTCAGGTAAAGACAAGTGATGAAAATATTCTTCGTCCTGGGTGCGAAGAAAAATTTATAGTCACAATTACGATTATGAGTTATACATGTGATTGTGGAAAGGAATTGTTGATTGATGTTACATGGATAAAATATTATTGGTGGACTTTTAACATGGAGAAGATAATAGACTTTATTGTCTATTTGACTCTTCTAATGGTTTGCTCGTTTCGCTGCAACTATGGTTGAAATTTTTTATCATCTACCATATGTTCTAAATCTCTGATTTATTACTGATGAAGGCTATTGATAATTTATTTATCTTTAGTCATGATATTCTTTACTGGGCTAGTTGTGCTCACCCTTTTGCTTCACAATTCCTTTCAGGTAATAAGAGTGTAGCTGGGTCGAGCGGGGGTAACAAGGGAATAGAACGGTGGTCATCATTTAGTAGTTATATTTGGTAAAGAAAATAGGGTGAGGCGAACCCAACGTTGGAAGGGTGTTTTGTTACTATCATACAAGATGTCTAATGACATACAACCTCGTGTCATCATAGGACATGGTTGTGCTCATCCAGTTGCTGAGTATATCTATGGGCACTACCTATATAATCTTGGTGTTTGTTTGAAGTATAATTCTCAATTAGAGACAGTGGAGATAATGATAAGTCAAGAGAAGACTCACCATTGGGAAGAATATGATAGTAATCTTCTCATTTTTCTTTGGGGTCTATTGGGTCAACCAAGGATAATTCTTTGGGATCTATTGGGTCAACCATTGGGAAGAATATGATAGTAATCTATGGGCACTACCTATATCCAGCGATGTACTTGCTTGCTCTCACCTACAGATTGTTTTTTTCTCTCCCTTAGACGATGCTTTCAGAATTGCTTCGGATTCGCTCTAATTTTTGTTTATTGTGCAGAAGACTTCATCCAGCCATGTACTTACTTGCTCTTGCCTATAGAACTCTAGATATTGAAAGTGCAAAGAGAAGAAAGCAAGCAGCAAAATATACTTCTGCAGAAAAAATATCTAGAATTCTCAGTTGGTGGAAGAAACTTGTGTAGGGTGGAGTCGTGGAGATATATTTATGGTGATTCTGTCACTGCTGAGTCCTAAATATATCAACTGACTTTGTTAGCGTTCTTTGATGCCTTAAACAACACTGGCTATGGAACTGATGATCTATCTCCTTCCAATAAATTTGATGAAGATTAGTCTTTTAGATACACAAAGTATTGAATGAAAATCCATCTCATAGGCTCTTTGTGGAATACATGATGGTCATCTTGTGCTATATTGAGAAAATATCATATGTGCCGTTGTGATATATGTTGTTAATATCACATATATTGAGGTCTGTTTGGGCTCTGCACCGAGTACCACCTCATCATGGAGTCACTATTACGGTGTTGCCTGTTTGGAGTATGAAAAGATGATGAATATCAGGAAAGAGATCAAATAATTTTGTACCATCTGGCAGTTTGGTATTGTGGCTCACATTGAAAAAGCAGCTCTAAATCAGACGATTGACAAATTAAGGCGTGCTTTTAGTGGTTATACATCTTCACTACGTGCATATCTTTTCGTAGATGAAGAGGACATTTTTCTGGAAGGCCGTTCCTGTTTCTTCATCAAAATGTCCATTTCTTGTAACGTAAGTTTGTTGCTGTTAGCAATTTATTAGCACTGTATAATCCATAGCTCCTCCAATATTCATTGCTCAGTTTTCTAATTTTTAGGTTATTTGTATCATCACTACTGTCTCCCCAATGCGAAGAGATAAATTTGTAAAAATTGTTTCACCCTGTTAAATAGAGATTACAAAGACTATATGAATCTGAAAGGAAAAATTATCTGGTATTTAATTTTCTCCTTTGTTACTTAAGTAAGTCCTCCCATTTGCAATATTGCCCGCCTGCCAATGCACGATGATACCTGTCTCTGCAGTAGACTGGCCTTCCATCAGCAGCGGCAGCTGCTGCTAGATCATCATCAGTCCTTACTTCTGCTGGCAATCTTATTAGCTCCTCTTTTCTATGATAATTCCGTTGAAGTTACATAAATATAGTAGAAATGATAAATTAAATCCAAGATTATAGGTTTAGTATGCCAATCTACGTGCTAACATATACCTTATATTAAAATTTGTGCTGCTCTTCAAAGCTGAAATATTGGATGTACTCTCTTTTGTAGTGAAACTATTCTGAAGGAAATCCTCCACCGGTGTGGCAAAGATGAATAAGAAGACTGCTGTAACAAGTAATGCCCCTGTCCCAACTAATGTTTGCTTCAGCAATTTGATGACTGGTTTGACCTAGATGCACATATTTATAATATTAATTAAAGTGTACTCATGTATCCCTTCTTAGTGCCTTCTAGTCCTAGAATATGATAGGATATTGTGTTTTAGTGTTGATGACCAATTATGTATCAAAGCAATCTTTTATTGGTACCTTATAGGAGCCCAATAATCTATCACGAGCCAGAATCTGCAAGGTGGCAGGCAATTAAAATTATCAATAAATAAGTCGAACTGCACAAATAATGCGTATGATAGTCAATATGAGTATGATATGCAGAGACAATAGCGTTATTGTCCTTCTAGTGGAGTCATAACATCTATTTATCAATTATGATTATTCAATTAGTGACAGCCTTATGGTTATGTACCATTCAGTTGTTGACTCGCTCTTTATCAATCGAGATTATAGAGTTGAGTCCATATCAATATATGCATCGGTAAAGTGTTCTTTGCTGGCACTCAGTATTTTTTTAGTTGAGTGGGGTTACTTGGGTAGCATGAACTTTGCTGTAGGAAAACTCGAGATACTTATATTTTGTAGGAGTTATTTTTTCTTTCTTGACTCGTTCTTGGGTGTCTTTGGCTTCCGCATATGAAAGGCCAAAAGTTTCATCTAAAATCATGACACTTATTTGGTACGTGGTCATTGTTGCACACGCGAGGCGCGGGCTTCATCGAAGTTACTTAATTTTTTTTGCTAAGCAATCTAGACCATCATCAATTGAAGCCTCCTCCTCCAAGTCTCTCCCTTCTCCTTGTATATTATTTTTTTTGGGTTATCTTCTCCTGCCCAAAAAAAGATATTTTGTAAAATACTAAGGGGTTATGATGCCCAATTTTTTTCAAAAATTTTGGGTACTTTACTACTATTCCTATGTTTACTAACTTATTAAATAATTAAATATGTATAAATAACTTATAAGTATTTTTTAATATTTAAATATGCATTTATATTGTTGTTTAGTGTTTACAACTTAAATACATATATGTAAGATTGTAAGTGTTTAATTATTTACTTATGTAGAATGTAACTATGATATGATTATATCAGTGTATCACTATACTACAGAGGTCCATTCCTTGAACTTGTTATAGAAACTTTTTGAACATGCTTAGAAGTTTGTAAAATTACTTAATAGTTGATAAACTTGATACATAAATGATAAAATGCGAGTATATATATATATTTTTAATTTTTAAAAAATTTGTGCCTCACCTCGCGCCTAGGCCCACCTTAAATAACAATGTACGTGGTTTAATAATAGCTGAATACTATTGATCTTTATCACGTATGCAGACCTTGATAGACTCTATTGCCAGTCATTTGTGTTGTGTTAACAGTATGCCTAAACACACATTTAATTGCATTGTTTGGGTTTGTGAATCTGTATTTGGTGTATTGCGGAGGAGTGGGTATGTCCCATTTCGGTAGATGATTTGCTACTTTTTCGTTCATACGCTTAGGAGGGAGAAAAAAAATGCTAAGATGCTTTGAAAGAGTACATCCTTTTCTGTTCTTTAGGGAATGTGGAACAAGCATAATGCTCAGCTTTCTAGGGACGTTTATCATTTGCTTTGCTGCAAGATAGAATCTTATTTCTTACTTCGCTTTGGGCCTTTGCTATGGTTGCCAATCCTGTATCTCTGATCTTTCTAAAGATTGGAGTGCTTATAGAGTATTTTCTTTTTATTTTACTTTTTATAGGTTGGTAGACTCCTTGTCCCCTTCTGCTTGTAATCTCTCTGTTCTTTTATTAAAATTCATTCTATATCTACTAAGAGAAAAAGGAGTAGAGCATGTGGTACTCTCCAGCTCCATCTTACTAAAGCCCATTAAGTACGATTTTCATTTTCATATATTCCTGAAGTTCAGTTAGTGTAAAACGTATCATGAGAGTGGATTCTTGATATTCGAATCTATTTTTCTAGTCGCAGTTCTTAGTTGAAGCCTTTTATACCTTTAGGTTATGTTTGTTTGTAAGCATTATACTTGGGATAGGAATATTAATTCCAAGTGTTTTGTTTGTTTTCAAATTTAGACTTGGACTATTAATTAAGGATTATAAAATGGTTTAATAGTCTTGTAATTATAATTATAATCCCGGATTAGAATCCTAGAATTGATAGTCTTGGGATTATTAATCATTATAATCCCGTAATGTTGACACCCGAAACAGGAAAACGAAAAAAGAAAAAAAAAAGAAATGAAAAACCTAGCAACTCAATTTTAGGCCTCACTCACATCATTCTACATAAATATGATTGGAGTGGTAAGGCTCTAACCTCGGGTGGTTTTACCCACATTTGTCCATCATACCATCCACTCTCTTCATAAGGTATCACCGCTGATAAAAGTCTATCACCAACATAACTCCAACCCTGCAATATGTATAATGCAAATCATAAGTTACAGCGAGACAATCATTAATATAGCAGGAGATTAAATACTGGGCACTAGTAACTGGGAAAGGGATTTTAATCTTTTATTTGGCTGAAATGATTCTCAGATGCAGGAAAGCTGACACTGGTATGCTATATCACTAGACGTTTACTTGGAGGCTCAGTTAATGCACAAATTATTTTTCATAACTTCAATTGTACTGTTAATTTCTGTAACTTGTGAAGATACTCTGTGTATGATATATTTGCATTATGATTCATGAACTGCAGTAGTGACATCACCGTAACATTAAGGTACTGTACCAGGTAAATCCTCAGGACAATCAGTGAAACAAGAAATAGAGTCCCTGTTCCAGCTGCCAGAGCAAATCTTAATGGTTCCTGCAGGAACAGGTGAGACGCTGTTATGAAAAATATTGCTGCACAAGAAATATTTTCTTGAAAGTAAAAATATCTGGCAGTGTAAAAAAGTTTAGTGTTAGTCCGGCAAATTATACTATTAAGCTTTGGAATCTATTACTTCTGCAACATATGTTTTTAAAGCTTGAAGCAGCAGTTCTGCCATCTTATTTTATTTTATTTATTTATTTTTTCACTATGTTTGATATAAAGATTATTTTATTTACTTGCCTAGTAAAAAGTTTCAATGTAAGATGCTTAAATGTCTTAATGATTGATTGGAAGTGGAATCCTTTGCTAAACTCAAGTGCCACCTTTTTCTGGTTATCCTGAATTGCTATTTACCAAAATGTTATTGGTGTGTGTGCGTGTGTATTATCATGATTTCAAGTTTCCTAGACTGTCAAATTAAAGAGATTGGATGAAAATAACCTTAATTTGACTCGTTCACTGAGTTTTTGATTTATTGTGTAATGAAATGAGAATGTTAAAGGAAGAGGGGTGAGGGTGAGGGTGGGGGGGGGGTTGGGGGGGGGAGGCAGTTTCAGTTGAAGTTAGTTACAGAAATTGTTTGGAAACAAGCTGTAGCTAGTTCTAGAATTAGAAGGAAAGCTTGTTATGCAAGTTGGAAACTGTGATGTAGTATAAAAGGAAAAGGATTGTAACATGTGCTTCTTTTCATTTTACTATTTTTATTATATATATATAATTTATTTTAAGGTGGCTCTTCTGATCTAAAACTACTATTTTTGTTATTTTTTCTGTTCTGTTTTTCTCCATTTTTGTCCCTATATAATAGTCTTGAACCCTAGAGGATTACATATTTAACTCAGCTCAATCTAACTGAGTAGTGAGTACTATATTTTGAATTTGAAAAAGCTAATCGAAACTTACCAAGTAGGATGTAATAGGTCTTATAGAGTATAGACAGGAGAAGCAAATAGAACTCTGCTTGCTTACCTCATTAGGTTGATCCTTGCTTCTGTATTATACAAAATCCTGCTATTGGAAAATAAATTGCTCCTAATGCACCTTGTTTAGTGAAAATTGAATCGTCTATTTAATAAAACAGAAGCATACCTTTTTATTATAGAGGTAAGAGGATACTTACTTGTATGACTGATTCTTTATATATGTGTGTATAAAATAAGTTGTTCTATGTGATTTTTGAATGTCAAGTATGACTTTAGGAATACTTATAAAAAAAATTAAATTCTTTGCTTTAGAAAATGTATACAAGGATGTGCTGCTTGCTAATTATGTTCCTTATAATATATACTCAGAAGGGAACTCTTTAAACTTGAGTTACCTTTGAAGGATTGAAGCTTGCAGCTGCAATTGGTGCTCCCAGCACTGTAAATGTCGCTAACCACAAGCCCCCAAGGCGTACGAAGAAGGACCCTGGACTCAGTTTGCCCCAGGAGTATAAAGGTCCATCTTTGAGAGATGAGTACTCATTCACCTATCGCATAAACAGATAAACTTTAGCAGGATATGATGGTAAATTTTCCCTTTTTTGTTTTGGGAATTTTTTTAGGGGGCGGGTGGGGGTGGGGTTGGGGGTGGGGGTGGGGGCACAATTATTCACTATCAACCATACTGCAAGTCCCCATTGACCTGTATTATAATGATATCAGGTTAACTTTTATACATTTTCAAGTATGTATCAATTTAATACTCCATCTGTTTTAAAATATAAGATCGACTTTTTAAAGTCAACTTACTACATTTTCAAATTCAAAAGTGACATGAATTCCTTTAATTTTAATCAATAAATTGATGAAATTTGTAACCTATCTAAAAAGTACTCTCATTTTAAGATTTATTGTTCCTTAATTTTTGATGAATTATCTTTGAGTTTGACAATGTTTCTAATTGACTTTCAAAAGTCAGTAACGATCTTATAATTTGGAAGGGTGGTAGTATTTATACATGTTTGGAGCTTATTCCCATGAGCCTATGACACTTTCACCTGCTATGTATTTGTTGCATTCATATTGGATTTGTTGTATTTTATTTTATTTATTAACTTACCATACCAATTTTTTATTTTTATTTTCATATTTTTAGTGTAACAAAGTAAAACTCCAGCAGTAAGCTCGAGTGATTTTTCCTGGCATCCCTGAAATGTGGAGGTGCATGCTTCAAGCATTGGCTGGATGGACCAACAAGCAGTTGAATTGATTAACTATGTGATATGTACGATGACTCTTCCACAACGTTTGCAGATTTTGATGATTCAATTTTCTTCCATGTTCCCATTCCCTCATTCTTCTTCTTGTACAGACAGTCTTTCATGAAGTGTCCTGTCTCGTGACACTTGTAACACTTCAACTCCTTCGGCTTGGGAGTCCTGTCCCTTGACTTAGACTTTTCACGCGCTCCTATATTTGAGGAAGCTTCTATAGTCAAGGCACTTCAAGAAGTTCAGAAAATCGAGACTGGGTAAGTTACCAGCAAACAACAAGATGGTGTACAAATTGAGTTGAAAAGTTGTGACACCGACAATCTGGAACAAGTTGATCAGCAACAGTAGGAAAACATAGTCACAGGGAAACCTAGACGCACTATCAAAACCACCGGAGAGGTACGAGTTTGAGGATATGGTTGCATATGCACTATCAACTACTAGTGGAGATCCGTCTACTTTTCAATATGCTATAATTAGTCCTGAAAGGGACAGATGGATGGAAGTCATGGTGGAGGTGATGGAATCATTGAAGAAAAATAAGACTTGGGAGTTGATAGAATTGTATGAGGGAAAGAAGACATTGAGTTGCAAATGGGTATATAAGAAGAAAGAGGTTGTGTCAGAAAAGGAAAGGGAACTTGTGGTTCATATGGAGTGTATGAGAGATGCAGAGAAGTTCTTGAAAAATGTCAGTGCCGAGTGAAGCTGAGCGGAGCAGAGCTGAGTGAGGGAAGCGAATTCAGGCTATAATGCGAATTAGGGTTGGAATAGAAGTAGCGGTTATATATATTCTCTATTGTAAAAATTTTATGTACTCGGATCATAAATAAAAAACACCTCTCTCCGCTCCCGTGTACGTACTCAAGTTTGGAAAATTATGTAAATCTTTGTGTTGATTATTTACTGTTGTGTGTGTGCGCGTTCCAATCTTGACAAAGTGGTACACTATAATCATGGGATATTGAAAAATACGATCTTCTGCATGCTGGCTGCTGCTCCTTTCAGGCGATACTATTACTAGAGCTTTCAATGTTACTTTTCTTACTTTGATCCCTGAAAAGGACAATCCAAGCATAATTTGGTTCTTCTACTTGGTCAGCAATATATGCCAAATATTCTCTTGGTCTGAGATCATCTGAGATTGAATATTGGTCTAAAGTCACAATCTAAGCATGCAACTTAACTTGGGGGAAGTGGAGACCCTCTAAATTCACATAATCATTCTTACATAGCCGGAATGCACCATCTAGGTGAGAATTTTCATTTATCAGCTTGAAAATTTACTCTTGACAATCTAGTTTTTGTTTAGATGGTGGTTATATTGGGCGCAAGGAGAAGATGATTTGAAGTTAGTAGTGGGGTAGTCACAACTCGAAATAACTAGTATTGAGTTGCAGCTGAACATACCGGCCTTTGTTCAAAAGGGACTTCAATTTCCAACCCAGGATCCCAGCTTCGGCCAGGTAATCTGTTCATGCCTCCATCCATCCCATTTTTCAATGCCTTGACCGTAATCCTACTTAGTGTGCTGTGGGTTCTGTCATACCGATTTACCCATGAGCCATAGTTGCCTTGAATCTTGGCTTGTCTTGGATTTGGAACTAAAGAACAGTAAACATTTAGCTTGAGCATTTATCTTCTATAATTGAACCGTAGTTGATGTACAGGTTCTGAGCTTCTTAATCAATGCACTGGTAAGTGGTAACCAGCAGAAAGAGAGCTATTGAGCTATCTGGCGCAAGGAATGGTTGCAAATTTTCGGGGGACCATGCAGTGTTTTATACTCGCTCTTTTAAATTAAAAAAAAGAGTCTCATTTATAAAATTTGTGAATAATAAGTTGTTATTTCGTGGTGTGATATGATAACAAACTTTAGGATATTGTATTATTTTGTACCATTATTAATAAGTGAAATCTTTTGTATGGGAAGAAGTTGGCGAATGAGATTTTTTTTGTGAAATGGAGGATTATTACTTGGATGAAATTTATGGCACAAAATCAATTCAATTTTGTTCCCTGAGGTTTACCAAGTACGAGGAGCTGATCCAGCTTGAAAGTTAGTGGGGTTACATTCGAAAAAAAAAAATCATTAAGAATAAAAAGGTAATAAAATGAATTACAAAATTAAATAATCTTCAAATATTGTTTACAATAACATTTTTTGAGGTTTCAAATTGTTGCATGATAGCCTTATTTTTAATAGTTACAAAAATTATCACGCTCAATGTATGTTACTAAACAGTCATTCATCTCTCATTTAGTTACGGAGTTTATTTTTCACGATATCCATGATTGAAAATGTCCTTTCAACAATGGGCAAAAATAGAGCCAACTTTAGCAATAAATAAACATGGGGATATATATCATCTTTTCTTTTTTTTAACCAACATTTGAGTCAATTCACCAATTCCTTTTATACTCGAAAAATTGGGATCGTTTCTTATATCCACAATATAATTTTGGAGTTGACCATCAAGTGCCAAAAGTTCTATATTATTAAATATTTAAAAACTAATTCAACAATAAAACAAGATCAATATACAATATGAATAGTCAAATGTAATTAGCACTAACAATAAATAATCTTAATTTAACAACTAACAAGTAACATTATAAAATAAAATACAAAATTTAAAGAAAGTAAAAATAAAATAGAACACATACTTGAACTTAAAAAACTTTTATTTGATAGTTGGAGTGTTGTTTTAAGAAGTAAAAATTCCTAATTTTATAAAAGTACAAAAAAAAGAATATATAAACAATTATAAAAATTTTTAAAATAATTGTTAAATTTATTAAATTAAAAGCTAAAATTAAAATTAAATTTAAAATATACATGTTGCTCTGTTGCTTCATCCTTCTGTTGAAAAGTGAAGTACAAGTCCAATTGATTTAGACAATTAGACTTTGTCTTTTATAATGTGGCAATGATGTAGTGGAGCTTTTGAAGTATAAAAGCCTTATCAAAATATTTTTTTTAAGTTAACCCTTTTGACTCCTGAAATTTTAGTGGGGGCAGGATCCCCTGCCCTTAACCTGTGTTTGCCCTTGTCAAATATTCCCTCATCCCTTAATATATATTGTGTGACGCCCCCAAAATAGGTATACAACACATATTCTGAGTCGTCAAAATACATGGTACAGAAATAACTACATTTTTATTGTTACAACATAAGAACTGTGAGTTTAAATACAAATATTGTCATCTAGACAATATCCACACTCAAATAAGTCCTCATTACAATTATTGATACATTATTTCACAAAAATGGTGAGGACTACTAAAATAACTTCTAGAACCATCATTCCATACCCCAACTAGTACTCGCTACATTTTTTCCTCCTGAGAAAAATGGAACAAAAAGAAAAAGGGTGAGCTCAACTAGCCCAGTAAAGAACATTATGACTAAGATAATACAGAACATATTATCGTTAGTCTTCAACAGGAAAAAATCTAATAGAATACAATAGACAACAAGTTTTAAATCAATAACTGCAGCGGAAACAGCAAACCATTAGAAGAGTCAAGTAGAGAATGAGTTCTACTATCTTCTAAGATTTAAAAGTCCATCATCAATATTTTATCCCTGTAACAACAATCAATAACCATCTTTAATCAAATATTCATCTTTGCACTACAGGCCAAAGATATTCATTTGTATCACCAGTCGGTCATGTTCATCTCAACACATGTTCATCTTTGCACTACGGGCCAAAGATATTCATCAGTTAATCATTCATCTTTGCACTACAGGCCAAAGATATTCAGTAATATCATCATTTAGGACTGAGGATGATGAAAAATATCTTAAAGAAAACGAATCCAGTGAAACAAAATAACAAATATTAAGGATTCGTATTTCGATTTATCCATGTCTAAAAATACCTTATAATTATTCATAGTGAAGTAAAATTTAAGAATGATCAAAACATGGATACAATCAAAGCTAGTACCCAGAATAGACATTTTGGACGAAAAGAAGAAAATTTCATTTTTCGGTGAATAGTAACTCGTGAATAGTAACTCATGAATAGTAACCCCGACGTGAAAAGTTCTAAATTTGATAAAAAATTTCAACCAATATTTCGGCATAGTGATATTGAAGAAATAATATCATTTTCGAATAAAATAACATCCCTTACCTCGTAAAGACAGTACTTCTGGTCGGAATACCGGTATAAGGCTGAAAGAAACTTGCTCTGATGAATACAAACTCTCAAAGTATCTAAATACTCACAAAATACACTCAATAATTTAGAGAGAGAAAGAGAGAAAACTTATTTATGGTGTGATTTTCAATTCTAACTTAGCCCTCTATTTATAGGAAAATGTTAGCACGCCGAAGCAGACTTAACCTGCAACCTGATGACTTTACCTGCTACTATTTAAGCCTACCACATTTGAATAAAAATCTCAGCACATTTCTTCACCAACCAAGAGTGGGGCCCACCAATTCTAGAATTTTCCACCAAAATGATAAACTCCGAAAATTCAACAATTCCTAAGCCAGTCATCTCGTAAAATTCATAATAAATCATACGTTCATTTTTAACGGTTCAAAATTTGTGGATATATACTCAACTTATATATGTATAACATATCCAAAAATTACCACGATCCAACGGTCGGATTAAAAATTATACCCCCCGTAAAATATCTCAAAAATTCTAATTTTTAATACCTCCATTCCGACAAAAATACTGATAAAAATCTCAACATTAACTCCTTCATTTTTAACCACAAAAAAATATCCCTCATTTATATCCACATAAAATAAATATTTCCTTATCATATGAATCAATAATTAATTATTCATAAATAATATTACAGAATCACATTTATGACAACCAGGCCGTTCCCAAGAAAGAGGGGGCTTTCCAATAAGGATTTCTCCTTACTGGCGCGTAATTAGATGACCAAATCTCTCCTTAGACAGAACTTTCTAGACATTGTCAATAATGTTATTTAATAATATTATTCAAATAATATGAATTATTGATCTGATAATGGGAAATACTGTGTAGTGACAATTATTGAAACAACAGTAATATAAAATATCAACGCAGCAATTATTGAATCAATAAAATAAAATACTGAACAGTAATTACTGTAACCATTATTGAGTATTGCCTTCTTACGTAAGAATTAATAATTGGTGCAATATAGTGTGCTACTGTGCAACAACGCGTATTACTGTGTTTTAACCACCGGGTATTCCAACAGTATTAACGGTAACAACTACGCCGTTATTTATAAACAACTTATACTTGTCGTTTTCTTCATCCAATCGCTTTCCGTTATGGGGCCTACAAAAGACTGCGCCGTCGTACGAATATTCCCCGACAGGAAGAATATTCCACGACCAAACGAATATTCCCCGACAACAATGAATATTTTATAACCACCTGCTTATTTGAAATATTTGCACATTTTATCCATAACTAATCTCATTAATCAATTTAATCCTTACTATTTTAAAATAATAAATAGAGGGAATTTAAATTTTATTTATTAATAATTTTGGGTCTTACATATTGTTTTAGATATTTTTTTAATTATTTGTTGTTTTATATATTTTAAGAAAATTAACTATAATTTTTTTAAAATTATTCCTTATAGGAAATTGTTAATGTTGAGAGAGAGTGACATGATTATGGTAATTACATACAACATAAGATATGTGGTATTATAGTATCAAAAATACTATTATCACATAAAATAATCACATACTGTTGACGTGACATATATAAATTTGGTATTGAGTTAAGTGAATCACGTCAACAATAAATCTATGAATGTCACGTCAACGGTATGTGACATTTTGATGTGACAGTAACATTATACTCCATCCGTTCCTAAAAAATTGTCGTTTTAGAAGAAAAAAAATTTGTTCAAAAATATTTGTCGTTTACAACTTTCAAGAAGAATAAATTATTTATTTTCCTATATTATCCCTACCTTCTCTCATTGTCCCAAAAAATTATCTCTCTTGTATTAATAGTTTTCAATTTTCTATAGAAGGGTAGTGATAAAATTTTAAACAAATTTTATTTGATAAATAATATTTTTTTAATTCATATACCAAAATTTTAAACGATAATTTTTTAAGAAAAGAGGGAGTAATATTTGCCTCAATATTTATTAATTTTGGATTTATGACCGTGCTCTTCCTTTTTTGACCACAAGTCCTTCGCAAATAATAAGGTGTTCTCATCAATTATAATTTTTAAACTTCACAGCTCAATTTTAATTGCTAAGCTAAGCTAAACTAAGATTTTATTAAATTTTAATCATAAGTTCCGATGATAGTGGATTCCACCTGTTTCTATGTGTATCACTTTTTGACCGTCGATTAAATATAAATATATACTTATTCAAAATTATTATAGGAGTAGTAGATAAATTCCACCTTTGAATACAGTTCAGGGGATCTTACGTAGGCTACATAGATAGATAAACTTTAACAGCTTCCCGTGAGCGCCGCCGCGTACGGAAACCAACAAGTCGTACAGAACTTCTACTTTACCCCCCTCCCCTAGGCTACTTTTGATCATATCAAAATCTGACTCATTTGACTTTGAGTCTCCTCTCCAATCTTTACAAAGGAAAGAGAAAAATTAGATTAGTTTTTAAGCATTTGAAGTAGTAGTATTGATTCATTCATAATTCAGCAAATGAAAACCAAAGGAGGAAGATTTGTAGGAGGACGGTGGAGCCTAGGGTTGCCTGCTGTCTTTCTCTTGTGCTTTTTCTTTTTCGTCGCCGGCCTCTTCGTTTCCATGCTTCTCTCTCACCAGGTACTTCACCTCCCTCTCTATCACTCTCTCTATATGTATATGTATATATATATATATATATGTATATGTATATGTATATGTATGTATGTATAATACTTAAAACTGGATACTTGTGTTGTGTGTATTGATAGTTTATAGTTTCCATTTATGTAAGGTGTTTGATGTTTGTATTTTGTTATAATTGGATTGATAATTAATCAGGAGGTATCACCTAGTTTACGGCCAAAACCGAGGATTTTGGAATCGGTAGTGCAGGAGGAGAGAAAGTTTGATCCATTGGTTCATGGTCAGACTGGAGAACTTTCTTTGAGCGAGATCCCCTTTCAGGTGATCCGTTTACCTTTTTTTAGTCTCTGCATTTATTCCCTAACTAATTCATATTTCTTGTAATGATAATTCCCTGCGAGACCAATTCCGAGTGGGGTAGGCTATTATGTTAATTTGTCATATTTTCTTCTTCTATACTTTTGCATAATTTTAGAAAATAAATAAACGAGTTCTCATAAATTTGTTAAGTGGTTGGCATTTTAAAGAGTATTTGTGGTTCAGCAATAGAGTCTCAGGAGCTACCTAAATCCGATTGTTCTGTTGATAACTCGTTTTCATTTATTATAAACTGATGAACAACTACAGAATTGCAAGGAAAATTAAATTATACCTAAGCCTACTCTTAATATAGAAGTAACATAATTTTGTTTATTTTGATGGTAATCCTGCTCTATTTATAGAAATATTATCACTATCAATTGCAAATTTTCCATTTGACAGATATGATGCCACGGTCCCGCGTTCTATCTTCTTCGTCGGACCTGAAGTAGGGTGCTTTGGGAAGGAGACTCTTAATGCCAACTTATATTCCAACGTTATGTTGCTAATGTCAGTTGTCGAGTCCTATTACAATTAATAAGTCAGCAAGGATTTGCATCACCTATTTCTTGTTTTCTGTTACGCAGTTGTCAAGATTAGTCTATAGCATGCTAGTGACTTAGCGATCAGGAAATTTAAATAATGCTTTATTACTTTTTCACTCTTATTGTGGTTTCGCTTTTTAGGGCAATTTAAATTGTTTCATGACTAGTAACATCATTGATATACCACAGTTATCTATGTCTCCTAAGGACACAATCATTGATTTAGCTGACATTGTACCACTAGTCATTGATACTCTTCATTTATTAGAGCTCATGTTGTTCTCTTCTGGATGTACTCATTATGTGCCTTTTATTACTTTTGTAGGTTTTAAGTTGGAAACCTCGTGCACTATACTTCCCTGGTTTTGCAGCAGCTGAACAATGTGACAGCATAATTAAGGTAGCAAAGGTACATCTTGCACCTTCAAGCTTGGCTTTACGAAAAGGAGAAACAGCTGAAAACACCAAGGGAATTAGAACAAGGTACATTCTATTTATATGGAGTTCTGCTCGCACACATTCATGTGCATACTTAACATGTAATCTCTTCATGTGCCTAACTGTCTTGTATTTGTTGACCTACTTCTATGTACATACATGGGGGAAACTTTTAGACAAATTTTCATTTCTATGTAGAAAGCAATTAAAAATAGACATCATTTCAATTTTTTATGTCTTAAATATTTATCTTTCTTTTGTAAACCAGTTCGGGTATGTTTATGAGTGCATCTGAAGACAAAACTGGGATCTTGGATCTAATAGAGGAGAAAATTGCAAGGGCCACGATGATTCCCAGGACTCATGGAGAGGTAAATTTCATGCTATATTTTCAAGCCCAATCTTCACCCATGTTCCAGTCTGGTTTGCGTGTATAGTTATTTGTTGGTAAGTGAGTTAATGCTCCATAACGAAGACCTGCAATGAACTTTGTATGGTTTAATTTTATTTCTTAAAATTAAAGAATGCAATTTTAACGCTTTCTTATCAAAACTGATGATTTTGCACGAGTATTATAAACACAAATACTCAAAGCCACTCAGGGGTTGTCCAGTGAAAAGGAAATTTACATGGCAATCCGCACAACTTGTGATTTCTATTTCACAGCATAATATAAAGTGCAGCAGTTTTTTAAGTATTTCTCCATACTTGGAACTTGGCTACTTGGTGTAAAATTATTTGGGATCCCTTGAACTACATTTTCTTTGTTAAACTCCTGGCTACATAAACTGTTGAACTCTTCTGAACTTAATTTCAACGGCTTCTGCAAAAGGCAACAGAATATCATGATATACTAAGGCACAAATTCCTTTTTGGATAGTATAGTCTATTTGGACACCATTTCCATTTTCTAAAAAAATTAGAAAACGGTTTTGGACAGAATTTTCAACTCTTTATTTTATTTTTATTTTTCATATCATGAATCTGAGTTCAATAACACCCCCACCTTAACTAATAACAGAAATGGTTTTTTTTACTGTTTTCACAATTAAATAACATATAATTTGGTTAAGATGATCCAAACACATTATAAAATAAATTTACTGTTATGAAAATCATTGTGCACTTTAGTGATGAACAAATTACTTTTTTTTTCTCGTTTCATAATTTAACAAATAATTTTTTCTTGAGAATTTCAAAAACAACAATGAAGCATATACTCATTTTCAGGAAATTTAGAGAACATAAACTGAATCAAGAACAAAAACTTAAAATGAAAGCAGAAAACAGAGATGGTAGTTAAACAGGCCCTAAATTATTCCTGGTCCTAATCCTGGATTTTACAGATTTCACAGATTATATTTGTACTAAATCATTCCTGGTCAAGCTGAAAATCCCAATTCCCTAACTCTGTCCTATTAGGGTCAGGGAGCCAATTACAGGTTAAATTATTTTTCATCTAAGAAATTACCATGTTGCAGATATGGTCAGTTCAGAATAGACTTTCGGCTTTCCCAATGCATATTACTACTTTTTGTCTTGTTTCTAAAGCATAATCAAGTGAGGTCATACAACTGTCAATTCAGAAGGTATTGTTTGAGAATATCTAAGTTATGCAATTATTTTTCAGGCATTTAACATCTTGCGCTACGAGATTGGGCAGAGGTATAATGCACATTATGATGCATTCCAGCCATCTGAATATGGTCCACAGAAAAGCCAGAGGGTACATACAAACCAAAACTCTCAGAATTATTTGCCATTGTTTACTTATTGATTGTGGAATTTATGTTTCTGCTCAACATGGATGCACAAACAACAAGCATTCATCACTCTTATAAAATTATGTTCATTAAGCATCATATGTGGACTATGGAAAGGTTTGCATAATTAATTGATTTAATTCCATCCTTTTCCTGTACCAGATAACAATATAACTAATTACATGCAATAGTTTCTGTTTTGATGGATTTATTTCTTTGTAGGCCTATAATATATATATATATATATATATATATATATATCCACACAGACATATATATATATACACACACACACAAGGGGAGAGGGAGAGTAAAATATGTCTAAGATTGACCTTACATTATTTATCTAAGGTCATTTCAAATAAAGTGATTTTGATTTTCACTTAACAATCCAATTAGACCTACTATACGGATGTAAAGAGCATGCGAAAGTATGAAATTGTGTAAATTTTTATTTGATTCAAGGATATGGAGCATCATGATTATAATGGTGTAAATTAATAAAATCGAAGCCGCAAAAATATGTTACACTGTTATAATAATAGTGTTCTACAAATTTAAATCAAATAAAAATTTATATATTTTCTTATTTTTTTCGTACTATTTGCATCTATACGGTTGAATTATTGATTGAAGATCAAATTCACTTTGTATTTAAATTGACCTAGATAAATTATGTAAGGTCAATCTTAGATACCTTTTATATATATATATATATATATATATATATATATATATATATATAGGGTTTTAATCCATGACAACCGATTGCCTAGATCACTATTTCAGCAACTAACGTGTCAGCTGTAAATCAATTAAATGGTAGGCTGAGTTTGGAAAAAATATATACTCGGCCGCTACAACATGTAGCGGCCAGATTAACACTATGTACCGGCTTATATTTTAATAATAGGGCCCCACCTGGTCAAACTTTTGTAAATGGGTCTCACTTTGTCAGATTTTATAAAAAAAAAGATTTTTTTTTAAATATACCAACCGCTACAACATGTAGCTGATTGACCTTATTTTTTTTTTATTTTTTAAACTCCCACCGCCACAACCTGTAGCGGCTAATTTATTATTAAGCATTGTATTCATGTGAAAAATGACTTGACAAAGTATATTATTAAAGGGTATTAATAAGCATTCGTATATTCATGTGGAAAGTGACCGGCCCGATTAATTTATTAATTTTCTTTTTAAAACTCTCCTATAATAAAATAATAATAAATAACCAGAACAACAACAATATTAATAATAATAATAATAATAATAATTAATATTGTTATTATTATATTAATATTATTAAAAAATAATAACAACAATAATAATAATAATTATTATTATTATTATTATAAAATTTTTAAAGATCATATGCTTGTAATTTCCTTTTTTTAATATAAAATTTGACAAAATGGGACATATAATAACAATAATAATAATTATTATTATTGTTGTTATTATTTTTTAATAATATTAATAACATTAATATAATAATAACAATATTAATTATTATTATTATTAATATTGTTGTTCTTGTTATTTATTATTATTATTATTTTATTATGGGGGAGTTTTAAAAAGAAAATAAATAGATTAATCAGGTCGACAGTATTTTGCAAGTTACTTTCCACATGAATACATGAATGCTTAATAATACTTTTTGCCAAGTCACTTTCCACATGAATATAATGATTAATAATAAGTTGGTTAGTCGCTACAAGTTGTGGCGGTGGGAGTTTAAAAAATAAAAAAAATTAAGGTCAAGCCGTTACATATTGTAGCGGTTGGTATATTTAAAAAAAAATTCTTTTTTTTTATAAAATCTGACAAAGTGGGACCCATTTACAAAAGTTTGACCAGGTGGGACCCTATTATTAAAATATAAGCCGGTACATAGCGTTAATCTGGCCGCTACATATTGTAGCGGCTGGGTATTTATTTTTTTCAATTTCAGCCTTTTATTTAATTGATCTGACATGTTGGTTGCTGAAATAATGATCTGGGCAACCGGTTGTCATTGATTGAAACTTATATATATATATATATATTTATGTATGTATGAGGAGTGATTTCAGGTTAGATGGATGGGGGATTCCTTCCAACTTTGGATATGGATCACTCCCCTACACATATATGTAGTTCAGCTTTCTCCAGCGAACTGGAGGTAGCGAACTAAGAACGAACTGGCGACGGTTTTTTCCGTCGCTATAGCATAAAAAATCGGCTTTCTATGTTTTAGCGACGGAAATAACCGTCGTTATAGCCGGTTCGTTCTTAGTTCGCTCCCTCCAGTTCGCTGGAGAAACGGACTATATATATGTGTATATATATGTATATGTATATATGTAGACATACAAGCCAGTTAGAGATACCATTCCTTAACTTCATACACTGTTGAAGTGTAATACCAAACTATGTTTTGGAAATAATCTCTACTTTAAGATATGAATATCCCGTATTTCTGGTACCGAACCCAAACTCCAAAATTTTCAGTCATGTGAAAACTAGCAATAAAAACTATCAAATACTGAATATAACTAAAATCCTCAAAGTAAACATAGCTATTCACTAAAAATAGCATTTAATAGAACTCAAAAATACAATCAAATCCACCTCCAAAAGTTCATAAACTAAAATGACCTGAAATTCTAATTTTCTGTGATTGGGCTGATTCAATTGAACTTAAACAAGGTAATGATAATAAAGATAAACTAGGCTTAGTAGCCTGGACGGTACTTTGGTTTGGATGTCAGAGAAACAAAGACCATACGGACAAAGAAGATATGGTGCACTTGTATACAGTATGTATCACATTGAGATGAATTTTCAACTGGACAATATATGACAGATTCTTCAATCAAAAGAAGGCTACTATAATCAATGGTATTCAAAGCTAGAATAGAAATAGAAACAATTACAGACGTGAATCATTCTGATTTGGATTTAGGAGATATAAACTAAAATACCTTACTAGTGTTCTGGTGAGCTTTTTCAAGTATAGAATTATTTATTGGTGATAGTTAAGGATGAAGTGATATGCAGTTGCATAGCTACTATAAATGAATTGGACAAATCTATATTGTATTAGAGTTCATATAGAGTTGGTGTAAATATTACCATTTTAATTATGGGGATAAGGATCTGATGAAAATGCTTCAGCTGGTCTCACAATCTGTTTAAACTCCATATATTTAAGATAAATGAAACATATCCAGTAACATTTATCTAATGCTTACTTTCAGTTGATATTGGAGTGGACTGGAGCAGCTTTGAGACTTTTTGTTCAAGAGAGGATCTTAGAGAGCCTGTTAGGAATTGCATCGTATGCCAACTCTGCACAATGAAACATTCATTTCTAGATGCTTCTCAAATCTTAATTAGAATAACCGATGTTTAGATATATACGAGATTAGAATATTTCATGTTTTGAAAATGTTCGAACCTTTCTTTTGGTTGCCGAGCATATAAGATCAAGTTTTTCTTTCGTCCACTTCATTCTTTGTTTTTTGCTATTCCAGTTTTGTGTTTGTTTGACAAGGTCAGACAATTGTTTTTCTCATTATGATTGCTGGATAGGAAGAAACAAATAACAAAAGAAAGTTTGAACTAAAAATAAACAAATGTACTTTAAATGCTCTCTGTTTCCTTTCAGTTTGGATTTATTGTAGCCTTATTAAGACTATGTAGAAGTTAATTTCACATGTCTACGCTTATTAGTAAAATCAGAAAAATGAATTACATATATAATTATCTTAATCTACATAAGAAAGCTTCTTGTATAGTTGTTTTTTTTCATTATCAATATACTTGGTGCTAATCATTACTAATGAGTTGGTTATGACTTCAGAAGTTTAATCTTGGCCTTGAAAAATTATTTCACAGATCGCTTCTTTCTTATTGTATTTATCCGATGTTGAAGAAGGTGGAGAAACTATGTTCCCATTTGAGGTCAACCCAAGACCCTCATTTCCCTTATTTTGTGTTATTCTTTTCTTTTTCTTTGTGTATTTCACTAGCATATCTGGAAAAGATGGTCACCTTATTGCTTTGATCTGCAGAATGGATTGAATTTTGCGAACTATGATTTCCAGAAGTGCGTTGGTTTAAAAGTAAAGCCACACAAAGGCGATGGACTTCTGTTTTATTCGGTATTCCCGAATGGGACAATTGATATGGTGAGTTTTCTTCTCCTTGTTCATTATTACCACGTTTGACAATGAAAAAGGGCTATAAATTGTTTGTCTGAGTGATTGTTGCAATAATATCAGTGGATAATTGCAGAGCAGAGACAACAACTGAAACTTTAACTCGTTCACAAATATACTAAAGTATAGTTTATAAATGATTGGTTAGTTATTAGGTGTTGGGACATAGGAATACCAATGCTAATATGCTAATAACCTGCACTGGACCTATCAAGAAGACTAAAGGATTTACTGAAATCTATAGCCTTCTACACGCGTTGCCAGGCGATGTCTTCTTCCATCGACTATTTATCATTATAGGTTATACTTAGAGTTGACAAAGTTGGATTGTGCTGTTGAACTGCTATATTCTGAGACTTAAAATTTGATAGATTTACTAGCTGTCTTGTTGAGGAATCAACTAATAAGAAAAATGTCTTGTTGGGAAAATTGCTCGGATATGACAACTTGAAATATGACTTTTATGGAGGAATGGGAGGATTGAGACTGAGGTGGCATCCAGAAGAGTTCATTCAAAAAGTTGACTTAAAGAATATACGAAGAACCTTCCTTAGACCAGTGCTAACAAGTGCAAGATAAGTTTTTTAATCATATCAAAGGAATAATAGGTTAATAACCCTTATTAGACGTAAATGTGCATCAGTTTTGTTTATTAATTTGACTGCTATTTGTGACTTCTAACTGCTATGTTAATTTGATGCCACCGCAGACATCACTTCATGGGAGCTGTCCAGTAATAACAGGGCAGAAATGGGTGGCCACAAAGTGGCTCAGGGATCAAGAACAGGATGATTAAAATTACGGAAATGATATATGGACCGAAT
Organism: Panax notoginseng; assembly: GCA_016801055.1. Classification (NCBI taxonomy): domain Eukaryota; kingdom Viridiplantae; phylum Streptophyta; class Magnoliopsida; order Apiales; family Araliaceae; genus Panax; species Panax notoginseng. The sequence goes on along the minus strand of CM029013.1, from coordinate 41,136,944 downwards.
AATACGTACCCATTTTAATTGCCGACTCACGTGGCGTACCCATCTTCTGGTGCCGACTCACGTGGCTTTCCAATGTTGAAACACATTGAGTTATGAAATTAGTGGGCTCCCCTTGTTAGTTACTCCAATCTGGGCAACTCAGAATTGAAAAGCTTTCGGTCCATAGTGGTACTCCTAAAATTATATGCACAGTTGTAGAACTACTTTTTACAACAAATTTTGTTATATGAGCATCTCGGATCTACTAATTTATTTATTTTTTGTCTGGCAAATTTGGAGTTTTTCAAAGTTCCACCTATATACTTGATGCAACATTTATCCAATAAAGTTGATGAAAAAATAAGGCTTCGCTTTGAATACAAGAAGTAAATATTGTTTAAAAGAAATTCTGAAAGAAACAATATCTTATTTTTGTTTTTATCACATTCCATCAATAAACACAAAAAATGTAATCTGTGAGTTTGTTTGTATACAATCTAGTACGTGAAAATTTCTTGGAACTTTTTTCACCCGGCTGCTTTCAGAATAAACAACTTGATTACTCCAGCTCAAATGCCATAAAATGCAGCTTCCTCATTGCTGCTTTGTGGTTTTTGGTGCCATAAAAACTCTTCACTATTATAGCAGACCAGTGATATTAGTTCACTTTCTTACCTGCAGCAAATGTGATGACCTAAAAACGCATTTGCAATGCTATGCAGAAGTTTACCTGCAGCTACATTTCCAGCAGACTTTAAGTTGAACCTTGTTACAGAATGTCACCTAAAATGCTCAGAGCATATTTGTTCCACATCTTTTTTGCAACCAATCCTTTCTGATAATCATGGACAATTGATCTTTGAAATTATGCCTATTAACTCACATTTTGTGCCAGTCGTTGTGGAGTTGCTTGCCCCACTGCTTCAACAAATGCATACAACCAGCTGCAGATAATAGACTGAGAGCAGCAAATGCTGTGATTGTTGAATTTTCAATGTTCTGAGAGTACCCTCTCTGTGGCATTTTCAGGATAGTAACTAGTTCAGTATGAACAAAGTAGATACTGAGAAAGAACAAAGTAGTTTTGGTTTGGATTAAGAACACCCAAGCCAAACAGTCTGCAAGATCAGAGCCATATATTGGAGGGCTGACACATTATGCATATCTGACTTTGGTAATTTTTATATCCCCTCGTATCTTTTAAGTCATAAAATATTAACAGTCACAGCATGCATGACATTCAGATTTTTAAAGGATGGTAGGATAATTGCCATAAGATCATTTTGTTACACAAATATTCAACTGTTAACTAGCACGTGAAAGTTCTAATTTGCATTTTAATATCTTCCTACGTAGGCCCACATCAACCAGTATCAAATACACTGGTAGGAACAATTACAATATTTATGTAACTAACAACTTACAGGTTAATAGAATTAGATAGATTCATACCTGCATTAAGAAAAACAAAAGTGCTAAATTCGCAGGAGCTAGAGACAAGCTGATCATTCCTCCCCGCAACTCATTCGGCACATACCTGTTTGAAACAATTAGCCAGAGATATGTCAGCAGTCCCTCCCATAGAGGACAAATGAAACAGGGGAGAGAGATTACAAAGTTCTCAATCTGGCAAGTGAAGGTAAAATAAGGCCAATGCAGGCATGAAATAAACAGAATAGTGCCACTAGAACTCCAATCTCCTGCACATAAAATTCCAAACTGGAAAGCTAAGCTCCAAGTAAACAGAGAAGAAAAATGTAAATGATTTAATGTTCATACCTGATAGTCATAAGCTACCAGAGACAGTACAATGCCTGTAACAGAGAACAAATAGAGTAAACAATCCTCAGTGCGAAGTGATACTGGTCCATTGACAAACCACGGGAACGCTGTGCTTCCTAACATTCCAGCACCCAGTAAACAAGGATATATCAAACCTAGATGAACTTCTCGACCATCAGCCTGGAACAATGACTGTTTCAGTTGAACTTTTCATATATTTTAATATACCTGTCATATTTTTAACAATATCATAAATATTTAAAAAAATATAATACTCCCTCTGTTCCAAAATATAGATCAATTTGACTTTTCAAAGTCAATTTGAGATATATGCAATTTTCAAATTGATATAATTCATTAAACTTTTGAAATCAATAAAACTTGGAATTGGTTGTACTTTTTAGATAGTTTACAATTTTCATAATTGAATTGTTTAAAATTAAGGGAAATCATATCAATTTTGAATTTGAAAATAACTTAAATTGACTTTAAAAAAGTAAAATAGATTTTATATTTTGAATGGAGTAAGTATTTGCAAAGAATGCGGGACGGAGGGATTAATAAATATACAAATTCAATACTCCACAGCAACAACAACGATCTTCTTGGGTAGTCACGCTTAATTTACTATGGGATTGCCCAATATGTGTGGTTGTTGTGGTATTGTGTGCCGGATAATTATATTGTGCACAATCTAAGGGTAGTGGCTCGTTAATCGTAATCCAAGAAGAATAAAAATAAATTACTAGTAAATATTCTTCATTCGTTCATACAAAAAAGAAAAGAAAAAATTACTAGTAAATATTCTTTATCCATATTAACTTTTCTCACTGAGATTCCATGGAATCACAATGTTTGTATTGATGGAGTTTTCAGTATTCTTTAAAGTTGTTCTCCCTCTATTCCACACAAAGAGTCCCACTTACACAAAAGAAAAAAAAATTGTTTCACAAAAGAGTCCTTTTTCTTGATGATAGTATAATGACACAATATATACTTAAGTTTAACATCACAATTTTACGACAATCCACAACTACTATACTAAACAGTAAACACCCATTATATTTAGGAATAAATAAGAAAGAAAAATATATCCCCAAAGTTTACACATTTTGCAAATGGGACCCTTTTTTGGAACAAATGACTCTTATTTCAGAATAGAGGAAAAACTAAATCTTCTATCATCAAAATGAACTATTCTGAGTTTCCATGTCAGATGATATAATTACTTGCAAGTATATATAGATGACTTAACCAAACAATTTAGATAAACTAGTGCACTGTCCACTTGCTAATATGTCTATATTCTTCATTGTTTAATCAACTTATGATACTAGTGAAGAACATTATACATCACAAACCATAACTAAAATCATCCTTTGTTGTATTCAAATAACAGCGAAGATCTTACTACAATTGTTGGAGCCCACAAAATCCAAAAAATTGCAACAGAGAACTGGACACAAGCTTCCGCCCAAACCAACAGCCAAATTCTTTTATCTGTCAAAAAAGTAAACAATTCAATCATGATGAATACATTTTTCCATATAGTTTCCACTGCAAATTAGAACATACATGTGCATATATTTTTTCCCCAATTGAATCTCCATTAGAATTTTGTGGTATCTCTGGGATGAACCTAGGGCATATCCATAAAAGGAATGTAACGACCTTCAAGATATGATAAGAGGGGGAGGGGGGAAAGGGAGAGAGAGAGAGAGTTGTTAATGATCATTTGATCATTTCAACTATATACTACAACGATCACCAGGACGGACACAGAATTTAAGCCTACTGAGGGATTTGGTATATAAATCTAACTACTAAATATTGCAAATCACTAAATATAGGAGTATTTTTCTCTTATTTAACTACGAATTCATTAACCACAAAAGAGAAACAAAATCTTTATCATTTGTAAGTGGGGGAAATGCCTAATACTTTGTATAAAGTGGGTAAACTTTATTCTCATTTCGATAAAGGCCAATAGAATATCAGACACTATATAAACCTAATGCAGGTCATGAACAAAGATATACATCTGCTAAAGAAGGAACAAAAAAAACTAGAAGGGGAGGCAGCCCCCACTTGACTATCCTGGTTCCGTCCCAGACGATCACCTTTATACTTCAACTATATCCTACAAGGATCACTTTAATATACATTTAACAACTTAATATTTGACTTCAAAGACTTGAAATTTCATACTATTTTGTTTCCCTATGATGATTGTGAATCTAATGGTTGGGTAATTTAAATATTGTGAAAGTTCAAAAGTTAAATTTCATATATAAATAAAAAGAAAAAACTATAAAGGAGGCATTTTTTTACCACCAATTACATATGTGTACAACGATGTCCGATAATCTCTAAATGCTGCTAATTTTGGATATTCTTTCCATCCGCGAGTTACAAAAATGATACTGATAATTGCCAGTAACACGGTCACACTGGAAAGAGATCCTATAGGTTTTCCGACAGCACCACCAACTAGCCAATTTGCAAGAATCTGACTGCCAATAAAAGATGCAGACTTTGAGAAGGTCATCAACCAAAACATGTCATTCAGCACATCTTGCCTGTATCCTAGCTGTGAAGAACAACAATAATGATATATCATTACAAGTTAATGGTGATTACTAAATAAAGCTCATCTTAACATAAATACTAAAGGACAAAAAGAAAAATGGCGAAAATCTCAAACAGAAAGGTAAGATGGTAAGAAGTAGCCACTTGTTCAAAACTGGAAGGTTTCCTTCCATACACCCCCTACGTGTATAATGCAAAAGTTCAGAATGGATCCTATCTCATACCTTATCATGCTCAACAACCAGCCATGTCTCAAAGCTGAATGAAAATATAGAATTGGTGAGAGCTAGACATATACTTGCTAACCAGACGTTCGGATGTGAAATAATCCTCTTCCACATACCGACAAAAAGGTGCAGGATACAGAATGCTAAACAAATTTTCTTTTGACCTCTGCACAAACAAAATAAAACAAAATAGTATATAGATGCCATCAGTTGTAATACAATTATTGAAATTAAAATTTAACTTCGACAATAAGTACCAATAAATAAATAGATAAATAAATTCTAAACCTAAAAGAGTAAGGACAAAATGAATCATACTAAACTATAGTAGAAAGGTAACAAAACAACTCGATCAGGAAGACACTTTCTTACACTTTTTGAGTGCTTAGACACATCATTCACCCATTGTAAATGTACGATATCTAAGAAGCTACTATAAGGTGCTTAAGCTAAAACTAAGAATCATGTGACAAGTTTTTTTTTTCAAATATCTGCATATAATATTTGTCTGGAAAAACAATTCACATGTAACAACTTGTGCATTACAGGCAAAAAAAACACAACAAATAAAAGCATTGGTCACAATTTTAGATATCTAAATGATTAGTGCACAAGAATCTCAACAAAATATCTTGCAACTCAAGATCACTAGCTGTACAAATTTTAATATTATTGATAATTACCAATCAGATCACATGAAGCATATAAAACTTGACAAAAAGTCTGTGATTTATATTAACTATTCCCAATTTGCTCGACCAATAATTGAAATATTGCAATCCGAACCAGCAATTCGAAAAATTCCAACGTATTTCTTAAAAGCAACAAAATGTCAAAAATTATTCTCCTGTTATAAATTAGTTATAATGTTTCAGCCTCGGTCTCAAAATTATTCTTACAAGTGTTTCAAAATATTACCATTATAATATAACCAACTACAAAATGGATTCACACTCATATTAACGATCAAGACTTCGCATCTATGTCAAATGTATCCTAAATCTCCCATTAAAAAACTGAACCTTGAATAAGGGCATGATAACCTTAGCAAACATGACGGAGTAAAAATTAAACTTACATTAAATCAGAGAGCATTCCTAAGAAGGGCCCAATGAAGAGAGAAGCGGCGTACCCAACACACACAGAAAACACCATCTGCTCCCTACTGAAACCAAAATATGACTCGTACTCTCCTACCACTGATCCCAGCCCTTCCATCACTAATTAGAGAGAATGAGATGAAGTCAGAAATAATTTACAGTTAATAACGCAAGAAGCAATAATTCGTTCAAGCTTGCTGCAAAAACTAATGAAAAGAAATAATTTGAAATAACTAATGACGAAGTAAGCAATAATTTAATTTCGATATAAGTTCAGTTTGTCAGTTGAAAACACGAACGAATGTAAAAGAAAATGTAACCTAAAACTAATGATATCAACGAATCCAGAAAACAGAGGTCGAATAAAATTTTGATCTTTTACAAAAGATGAAATATATATATATATATATATATATATATATATATATATATATATATATATATATTAGCAGCCAATGGAATGAATAGCCATGAAACTTACTGACCTGAGGAGAGCGAGAAAAGTAGAAGAAAACTTCTAAGTGAAGGTGGAAGAGAATGATCAAATACGGTCGAAGTTCTGCCGTCGTAATTGTTCAAATGAGAATAACAAAAAATTGAGAGAAAACATGATACGAATATGAATATGTAAATCGCCTGATTTGGAATCCAAACTTCACTTTCAATCACCACTCCCATTGTAGTTGTACGGGAGACAAATAGAAAGGACAATTTGTCACAGATCTCAAAACCCTAGAACAGGAGAGATTATGCGGAAACACCGGGTTTTCGATCTAAACAAATCAAAATACAGTTGGAAACCAAGTTTGCGTTTGATAGCGTAGTAGTGAAGTCAGTACTTACAGAAGAACGGGTGGTAAAAGAGCAAGGCCTGCATTACAACCGGATCCTGTTGTGGGTTGTTCAGCTTATAAGTCCAATATTGATATTCTTTCACCCGGCCCAAGACAATTTATTTTTTTATTTTTTTACAAATGTACATTTATTTTTTTTACTAATGTACGTATATTAAATGTAGATATTTCATTTCTTTTTCAATATTTTTCTCTCCTAGTTAAAAAAATCTGAAATTTTATTTTTAAATTTTATAGATATAAATAGCATTCCTCTCTTCCTTTTTCGTACTATTTATTATTTGTTTCTATTTATTACTATCTTATATAAAGCCTGAAAAGTTAGTACTGTCCCTTTAGACGAAAGAGGGGAAGTTTTAAAAATAATTAGAGAAGTGAAAATAGTATATAAAAATTTATCTCTTATTTAATGGAAAAACATGGAGTAATTTACTTTGGTTCTTAATTATTAAATATTCATCAATCAAGTAAATAATTTAGTTTACCTCAATTTGAAAGCATTTACATCTTATTAGGTACAACCTAATGGATTTATGAAGATGGTAGGAGATGACAACCAATAAATTTTTGTTTGCTTAAGATGGTAAAAAAAAATGTATCTGAAATGATGAGTAATAAACGATAACCAACTTGGCTTGGGCATATGCTTCCCAAAGTAACTAGCTTAAGATGAGCAGATCGCATCTCTTCCCGGTTCGGTTATCTCTGCAGATACTATGTTGTGGCCAAACATGTGACGCCCCCAAAATTAGGTATACATCACCCATCTTGGGTCGTCAGATACATAGTACAGAATACAAATACAACTGATTAATACAACTGTCGTGTACAATACGACAAAACATAAACTGTGAGTTTGAATACAAATATTATCTTCTAGAGAGTATTCATACTCAAAAGGAGTCCTCATTACATTTATTAACACACCATTACATAGAATAGTGAGGACTACTAACTAATACTATCATTCGGACCATCACTCCGTTCCCCGACTTGCCCCAGCTACGTTCTCATTTCCTGAAGAGAACAGTGAAAGAAAGGGTGAGCTCAACTAGCCCAGTAAGAAATATTATGACTAAGATAATTCAGAATAAATTATCATTAGCCTTCAACAATGTTAAACTGATAAAATATAATAGACATCAAGTTTAACTGCAGCGGAACAAGCAATCCATTAAAAGAGTCAAGTAGAAAATAAACTCTACTATCTTTTATGATTTAAAAGGTTTTTCAACACTGCGATCGCTGAGACTCAGCTTAATAAAATAATCCACATCATCGAATCACCCCTGCACTACGGCCAAGGATATTCGTGTATTCATTAATGGTCATGATCATGCCAACAACTGTCCATCAATGCACTACGGGCCAATGAGGACTTTTACCACATCATTTGTAACATTACGGTCATGATTATACCGAATAATCCCTGGTCATAATCATACCAAGTCCATCTATGCACTACAGGCCACAGATGACTTTCAACATTTTATAAATATGAGGATGATGACAATGATATAAGAATTCAATAAAACAAGTTCAAGAATTAATTTATCCAGGAATTAACAACGTCCAAATTGTCAATATGATACTGCATTGTAGAGTAAAATTCAAGAATGCTTAGAAGAATATTTTCTTGAAAAGATACTGGATGAAACGCAACTATCAAGGATATTCCACAAAATTTCATGGAGTATAGAAGTCAAAACTTAACCAACTGAGTATAATAAAGAATGGAATAACAAAAGAAATCACCATGCATGCGATAGACCGCACAGACAGGTTATTCCAACAGAATAATAAATAATGGAACCAGGTCCGGCGTAAACGCACAGACATGATATTCCGACATAATAATAAATAATGGAACCAGGTCCGGTGTAAAACACACAGACAGGATATTCCAACAGAATAATAATAAAACGGAACCAGGTCCGGTGTAAAACACACAGACAGGATGTTCCAACAGAATAATAAACGGAACCAGGTCCGGTGTAAAACACACAGACAGGATGTTCCAACAGAATAATAGAAGAATGTCACCAAGTATAGGGTAGACCGCGTATACTGGTTATTCCAACAGAATAATAACGAATGGAATAACAGAAGTTCTCTTCATGAATATAAAAGAAATAATATTCCCTACCTTAAAAGAACTGGATATTAAAAAAGTGATGTAGCAGAATACTTTTATTCTCTCTCTCTTATTCTCTCTATACTTTCTCTCTCTATAGCTTGAATGAATTCGTGAAAAATAATGAAGCCCTAGGCCTCTATTTATAGAAAAACCGAGGGTGGCTCTTGGTCTTAACGAAGGGTCAAATGACTCTTGGTCTTAACGAAGGGTCAAATGACTCTTGGTAATATTGAAGGGACAACTACTATTGACGAAAGTAATTACTATTGACCAAGGTAAATACTATTGACGAAGGTAATTACTATTGACCAAGGTAAATACTATTGACCAAGGTAAATAATATTGACGAAGGTAATTACTATTGACCAAGGTAAATACTATTGACGACGGTAATTACTATTGACGACGGTAATTACTATTGACCAAGGTAAATACTATTGACGACGGTAATTACTATTGACGACGGTAATTACTATTGACGAAGAGACTCTTAGATGATGACATATGGCCCCCCATAAAATAACCAAACTTACCACAACGTCTCAATTATTGATTTAATAATATAACATATTATACAGATGATACTATGACAATAATTTAAGAGATATGATGCAGCAATTACTGTAGCAATAATTGAGTATAGCTGAGTGACTTCTCACGTAAGCATCAATAATCAATACCGTGTGCTACTATGCAACCACGCGTATTACTGTACTTTTACTACCGAGTAGTTCAACAGTTTTAACGGTTTTAACGGTAACACCTCAGCCGTTATTTTTATAGAAAGATAATTCTGTCGTTTTCTCAATCCGACAATAATTCCGTTGTGGGGTCCACCAATGATTGTGCCGTCGTACGAATATTCCTCGACAAAAAGAATATTTTCCGACCAAACGAATATTTTATAACAACTTGCTTACTTTGCAAAATTTATAAATATTACCCACAACTATAACATTATATCAAATTAACTCCATAATATTCAAAAATGATATTTATAGAAAATTCATCTTTATTTATAAAAATTGGGGTCTTACAAAACATACAATAATCTCCCAGGAACCACTTAAAAGAGGCAGAGACCACCAGTTTGAGTCATCCCTGTTGGAGAACAGCAATAATTAAGGAACATGGAAGGAAGGATGTAGCGGCAGCTGGGAGGGGGTCAGAACTATCCCCCAGTTCTTTCGGGACAAAGAGAGTTGTAAATTATTAACAAAAACTCCTAACCGATTCTTCATTACCCAAAAAACACAAAACATTGCCCTGTACAAGTGTTATAATCAAACTGAACTCTAACTGACTGGAAATATAGACACGTGCCGTGCGGTTTCTTCCACTTGAGTGACCCAGGTGGGATGCTGCCATAGCATTGAGAACCCAGCATATCACTTATTGTCCTGAATATCAAACCAAACTAAATTACTGAAAAATATATCATCATCATTGTAGTAGTGAATTTAAGATAGCACAAACGAGCAAATTCAGAAATCAGCAAATAGGAAAACAAATGGAAGGTCGGGAAAGGTAAAAGTCAAGGCTAGTTCAGCAAGAAAACTTTCAAGCTCGCAAGCCTTTCAAAAAATGTAGAAAGTTATCACCCACGTAGCTCTTGGCACCCGCTGCAAGGTCTTCTATAGCCAACAGGAAATGCAAATAAGAGAACCCAACTGGTGTAAAAAATCTCTAAGTAGCAAAATATAGATCACATCAAAAATATACATACAATTTCCACTGTGATAAGCTTTCAATATGTTCCACCGAGTGACAATACGGTATAAAATCTCAAGCAAAACTATCACTTGAGAACTAAACAACCTCAAGTGGGACATACAACAAAAGAGCCAAAAGCAAACTAATAATAATACTGATAACCCTAATAAAAACCACAATAGTCTCTGATATATCTGATGAAAAACCTAACCAATTGCTGTGACAGCCTATACATTTCAGTATGATTCTCACACACAAACGCTCATTTAAAAAAAACTAACTAATGAAATAATCAATAAATAACTTTCTTTGGTGACAAAATTTAGAAGGAATCACCTTATAGTTGTAATTCAAATTCCTGATCTCTATTAAGTATTAAACTCTATCAAATTATCAGAGCTTTAGGGTTAGTTACAGGGCATCTTCCCCATAGGTTCTTGAGACAGCACAAAAGAGTTTAAGTAACAAGGTCCAAGAATGAAGAAGTGTAGAACTACAAACCACACAGTTCTCATATATAGCCATGCCAGAATACTTGTGATAAACCAGTAAGGAACAACTGTTTATCAAAAGTTACGTCTGCCAGGAAAAGAGGCAGACAATATATTTAAAGAGAAATTGGAGTTGTGAGAAAAAAATGTAGTACGTACCCTTATCAATGAAATTTGGACCCTCAACCCCAATCACATCATGTTCTGCAATATAAGGTTCAATTGTTTGGACTTCCTGCAGAAAAAATGATGTAATAATAATGTAAGGCAAACTAAGAAAAAGAATGAATTCCAAATCCATCCCCCTGGTCAACTCATAATGTAATTTATCCAATTTATATTCTGTTTTAAACACTAGCTTGAACCAGAAAAGAAGAAGGTAGCTTCCAGATGTTCCAAAATCTAGAGTCTAGACAAGCCTATTACCTTATTCCTAAACAGAGTTAGTTAAGAATCAACATAACTGCAACCATTTCATTGGTAGATGACAAGCCACATATATGAAATTTTCAAGGACTTACAAAAGTGCTATCTCCCATCCAGTCCTGAACGGTCCTCGAGAGAAGGGTAACATATTGCCCCATTGCTTCCTCTCGACTCATGTCCTCTCGCTGCTTCCATGCATTCCTGGCACAAGATAATTGATTCTCTCTATCTAATTATAGAAAGTAACTTGAATTATTGAAACTTATTACTAAACCATGTTCTGGGAGGTAATCTAAGAATGATACAGTTTAAATGTACATAAATAGACAGTGAAGTTGTATAAATAGATCAATTGGGCAACATTTAAGTATGCAATTTCTATTGACAGGTCACAAGATAAGGAATTGGGATGAGTCTTACCCGGAAAGAAAGAATTATTTTTTACAAACTTTGCGTTGAATTACCCAAGAGTTCAAGTACCTAACCTATAACACCTGTATCTTGGTAGGAGAACCAGGAATTTGCTCCACCCTTTCATACCACACCAGCAAATTAATCTTTTCTTATCAATATTTTTTTCCCTATCGCTATTAATAATCTCACATGTGCCTTTATATTATATTTAAATTCTAAGGGGTGGTTAGATGCAATTTATATATTCTATAATAATAAATTGAAAAAAATTGGAGAAGGCTACTACCACTTAGCACGCGCAGAGACCTTCAATGCCATAGGCTGCCGCTCCCTGCAAGGCCCTTCAATGGCAACCTTCTGAAGCCCATACAATTCCATCTTCACATCACTAGCAATACACAAAACACGATCAGCATAAATCTCGGAACCCATAAATGCCACAGCAGCACCAAATCGCTTATCCAATTCAGTTCTCTCTATCCCCTCCCAGTCATCTAACCACCCCTCCTCTTCCTCATTCTTGTTTACTTCATCACTCACATTCCCCAAATTACACTCCTCATCCTCGTCCAAATTATGAACATTTTCTTCGTCCTCAATGAATTCCAGTCTCTCAGGAATTTCATCGAATAATTGCTTTTCAGTCCCATCAAATTTGGGTATCTCTGAGTTTTTATCAAACACTTGCTCTGCCAACTCATCACCACCGACACCCACTCCTCCATCTTCAATGCTAATTTCTCTTACTCCACCCACTTCAACTTCAGTACTAATAACTTCTTCATTGGGGTTATTTTCAATCCTCATAAATTCTTCCTCTTTACGATCATTAACTTTTGCCGATTCTTCAGAAAGTTTAAAAATCCCTTTTTCGCTTTCTACATAAGCAATTGCCGATTGTTTATCGTGCTTGTCTACGTATATAACCGCGGCTACTGAGGGAAGCAGAGTGTTATCAGGAGTAAAACCCGACGCCATTGACAGGAGCTTTGCCGTAATAATAGAAACGAGGAAAGTGAGGCCAACAATTAAGAATAGGTCTTCAAGAAACATCATATTGGGGAAATAGATGGGTGGAAATTGGAATTTGATGAAGGGGAAGAGAGAGGAGTGAGAAGGGATTTTGCAGAGCAGAGTATTCTCCCTCTTCCTCCTCTCGGTAATCTCGTTATAGGAGACTAATAGCGGTTAAGGTATCGCAATTTCACTACGTAACCAAATTCGTGTTAAACTAAACTAGTATGAGTATTTATAGCGAAAAAAGTCTTCTTTATCTTTTGTTAATTTTTATAATATTAAATTTTCAACGGGTTATGATTAAACATAATTTATTTTTTTTTAAAAAAATAACATAAATTTGTAGGAGAAAACAGAGTACTCTGTACTTACTCTTGTATTTCGTTAAAAAATAATACAGCTTTAAAGCATGCGTTTTGACGGAATGTATGTCTGATTGTCCATGTGGGAAGTCAAATGGTATTTGGGTCTGTTAATGAAGTAGTATTAGTTTTAATTAAGGTGCAAACCTTTTCATATCTTCCTAGAAAGAGGCACGTGTTATACGGTTTGCATGTATTTTCTTATTGTCTGTCTAGTTTAGTTTCTAAATTGTTTTCGTTATAGGTAAGATTTATCATGTTTCATGATTTCAGGAAAGTGTTAACATAAAATTTATTTTTAGATAAATTGATCAATTGACCTGACACGCAGACAAGACTATCTGTGTCAGCATTTTACTTGACTATTGACCAACTTATCAAAAAAATAAATTTTATATTACGGGATTCATGATTTCATCTTAATATATCAACCTCGGTATGAGCAACTTTTTAGCTTTTAAGCCATACATACACCTTTTTCATTTTAAAAGTCGCCGTGCCTTTTTCGGTACATTCCTAATTGTATTATATATGATGAGTGGGAGTGGGAGTGGGAGTGGGTTGGTTCTAGAACATGAAAAACTCAAGAAAGGGCATAAATAATATTTAGACAGACAAAAGAACGTCAACAGAAAGGGAATAATAGAGTGTTCCCCCCCCCCCTCCCCCCCAAGAAAGAGTACTTTTGATTAGTTCCTCTATTAGGATTTAGGGGTAACCGTTGTGACAAAGTGATTCGCCGGTGCTAGAAAATTGATGTCCAATAATCATGGAACTTATTCACTCACATACGAATGGAGTATCATACAAATTCATTTATAACTTCAGGGGCTCCAGCTGAAGAAATAGGTTACATAAATGTATGTGAACATACTGCATCCCACACAAGTTACTGTGTCCTTGTCCTGCTACTCTCTGCCGCCTTCACTTGCAAGAAATATGGATGACCCTATAACATAAAACACAAACTATTATCAGAATACACGCTACAGAATTAGATTACCATTGAGATGAATTAAAATCAAACAACGCGGCTTAAAATGATAATTCTTAAATACAACTACTTGATACTTGATAGGATTGTACATGGAACTTTATGAATAGAATGGGAGACAAGTATGCCGTTTCTGAATTATGAGTGGCAGGTCTGACCAGCTGATTCCTACCGGAATATTATTTTTGGAATCTGAATAGGACTCCCAACAAATGCATGGTTGATGAATTAAGGAAAACTAGTAACTAACTAGTATATAGATTACCATTGCTTCTCTTGCTGTGACCCTATCCTGATGATTATAACGAAGAAGCTTGTCAAGAAAATCAATGGCCTGCATGTCGCATACCTCAAAAGAATCAATACCAAGAAGGGGGAGAAAGCAACATTCTCGAAATGAGTTGAACCAGGGTTATAAATTACTAATGAACAGAATGACCTCTGGAGATACTAGATGCTGGTTATCTGCATTAATGAATTTAGACCAGGGTTTCCTGCTATGCCTGCAGAAATATACAAAGAAATTCAAAGACATTAAGAATACAAAAATAAAATAAAATAAAAATACAAATATACATTAAGCATCACTTTGTCAATGCAGTCTCACTTCACAAACATATAACAAGAGTTAGAGAAAGAATTGGAAATATACCTATCCAAATGTCCCATTATCACAATTTTGATAGACTTAAAAAGATAGTCCACGTGTGAAAAGAGAGAGAGAGAAGAAGAAGATACATACCTCCCAACAAGAGCATCAAGTTGAGGATCAAGCTCTAGACGATATTTATTCAGATATGCATTTAACTCATCGGTTCCAAGCACCTGGAATCATAATTCCATTTAAAATAACTTTTCAACATGTAATAAGCTAATATTAAGTTTCCAAAAGGATTTTTTCCCCGGGGTGGGGGGGGGGTGGACATGAGCCAAAATACAGCTCATACTAAACAAAAAAGTTCACATGCCCAAAGGTCAATGCAGTGATTCTTTATGTGCTTATTATGCCAGTCCAGGAGCAAAATAAGCCTGTGGTTTTCTCCTAGGAGCCAGTTTGCCTCCCTTCACTCCAGAAGTGATGGATTATTAATGTAGAAGTTCAACTCGCATGCTAAGGTCCTATGAAATTCTAATAAACATGGCTCAAATGTCAGTCAAGGTTCACTCAATATCCGTTTTGCAGCAAAGTAGCCAAAATGTTCCCTTTAGGTGCAACTGCAGCGAAGCAGTGGTGCATTAGCACAAGCTACTACTAACATGCTGAAGGTTTTATTATATTCTATGGAGGCCCTGCTTCAAAAGAATTAACATAACCATCTTCCATCACACATCAAGAAATGTCTAGATATACAGAGTTTACTGCCACTAAACATGACAGGAAAATAGTTATGAAACTGAATCACATTTAAGGAGTCTTTACAGCCATTTCATGATCTTCTTATGGTCAGTTTACAGTGAGGATATTTGAAATGATAAACATAGTAGAGGTCATCTTTGTTATGTTACTAACATATGAACTGACACTAACACATAAGCCACTGACATTCAGATCTCTCTCCAAAGGGAGAGGAACTTCAGCGGAGAACATAGGACAACTTCTATGTGAAGGTTTTGCACAATAATAAATAACAAAGGAAAGTTAATCAATAATAAAAGTTACAGAGTTCATGCATAGTTCAGGAGAGGTATAACTGAATCCATAAGTGACGGAGGGTTCCATCAAAGTCAATAGATTGTATTACCCTGGCAATTTTAACAAGCTGATCGTGGTTGTCGTGACCATAGAAGAAAGGTTCCTTGCGAAATATCTGCATAAAGAACATTAAGCATAATGAGTATTGTGATATCATCAGATGATTTATTGATGTATTAATTAGAAGAAAAGAATGCAATTTTATTAAACTAGGATCACAACAGATGCCCCCAATTCAACTTAAGAGTTGAAACGCTGACCATTCCAGCAAACATGCAGCCGAGGCTCCACATATCCAAAGAATAATCATAGTCTTGCAAATCAACAAGAAGTTCGGGCCCCTTAAAGTACCTGATTAACAAGGAGAATAACTTTCATTGTTTTCATAAAACTGAATTTACAGTCAATAAGCATACTTGCATTAATTTTTATTATGAACTCAACAGGCACTAGGCCTTATGATACGTTAATGAGCTTGTGCTTGAATTATGTAACCAAGTCTTGGTCAGAATCAAGTCATTATAATTTAAGTTAAGAGTACTGCTACAAAGCCAAGTAACCTAGCCTTTTCAAGTTCCATTAACGGGCTAACCTTAATTCCGTGCTTCATGAGTTTCCCCTTGATCATATTCCAAGAGTACAAAGGTTCACTTATGCTGCTGTTTTTCTTCACTCTCTTTCTAGTGGATGTATGCGTGCATTTAGTAAAATAAATTTAAGATAGGAAATTTAAAGCTCAAAATCATATATTAGAAAAGTAACCAGCTTATGTAAGCAACCTACTCCTTCCACTTGCTAGATTTCTATTTAGAAAGTTCATAAATAAATAATAAGCTCACTTGAGGATTCAATCATAAGATCAGGAGCAAGCTTATCAAGTCGTCGACTAGTCGTCGCCTAGGCGTCAAGTCGGTAAACAATTCCTAAGCGGTAGGACGACTTGGTAGGAGAGCAGATAGTCGCGCGCTTAGCAGTCGACTTGGACGACTCGGACGACTCGGACAACTGGCGGGCAACTTGGACGCCTAAATTGATAAGCGGTCGACTTGCTGAAGCGGGTTTGGTCCAACCCAAAGCTGTACTAGATAAAAAAAGAAAAGAAAAAGAGACTAAAGCTCAACTGCAGTCTAAACGTAATCGTTCGATCACAACTACGGGAAATCAGAGAGGGAGAGACGAAAAGATTTGCAAGAGAGAGAACCCAATCGATCGATCGATCAAATCAAACAAACAAGTATCTGAATCCGGCGACTTCGGCGACTCACAGGTATTCTTCTCTCTTTTCATTCTCTTCTTCTCGTCTTCTTGACTTCTTCTCTGCTGCTGTTCTCATTCTCTTCTTCTCGACTTCTCTGCCTCCGACTGCTTCTTCTCTGCTGCTGTTCTCATTCTCTTCTTCTCAACTTCTCTGCCTCCAACTGCTTTAGCTATTCTTAAGCCTCGACTTCTATTTTCTTAAGTCTCTGTTGTTTATTTGTTTAGTATATGTATAAATTATAAGAGTGACTGTTGTTTATTTGTTTATTGGTTTAGTATATGTATAAAAATTCTACTCATTTATATTAAATTTCAAAAATTTATTAATTATTTAGTAGGACTTGTTTATTCTATATTCTTTCTGTTCAATATATATTCATACCAATTTAATAGAGACTTAGAGAGTTAACATGAGAAGTTAATAACATGAGAAGTAAATATTTTTGACTTTGGCTGTTTAAGGTAATTACCTAATAATTGGAGTTATTTTTGTTTCAAAGATTGCTTTAAAATGGGAAATGATATGTCCGAGTGCAACCAACACTTTTCAGATATTTATATACAAATATAAAGCAATGCCATTATTTCAAATATAGGATAATCATTAATGCAATGTTTTCTTTTTTCAATGCCATCTATGTTTTTCATCAGAAATATAAATATATAAATATTCATATAAATGTTAAATATATATAATTTTATATGTATAAAATTTACATTGTTAACGACTTGTAGACTTGCGGACGACTAGTCGGGCGCTTTGTCGACTAAGCGCTTAAGCTCTCGGCTACCGCTTTGTCTCGACTTGGCGCCTTGATAACTATGATCAGGAGTGAAACTAGAGCCAATTTAAGTCATGTTCATTTTCGATTTCCTTTGATTTAACTAAAAGCTCACTTGGTACCAGTACTTACCCTAAGAAAAACCTTTAAACATTTGTTACCAAGGAATTCAAACATTACTTTTGTAACCCCATAAACCAATCAACAAAAAAATATAAGTCTATTCTTGCTCGATTGCTCCCTTTGAATCACAAAAGGGGCAGCCTCTTTCCTACCAATTTGAAATTTAAACCCAAAAATAAAGTGTGACTACCATGGAACATTCAATGTGGGAACAAGAGTTCAATTTGCAAAGTTTTGATAGAAACTGTATCATGGTATATTGTTGGTTCAATGAAAAGTTGCAACATGCTCTTAGTAATCACTGAGGTCAAACCATAGACATTGAGAAGTGTTGAGGCTGAATCCGATTATGATAAAAAAGAATGAAAACTTATATTGTTTTAGTTCACTCGTTAGAGATTATAATTAAAAAATTATTATGTGGTTAAACTCAAATGAATCACCAAAGACTCAAAAAATTAGCAATTAAAAGTAAAATATTAGTTTGGCTTACTAGAAATCAATAAAAGGGCTCAATTATGAAAATATCAAATAATAAATAATGCTATAAGATAATGTCTAACTCAGTGGTACTAACAAAAACAATAGTAATTTTGTTTCAAGAGATGGTACAAAAGGAAATCAAATATAGGTGACACATGCGAACTCATTGTCGATAATACCAGACTTCTTAGTCCCTTATAATTCATTAATTTATAACCTTGTTGATTTTCATTTGTGAAAAGTAAGGCTTAAGCTCAACCAATGGACAAAAGAAAAGAATTCCAAATACACATAAACCGAGTAAATAGAATATTTGTAGTCATTCGTAATCTCTTACCTTGAAGCTACGCGGACATTATATTCTTTTCCAGGATGGTAAAATTCAGCAAGTCCCCAATCTATCAACCGGAGTTTACGCAACTCATGGTCTATCATAACGTTGTGAGGCTTGACATCTCTGTGCATTATGCCCTGCGAGTGACAGTAATCTAGCGCCTGTCATTGCCAAAAGAGCTGAGTCAGTTCCACCTTCATATATGCACAAAAACACGGGATGTTTGCTGACATTTAAACTAAGCTTTTAGCAATATTGAATTAGGTTAACAAATGTAAGTAGTTGGTGGAACAACAAAAAACTGACTCAAACATTCCAAACAATAGATTGTTAACAGTATTGAATTAATTCTCTTTCAAAGGAGCCAAGAAAGGAAAAAAAGAGGAGAGGAGAGGAGAGGGGGGGGGGGGAGGGTGGAACCTCAACAATTTATCTCACTTCAGCTCAACTAGATTTAGAAAAGTCTGAATTCACTTTACAGTTGATTACTTGTCAAAAAAGAAAACCATATGATCCATTAAGAGCAAGTGGTCAAAAATCCTTCCAATTAAGGAAGAAGCACAACAGAACAACATTTACAGATGATTATTAAAGAAAGGAAGGAAGATCAATCCTGCAGAACCTCAGAGAATCCCTCAAGACAATGAAAGAAATTTATCCATTTTTTATTTTAGGTAAGGGGTTTGGAAGGGGTGGTGGCAGGGTGGTTTTGGTAGGGCTGGGGGTCTGAGGGATTTTCCTTGCCTAATGGGTAGTCAATGAACATGTGGTTTGTGGGTGATATTATTGTCATTTTTTCTTGGGGATAAGTAGATGACATTATTCTATCATAAATTGACTAGTCCACAGAGCTAAATAGAAACAGCGGAACTAAAATACCTGCCCACATTAAAAACATTATTGACAAAACGAACCTTCTCTCTACCCAAAGAAGCTGCTTTGAACAATCTTTATCAAGAATTTCCTCCTTTTTAATTTTCCTTTCTTTTTTTTAGGAAGCGAAAATTCCCTATGTTCTTCATATAATAGTTTATCAGTCTTTATTTCTTCTCCATCATAGACCAAGCGTCTTTTGACTCTTTTCATAATCTAACTTACATTCAGTGTTCTAAAAATCTCCACCTAGGCCCCGCCTAGACGCTAGGTCCCCCCTTGGCGCCCCGCCTAGGTGCTAGGCTCCCCCTGGGTGCCTCGCCTAAGCGCTAGGCCCCCATGACGCCTCACCTAAGCTCAAGGCGGCAAAAAATCATTCTAAAAAATTAGGCAGGGCCTAGGTGGTGAGATTTTTTTTATTTTAATTACCAAAACCATATCTTGATATATTTATTTTTCTAATGATTTACCATATTCATAATACAAGTTGTAGCATATTAAATTACAACCAGAAGTGAACAATATCAAGTCAAAATGAATAATTTTATTAGAGTTGTAATTTTTTGAACTTGTACCAACTTCAAATTATATAAATGATGATACATTTGTAATATTTAGTTTAATTCAATATAATTCTTAAATTTATGTTTAGTTTTTTAAGTTTTAATATTGAATTAAATTCTTAAATTTTAAAATTTTATTATTTAATATCAATCTTGTTTATGTATAAAACTAATACGTTAAAAATATGTATGAACTTTGAACAATTGCATATTTGTGTTTGAACTTTGACATTAGCAATATGGATATGTGTTTGAACTTTAAGCAAACGTTTTTATTATAGATTAATTTGCTTTATATTATTGTTTTGTTTGGATAAATGTAAGATAAAATATTAAAATTGGCTTAAAATAAAAAAATTTCACTCAGGCCCCGCCTAAGCCCTCTAAGCGCTAGGTCCCCCGGCCGCCCGCCCGCCTCCCGTCTCCCGCCTAGTGTCTTTTAGAACATTGCTTACATTCCAAAATCCAAATATTACAGCTGCAACACAAGTAAAGAAACTATTTCGCAAGACTTCAAGGATGGATATTATTCTTCAGTTGGGATGAAATAAAAAGGAGGGGGGGAGGGGTTAGGGGATTAGAGAAAGAACTATGTAATCTACATTAATTCTAACAATTGATTTACCTTGAGGAGCTCATATATGTAATATCGAATGTCATAATCCGTCAGTGTGGGATACAAGACTTTGAAATCTGTACTATTCACAAACTCAAAAATCAAGCTAGGAGTTTTTGAGTGCTGATCTCTGACTATATCGAGGAGTTTGACAATATTAGGCCCCCCGCAAAGGTTCTGAAGTATTTTTATCTCTCTTTTTATCTGCATAAAATGCATTCAAAATGAAAAAAAATGTTAAAGATACCCCATATTATCAATTGCTACATTCTTTATACAGTAAAATTAAGTATCCACACATACTATGGATCATAACCTATTTAACACACAAAATAGAGACTATCTTTTTTCGGACATGTCATTCCTCTTATGGACCACAAAATGAGTTGACATTGCTAGTACAGGACATACGAGTAAAATACAACTTTTCATATAACAACTATACAGTAGCTACAAATGTGAACCGACATCAAAACGAAGTAACTTCCTAAAAATTAGAACCTTTGTTAATGCTACTGAATCCCATTTATGTTCAAACATTACAAATTTACAAGTACTCATGAATAGATATGTTCAGACACTACCTTCTTTTTCTTAACAGGCTTCAGAATCTTGATTATGCATCGGTCATTGCTGTTGACATTGATCCCTTCAAAAACTTCACTGTATTTACCTCTTCCAACTTTCCGAACAACCTCATAATCATCCTGATCCCTGGAGAAATAATACAGAGGGATAGAATGCAGCTTAAACCAATACTTAGAGCAAAAATGTATTACTAAGAGCTAGTTGCTGGGCATTCTTGAACAGTGTACTTTGACAAAGATGAAAGGGTAGAATGCGGTACACATTTAAGTTCAACTCTCTATCCATTCAGATAATAGTTTACATGTACAACTCACCTACTGTCCATAGCTCCAAGCATACAAGTCTATAGAAAAGCAGGATGTCCATACGGTGTACATGTCAGCTAAATTCTTTTAAGTTCATCAAAATACATGAAAAATAATTCAACTCTCTTGTACTTGTAGCTGATGTAAGGGTAACGAGTAATTATTGAAGAAGGAAAAAACAAATAAAGGGAGGAAGGGACTGTAAAATGAAATATGCAAACTTTGGTACAGGTTCCACAATAAAAGGACAAATACTGAAAGGAAGGGACTATAAAATGAAAATGCACATTTTGGTAAATGTTCCACGATTAGTTTATTTTTGACAAGTAAGGCTCCACATTTAAACTTAAACAAACAAATACCTAATATACTTGTCAAATGAATACGTAATATAATAGTGGGCTTTAAGCTCATGACAGTTTAGTATTCTTAAGATTACAAAGAACTCAAATTAATCTTGATCATGATTATACCAGCTACAAACGATCTCAATTAGGAGACACATCGGATCTAGATCACCAAGGACGGAAGGAGGAGGTCCGGGGGGGTCATATGACCCTACCCCCCTGGAATCTTCCTTCCCTCTTCAATTGATCATAATTAACAAGTTGGCACATAATATTTTGAGGAACATATATCTTACATAAAGCTTAAAAGTTATCGGTTCAGTTTCAAATGATTTTTTAATTGTGGGGGTCAACAAATATTTGAATTACAGTAACAATGATGGTCAAATAAAACTCTTTAGGATAAATTTTAGAGTCCATAAAACTTTGAATAGGAATAAAAAGGAATTCAATAAAAAAGAGACAAAGGGAGTTCCTTTCATGCTTCGTCATTTTTATCTTTGTTTTCTTTTCTTTGTTCTTTTTTTCTACTTTGAAAATTTGAAAATACTTTTATATAGGTATGGTTTTGAACACAATTAAAATATTTAAAATCTCTGTTCTAAAAATCCCTGCCTAGGTCCGCCTAGGCCTCGCCTAAGCGCTAGGCCCCCCTTGGCGCCCCGCCTAGGACCTAGGCCCTCCCTTGACGCCTCTAAGCCCCCCAAGCGCCTCACCTAGGCCCAAGGCGACAAAAAAATCCCTTTAAAAAATTAGGCAGGTTCTAGGCGGAGAGATTTTTTTTATTTTAATAACTACCCAAACCAAATCTTGATATATTTATTTTTCTAATGATTTACCATATTCATAATACAGGCTGTAGCATATCAAATCACAACAAGAAATGAACAATATCAAGTCAAAATGGATAATTTTATTATAGTTATAATTTTTTGAACTTATACCAACTTCAAATTATATAAATGAGAATACATTTGTAATATTTAGTTTAATTCAATTTTATAATTCTTAAATTTATGTTTAGTTTCTTAAGTTTAAATATTGAATTAAATTTTTGAAATTTTAAATTTTATTATTTAATAGCAATCTTGTTTATAAATAAAACGAATACGTTAAAAATATGTTTAAACTTTGAACAATTGCATGTTTGTGTTTGAACTTTGACATTAGCAATATGGATGTGTTTGAACTTTAAGAAAATGTTTTTATTATATTTATTATAGATTGTTTAGCTTTATATTATTATTTTGTTTGGATAAATGTAAGATAAAATATTAGAATTGTCTTAAAATAAAAAATTCCGTCTAAGACCCGCCTAGGACCCGCCCAGGCCCCGCCTAGGCCCCCTAGGCGCTAGGCCCCCTCGGCCGCCCGCCTCCCGCCTAGCGCCTTTTAGAACATTGTTTAAAATGATAGTATGTCATAACATAACAATGCTACTCACACTGATAGAACTTACATGCCTTCTTGAAAAAGTAATAAACACTCTATACAAATCACCAACAATCTCAGTGGTCTTATACACAACAAGTATATATATATATATATATATATATATATATATATATATATATGTATTTAAAGTCATTAGACTCACAACTCAAAGGTCAAAATGAATTTGAAAGAAGCACTCCAAGTGTCAATAAATAATTTTTTTTTACTGATGTATTTTGATCACCCTCTAAAAATATTCTGGTTCCGCCACTGTAGATCACATACCAATCCTTCTTTATTTGGGTGGGCTACATGAAGTCCCTTTCCCCTTTAGTCAGCCTTACATAAAGTGGTTTAAGCAATGATCAAACCCAAGTAGGCAAATCAACTATAGAATCCAATTGGTCTATGTAGTTTTGAATTCTTATGACAGTTCTATTAGAATATCTAGATACAAAGTATAATTTCCATTATGAAAATACAAATGTTCTTATTTTATCTAATTCAAGTAGTGTGACGATACAATTTTTTTATAACTTCAATTGCTTCTTCATTATGATTTTTAGAAAACATGTAAGTGAGCAAGGAGTAACTCATACAACACCACTTCAAAGAGCGAACCAAAAGGGCATAAACATTAGTTCATCCCCACAAGCACGCCCTAATAACTACAAACAACCTACATAGATAAACCTAAAGGGGTGGGTTCTGGAGGCAAGTAGCAAAAGCTCTAGCTAAGTTGCAAGAATAATTTAATTAGCCCCACTAACGAGAATAATTTAACTAGCACCACTAAATCATACAGATTCCAATTGTAAACAGTTTCCCCCAGCAAAAAAATCTGAATATATATACCACTGATGTCCCTTGGCCTAATCCCTCTACCCATCCAAACAAAATATCTTTGTGTTAAATCTAAACGTACATATCACACAACCCAACTGCTAAATGTATAAGTTGCTCGAGACTCCCTTTCACTAAACATAGTGACTACAACCCTGCTAAACATTTGTAAGATAGGCTTCTTCATAAATATAGAAACACAAGTCCCAACTGTATGTTTGTTTTTATATTTTAGGATTTTAATGATGACAATATTTGTGTTAAATTTAATGGACCTGTTTTTGTTGTTTGGGCTGATTTAATTTGTTATGAGTTAATTTCTTAGTTGGCCTAAATTGGTACATCAGTCCATTGGTTGTTAGTTTTTTTAAAGTATTATTATTGCTGAAAGTTTCCTTAAAGTATATCCTGCTGAGTATTAAATTAAGATATGAGATAATATTTGATAAGGAGTCTTATAAAGAAACTCTTTTAATATGCAAGCTAATTAGTTTGGAAAAGGTCCAACTTCAACAGGTATATTCCTTGTTCCATTATTTAAGCTCTTTGGTTTGACTAGGATATTATATGTTGGTATATATGTTGGTCTCTTTAATTACTTTGCTTTCTTATAGCTGTTATCCCATTGGATAAATCATATTACTTAAATCTTTCAAAGTTGGACTAATTCTCTTATATATCCGTTGGTATTAATTAGTTACTGATCTTATGTGTTATACCAACTATGATATGAGATATTTATGCTAACTCCTTTACATATCCGTTGGTCAAAATCAGTAGCTATTATTATGAGATTTAACAACTGATTTCTTGCTAGCATATTTTATCATGTTCTTATATATATTCTTTATCGGCTAAGAAGGCATGACACACAAGGAAGCATATATCAGTTTAGAAGACTTGAAGGCTCTCATCAGTTCAGAAACCTTAAGCTTATATCAAGTTTGATATCTTCATAGAGAGCTATTAAAAAGTCTATTTCCAGCAATTCATGTTCTATTGTTAATCTTTTATTGGCTGGAAAATAAAAACTCATTGTAATCCAAATTCTTTGTATTAAGTTCTGAGTTCAAGTGTAGTGTGACTTGATCGATCCAGTAGTGGATAAGTTTTGTTCAAAGGAAGCTTTTAAGGTTACAGAGGTGCAAAGGTCTCAGTGATGAGAAATGTTGCAGTAGTACAAACGAGACAGAGGTGTTCATCGCAGTAGAAAGCTGAACAGGGAAATTTTCTTTGTAATTGATTGGGTCTTAAAAGATTAATAAAAAGAGTCTCCAATACGTGAATTAAGTCATTAAGTTAAGGGCTGAACCATGTAAAAATCTTTGTGTGATTTACTATTCTGCACTTTTCTATTATGTTTTCTATTTTCTGAATATTTTGTTTTACTTAGGTTTGAAGATATACTAATTCAGACACTAAAGCAGACAAGCATAGCTGTCTGATAATAATTGATGAAGAACATAGACACTAAACATTTAAATCTATAGCAGAAAAAATCAAAAAAATTATAGTTTATTACTTTTAGCTTAAACACATTCACCCCCACCCCATCTAGGTGTGTTTATACACAGAATTACACTTTATTCAGTGGAGGTTTACAGAAAACCCGACATATTCTTTTTTACTAATACATTACAAGAATTATTTATTCATACACAAACACAGATTAGTACATATATACTGTTTTGGAACTAATTTAGTCCAATTCCCTCCGAATCACAGAGTGATCTGCCGCAGTAATTTATCATTTATTACCAGAAATCAAAAAGTAAACAATAATATTGCCAAGTTTGGGAAAAACACACGCATGTAGATATCAAATATCTCAATTTGATCAAGTAACATAAAAATGAACAACAAAAAACAAATAATAGGAAAGAGAGATTGAGAAAATACCCCCACTGTGCGGCAAGGGATTCATAATCCCAGTATTCTCTAGGCCGAATAACATTGATGTCTGCGTAAACACGTGCTTTAGACATAGTTGGTTCGAGAAGCCTTGAACCGCAGATCTTTGATAAGTTGTTGCTGATCTTATCGACGAGAACTGAACTGCTGTCCTCGCCGGTCGATGGTGTAGGAGAGGGGGCGGAGGGGCGTAGGTTAGGTGAGTGCGCAACAGGCGCAAGCAAGGCTAGGAGGGCACACAGTAACGAGATACGGTGGAGTATATGTACTTTGTCGTGGGCATCTAATCTGTCATGTACTGCCACAGCCAGCGCACACACTCACCACTATTGTCCCATTATTATAAGAAGCAATATAAGCCTAGGCTAATGTATTCTGGACGATGATGACTATTTGTTGCCTTTTCTTACTCTTTTTCTCTCTTTCTCTCTTTCTCTCTTTCTCGTTGAGCTGGTGGTTAGAAGATTAAAGTGTTCGGGAATCAACTTATTTCTCGACTTATAAGTCATTATTATTAATAAGTAACAATTTGTAGCTTAAGATGGGAAAGTTTTGGTCTTTTTCTACTTGACACATGGTCGGTGGGAATGTTATATATTGAATTTACTTTTACTTACTTTTTCTTTGCTATACTTCCTCTTTCGAAAAACAAAAACATCCCATTTACTAATTTTTTAAATATTAAAAAATATATATTTTATGCATATTTACAAAATTATTATTATTAGATAAGTAGTTATGGTATAACAATAAAATTATGATAACAAATGTGAGACATTATATCATTAATAATATAAAAAATATATAAATCTCTTTTTGGGGTACAATTTGTTTATATATACTTCTATTTCATTTTATGCCTTTATAGTACAAAAAATGAAGAGAAAAAAGAAAGCATTATTTAGATATTTTATAGTAGATACTACTAAAGGATGAAAAGTAATTCTTTTGTAGAAAAGAGTCCCTCTCTCTAAAAGCAAATTCCTAGATCCAGAATTATTTTCAAATAATGAAATTGACAAATTTAGAGATTTTGAAATTAATAGTATTAAATCCCTTCATTCCAAAATTCTTTGATAATTCAAAAACCTACCCCCAAAACACATCCTAAGAGCATTCACAACAGTTTCTTTATCTTTATCTTTACTCTGCAATGTTATTTGGTCATTCTGCAAAATAGGGATTCAATTTTTTCACTATATACCCAACAGGTTCCTTATATTGATTTCTTAAATAATGAAATTTGAAATTTAAAAGTTAAAATTTAAAAGTTCCAACAGTCAAAACATCAAATTAATAATAATCTTATAATTTATAAAAGAGAGTATAATTTATCAATTATATTCCACTATAAAATAAATTTTATTTTATTTTAAATTTTAAGTAATTTATGGAGAGAGTATTGAATGGATTGTAGTTACAAATGTACATAAGATCAATATTAACATTTAAAAAGTTAATTTATGATATTTTTAAATTTAAATTTAATATGATTCATTTAAATTTTAAAAATAATAAATTTTATAATTAATAGTAATTTTATAATATTTATAATTATATTGACATAAATTAAATAAATTTATATCAATTTTAAATTTGAATATGTTTGAAATTAATTTTTTTTAAAAAGTCAATATTAAGTTTATAATTTGAAAATGAAGTACTAAAAAAATGTCAATGTGTATAATTAATGAGTTGTCCACCTAAATGAGGGTGTAAAATATCATTTTATATATAGAGAGAACGGTCTTTTGATTCCCTAACACTAGGGAGTAAAATCCTATATAGGAAATAAAATAGGGAGTCAAATAAGGATAAGAAAATTGTTGGATAATAATTTGTTAATGTATTCTTCAAAATTGGGGGATAAAGAGTTAATTAGTAAAACTGTTATTGTTGCTCTAAAGGACCCAAACAGAAAAGCAGAGAGACATACAAGAAGATTACCAATATCAAGTAATAGCGAAAAACTCCCAATTGATCGTCTATTCCAGGGCTCAGTTAAATTTATAAAACAGGCTTTAGCCTCACTAAACCAAGGAAGATGTTATATTATATAAACCAATACATATGTACACTGCACCTCTCGCTTTTGCATTGATGTATGAGTGCCCAAGAATATGCAATCAACTAATAAGAAAGAAAAGATTATAACAACATTAGCATGTGGAATGCTACCTCCACATGGAAAATCCCCGGTCTAAAGAACTCGTGACAATGTAATCAAATTAATTACTGAACCCTCAATTGATCCTCAAACTTCTTTGGGTTGGATTTGTTCAAAGTCAAAAACCTCAAACATGAGGCGCCTTACATCTGGTTTTCCATATACTGTGTATGAGAGGCCATGAATAGCTTGCTGAACAGCAGTTGTGGCCGGATTCCTAAGTCTACGGTTGTGCTCATATGAGTCCTGAACCTCCTCACTGTAAATGATAAAGCGGTGGAGACTCTTTTCCCTCAAATACCTCCCACAAAACTTGTTCATCAAAAGACGCCGGTGCTTTTCCTGCAACCATCTCCCAGGAGCATCCAGATGCTTCATAAGCAACCTCTCAGCCATTACAAGATCCTGCACAAAGCAAGAACAACAAATTTTAGAAACGATTTCAATTTTTACCCATGATGTGGTGCAACTCTCCTTGTTTGATTCTTTCTTCTTTTGTCATTTTTTTTTTAATTTTCTGTCTTAGCATCCATGAGTGATTTTTAAGTTAAGAAGTGAGCATCTTAGAACAAAACATATGGGTATGCAAGAAAATCCTTACCTGGATCTTTTGGCCAACATATTCAAGTCTTTCAAAGCAAAAACGAGGATGCTCAAACTTGTGTTTTGATGGGTGCATGAAAGACAGCTGCATTTAAGTAAAGAAGAGAAAAAAGAGAAGATTAATCAGAGATAGAGATTGGTTAAATTTCTAAAGGAGAACACAGAGAACTTACAACTACAAATATACAAACCTTCATAAGTTCCAATGATATTCAGTTTCTAGGTCCGATGTTTAACTAGGTATAGATACAGTTGGGGTTCTGAAGTAGGCTAAGCGATCAAGACAAAATCCAAGTTCAAGTAGTGAATAATAGAGAAAGCTGCTTTATGTCTATACTCTATATACAAGCATGCACTCCGGACACAAGAAAGAACGATGTGCTACCTATATAGATAATAAGAATAAGAAAACTCTCCTAGAGTAAGCAAAATAGGAGATTAGCCATTGTTGCACAAGCAAACAAAAAAATAAATCTAAGAACAAGACAAAATATTTGCAAGTACAATTGTAGAAATGAATTATGTTAGGCCATAACTTCACCAGAGTAACCAAAAGTTTACATCTCATAGTAATGAACTAATACTTGATACAAGAATGAGGATTCCATAACATAACCTTACGTGGTCACATGGCAGTTTAGTTTACACTTTCTTATTTCACAATATTTTAATTTACTGTAAAAGTTTCCTTGCATCAATTTACTTTTATGTGCTTCTAGGACTTTTCAGCCCCAGTGACATGTACGCTGTACACATAACATTCACTGCCAAATCAGACAGCACTAAAGTAAAAATAACAACGGAGGGTGAGAGAGAAGGGAAAGCTGTCACAAAGTGGATTACCTGTAATCCAAGTCCAAGTTCGATGTTTCTGGCTTCTGTAATTTCTGGAATTCTATCTGTCATTGAAAGAGGATATCCAAGTGTTTCCATAACATGCGGTAAGCTATCATAATCCCATATATTTCCTCGAAATCTATGCATTCCTGGTGGAACACATGCTCGGAAAAGCCTTGGGTGTGCAAAAAGAGCATCTTCAGGAGGCTGAGACATGTAAACAAAGTAATAATTGACAAAAGCCAGACTGATGGCAATGAATTCCACTTTATTTAATCATACAGCAGAATAAATAACTACAAACAGCCAAGAACTCAATTGCCAGTGTAAATTAACAACCCGTGTAAGATTAATGATGCAGATTACTGTTGTATTTGGGATTTAGTTGTGGACACGGGGACGATAGACATGGCTGCTCCAAGATATCTTGGACATAATTAAATGGTATCAAGTTCTATGAGCTTGAGAATATACTTTATTTAATATAGAAAATTGTTTTGTTAGACTTTCGAAATGCAGAATAGCATAAGTTGTAGAAGGAGGATAGACAAAAGGCAAAAGACACTTAGTTTCTTCTTTACAAATGTAGTTCCCATTCAAAACTAGATACAATTTGATTGCTTCTGTATGGATCCAATATTGTGCTGGAGAAAGGAAGGGGTTTTTACATAAATAGTTATCAATATGCAGTTGTCGGAGCAAGCAAAATTCTATACAGCATTGTTTTACCTCCATAATTCTGTTTCCTTGATTAAAAGACTCATTACAAGAATATTGTCAAAGTATTTAATCCTGGAAATGATTTTCTTGCTTAGCTGGGTATTAATTGCATCTTCTAGAGGCTACATGCTACTTTGACTCTTTGAGCTACCAAAAAAATAAAAAAAATAATGATAAAATCAAAAATTAAAAAAGAAAGAAAAAACTAATGGGAAAGGATTACTTTCCTAAAACAACTCTGTTTAAAGCTTAAATTGTTTTCATATATAGGGAATTGATATTTCTACAAGCAAAAATGATAGTTCCACAAGGTTCCTCTCACATGAATAATAGATGGGTCCCACAATCATGTGAGAGAGACCTTGTGGAAATATCAAATTTTACTAGTGGAATATCAATTCCCCATATTTAAAAGATTGTGACAAGAACTGAAATGTAGACTGTGCAGACAAAATAGTGCTTGCCTTGTATGCAGCAACATCTTGCCAACTGATATTTCTTCCTTCAAATTCCACAGAAACATGGTCTACATCTTCAAGTTGTCTCCTTAATTTGGGCTGACACTCTTCATCTTCCGGGTCCATTCCAAATACTTCAAACAGAACACGATAAACTTCTGGCATACCAAAACACAAGTATATTGCCCCGAACAAAGCCCAAAATACAGATCTGCTCATAAAAAAGCATAACCAACATGAAGCAAATGCTATAATAAACCCATCACAGTATTGTGAGATAAAAAGCTTAATTCAGCATGAAATCAAACTGTAAAGGTAAGTTCAAGAACACAGAAAATGTAGCTTGTATGTCTTAACGAATGTGCTTATGTACTTTAATTCCTGGTAATGTAGAAAAATGAAAACTAAAATAGGGGAGAGAGAGAGAGAGAGCTCAACCATAGAATCAAACACAAGTATAATTATCAGGTATTTTCGGCTTTCAATTTTTGTTTAAGGAAAAGCATAAAAAAATGCTTTACTTCATCAACTTCAGTTAAGCCCAAGATAAAAACTGCACAAAGACCTTTCTTTTACATTCCAGTTATCTTGGTTTTTGTAATGGTCATCACTCGGTCAAAAAAGTCCCAACAACCATGATAGAGATGAAAGTTCCTCTTTACTTTTGTCATGGCTCTTCTCCATTGGGGGTAGGGTGAAGTGGAAATACTCTTCCTGTCCAGGGTGTTCCTGATTAGGGCCATTGTGCCGCCACTTTTCAAAGCAGCACTAACCTTCACATAACTTTTGAGCCACATTTGATTTTTAGTCCATCGCTGTTACGCCCCTATAATTACTTGATGACCAACAAGTAGATCATTATTACATCAAGTGTTCCTACAATGGGAAACGATTTCTCGAATTGCGTTTACAAGTTTCATGACAATATTTCTCAAGGGCGGATCCACTTGAGGGGCAGTGGGGTCAATTGACCCCACTGAATCTAGTATCAATTTTTAAGTCTGACCACATTCATTTATTCATGACAAGTGAATTTTATCCCCAGACCAACTCACTTTTAAGTATGGTAGTTGTTAGCCTCATAAGGTGTAGAGATTATGAAGATTAATTAGGATAAGAGTGTTGTGGGCTCACATTTCTTATGAGAAGAAATCAAATAATGGTAAAACACTCCCCTCCCCTCCCCCCCCCCCCTCTCCCCTCTCCCCTCTCCCCTCTCCCCTCTCCCCCTATATATAATTTACCTAAAAAATTAATGAATATCTCAAATTTACCCATTCTGCTATTTCTTTTTCAGTTATCTAGCCACAATGTTAACCCGTCAAAGAAAAATTATTTACAACATATTGTAATTTTTCTTTTTTATAATTTTACAAATTTAGTAATTGTTTGTGAATTTTTACCTATCGTGATATTTTTGCAACAACGTCGATCCATAAAAAAAATAAAAATTCAAAAATGAATGGATGAATGATTGTTTAGTAACTTACATTATTGAGCATGATATTTTTTTAACTATCGAAAATGAGGCTATCATGCAACAATTTCAAGTTATGGAGTCTCGAAAAATGTTATTGCAAACAATATGAGTATTATTTAATTTTGTGATTTATTGTATTATATTTTTATTTTTTATTGAAAATTTTTCTTCAAATTTGACCACACTAAACCAAGGGGTTGGATCCGCCCCTGATATTTCTGTCAACTATTTCTGTCAACTCGTGATCTTCCTTGAAAACTTTAGAACTGTTAGTACTCAACACTTTACCAATAAAATGCACAAACTCCTTACAGCATTTACGCATACAATGTTGTATCAGAATAGATTACTTCAGTTATTATCCTCTATATTTTGAATTCAAACATTTCTTGTATTCAGCAATTTGTTAAGTCTTCCTTAAGACTAGGATATTTTCCTTGTATCTAGATGCAAATTAGTTTTACCTTACCCTATATGTACATCTCTCTTGTTTAATGAAAAAGTGTGAGCTTCATGTTCTGTGTTACTGTCAACATGGTATCAAAGCAGTACAATACTCTCCTCCATTAATTTTCTTTTCTCCTCCATTTGTTTATTCTGTTTTCATCCAACCTCATCATGACCACCCAAACCAACCCTTCAGCTATTGAAACTCCCCTCATCACAATAAATATCTCCGCTCAAGCACCTCTTAAACTCACATCCACAAACTACATCTCCTGGAAACTTCAATTTGAAACTCTATTCATTGGATATGATCTCATTGGGTATATCAATGGATCTACACCATGTCCTTCAGACACCATCACCGCCAACAACATCACAGTAGACAATCCGTCTCATAAATTCTGGATTCGCCAGGATCAGCTACTACTCAATGCCTTGATTGGCTCTGTCTCCCCTACCATCATTCCATTTATTGCCCGTGCAAAAACTGCTAAGGAAGTATGGACCATATTTGCAAACACGTATGCCAAACCCTCTCATGGCCGTATTAAACAAGTCAAAAACCAACTCAGAAACCCAACCAAAGGCACTCTGACCATCACTGAATACCTACACTCTATGAAAGCCTGTGCTGATGAACTGGCCATACTAGGTGCCCCACTCGATCCCGAAGATATCACAGACAAAATACTGGATGGCCTAGGAGACGATTACAAAGAACTTGTCCGTGCAGTCCAAGCTCGTGACACATCCATTTCCTTTGATGACCTCCATGAAAAGCTTTTCTCCGAGGCCTTCACACCAGCATCCAACAGTTTAGCAACACATCTACCCATTACAGCCAATCCCACACAAAAGACCAATCACACATGGCGTCCACCTAAAATTAACAACAATTGGCGTCCCTCCCATTCCTCATCTGCTAGTTACTCAAATTGGCAGCCTTCAAACTGGTCGTCCTGCTCTACTCTCAGACACACGCTCCCAATATCGCAACAACCGCCCTCCATCCCGTCCCTATCAAGGTTTTTGCCAAATTTGTGGCGTTCAAGGACACACAGCCAAGAGATGTCCCTCCTTCCAGGTGATACCAATTCAGTCCTCTACCATTGCGCCTACATCATCCAACAATCCCACAGCCCCTTGGCAGCCCAGAGTCCACTTTGCAGCCAACACCACAGCCACCAACCCGACATGGTTACTTGACAGTGGCGCAGCTCATCACGTCACAACAGATTTAAACAATCTGTCTCTTCACTCGCCTTACAATGGATCAGATGATGTTATGATTGGAGATGGTACAGGTCTCTCCATCACACACACTAGTTCTACACATCTTTCTTCTCCCAACTCAACTTTTAAATTGTCTGATGTACTCTGTGTACCATCTATGAAAAAAAATCTGATTTCCATTTCTCAATTTTGCATCACTAATAATGCATATGTTGAATTCTTACCCTCTTCGTTTTTTGTAAAGGATCTTCGCTCGGGGGCAATTCTATTTCAAGGTAATACTAAGGATGGAGTGTATGAATGGTCGGTTACCACACCTGTGTCTTTCCCAATTCTAGCATTCTCTACTACGAAAACAACATCCACCAACTGGCATCATCGTTTAGGACATCCAGCTTCTCCTATTTTACAGCATGTTCTATCTAGATACCACTTAGAATCATCTTCATCCTTGACAAAAGATTTCTCATGTAATGCATGCCTATGTAATAAAAGTCATAAATTACCATTTTCTATTTCATCTCTTGTGTCTACACATCCTCTTCAAATTGTTTTTTCTGAGGTATGGACTTCTCCTATTATGTCTTTTAATGGCTTCAAATATTATGTCATCTTTGTCGATCACTTTACTAAATACATCTGATTTTATCCTCTCCAACGAAAATCTAATGTTCACGAAGTATTTCTGAGATATAAAACCATTGTTGAAAATTATTTTCACCACAAAATCATCTCTCTACTCCGACAATGGGGGAGAATATATGGGCCCCAAAGAGTTCATTTCTAAAGCTGGTATCAACATCTAACCACGCCACCTCATACACCTGAACACAATGGCTACTCTGAACGTAAACATCGTCATATTGTCGAAACTGGACTCACCCTACTCTCCCATGCCTCCCTTCCATTAACCTTTTGGTCTCATGCATTCACTACTGCTGTTTATCTAATTAATAGAATGCCCACCCCAAAACTCAACCTCGCTAGTCCCTTTGAATTAATTTTCAAAACCACACCAAACTATTCTAAACTCAAAATTTTCGAGTGCTTATGTTATCCATGACTTCGTCCTTATTCATCCCACAAACTAGAACCCAAATCTAAACCATGTGTCTTTCTAGGTTCCTCATTATCTCAGAGTGCCTATCTCTGTTTTGAACCATCAACTTCTAAAACCTATGTCTCTCGCCATGTTCGGTTTGTAGAATCCGCCTTTCCTTACACCACTCTCCAAAATCAGCTACCTCGTCCAAACTCCACGACCGCTTCAACATGGCTTCCATCGGTTCTTATAGTTTCCATGCCTCTTCAAGTACAACCGCCTTCTCACACTTCCGAAGTACAAGTTCCTGACTTAGCCCCTGCTGCAGATCCCTCTACAACAACGCCATTCACATCCTCTCAAGCAGACTCTCCCCCACATCACTCCCCTGCCTCACCCTCCAACACTACACCACCCCCTCGCCATTCAATGACTACCCGATCCAAAAACCATATCACCAAACCAATTCAAAAACTAAACCATCACACTCACTTAGCCCCTTCACCTAGCACAGAACCATCATCCATTACCCAGGCTTTAAAAGACCCAAATTGGCGAAAAGCAATGTCAGAAGAGTATGATGTTCTTGTTCGTAATGGCACATGGGAACTTGTTTCTCCCGCTTGTATCACCAATCTTGTAGGTTGTAAGTGGATCTTTCGTATCAAAAGGAATTCTGATGGTTCTATTGACATGTTTAAAGCTCGTTTTGTGGCCAAAGGCTTTCATCAACGCCCGGGTGTGGATTATCTTGAAACATTCAATCCAGTAGTCAAACCAACTACTGTCCGATTGGTGCTTAGTCTTGCTGTCAGCATGGTTGGTCCCTTCGCCAATTAGATGTCAACAATGCCTTCCTTCAAGGCCATTTATCAGAAACTGTGTACATGGTTCAGCCTCCTGGCTTCATTAACTCTGATAATCCCACTCATGTATGTAAACTTCACAAAGCCATTTACGGCCTCAAATAAGCTCCTCGAGCGTGGTATCATGAGTTGCGTCAATTCCTTGTTGATTCCGGATTTAAAAACTCTCATTCTGACACTTCATTGTTTGTTCTCAATATTGACACCAAATTGATCTACCTCTTGGTCTATGTTGATGATATTATACTAACTGGAAACAATAATGACTTGGTATCTCAATTTGTTGTTTGTTTAGCTCATCGGTTTTCTCTCAAGGTTG
The DNA here is from genome assembly GCA_016801055.1 of Panax notoginseng. Classification (NCBI taxonomy): domain Eukaryota; kingdom Viridiplantae; phylum Streptophyta; class Magnoliopsida; order Apiales; family Araliaceae; genus Panax; species Panax notoginseng. The sequence continues at coordinate 41,100,535 of CM029013.1, read as the reverse complement.
GGTACTCTCTCCTATTTCCTTGGTGTTGAAGTTGTTCCTCATCAACATGGTTTCCTCCTTTCCCAACGGAGATATATACAGGATCTACTTACTCGCACACATATACAAGAGGCTAACCCAGTACTTACTCCTTTTACCAACCAGCTCGTCCTCCCTCAAGTTATCATCTGGATCACCTCTCTCGGATCCCACTGAATATAGAACAATCGTGGAAAGCCTTCAATACTTGTCTCTCACTCGTCCAGAAATTTCTTTTGCTATTAACAAGATGTCTCAATTTATGCATCAACCAACAGACGAACATTGGACTCTTGTTAAAAGAATTTTACGTTACCTCAGTGGTACCTTAAATGATGGCCTTCTCCTTCACCGTAATTCATCGCTATCTCTTCATGCTTTCTATGACGCCCCCAAAATTAGGTATACATCACCCATCTTGGGTCGTCAGATACATGGTACAGAAAATAAATACAACTTACAATACAACTGTCGTGTACAATACGACAAAACATAACTGTGAGTTTGAATACAATTATTGCCTACTAAAAACTATACAAACTCAAAAGGAGTCCTCATTACAATTATTTTCACACTATTTAATAAAATAGTGAGGACTACTAATACTATCATCTGGTCCATCACTCCGTTCTCCGACTCGTCCCAGCTATATTCTCATTTCCTGAAGATAACAGTGAAAGAAAGGGTAAGCTCAACTAGCCCAGTAAGAAATATTATGACTAAGATAATGCAGAATAAATTATCATTAGCCTTCAACAGTGTTAAACTGATAAAATATAACGAACATCAAGTTTAACTGCAGCGGAACAAGCAATCCATTAAAAGAGTCAAGTAGAAAATAAAACCTACTATTTTCTATGATTTAAAAGGTTTTTCAACACTGTTATCGCTGGGGCTCAGCTTAATAAAATAATCCACATCATCGAATCACCCCTGCACTACGGCCAAGGATATTCGTGTATTCATTAATGGTCATGATCATGCCAACAACTGTCCATCAATGCACTACGGGCCAATGAAGACTTTTACCACATCATTTGTAACATTACGGTCATGATTATACCGAATAATCCCTGGTCATAATCATACCAAGTTCATCTATGCACTACAGGCCACAGATGACTTTCAACATTTTATAAATATGAGGATGATGACAATGATATAAGAATTCAATAAAACAAGTTCAAGAATTAATTTATCCAAGAATTAACAACGTCCAAATTGTCAACATGATACTGCTTTGTGGAGTAAAATTTAAGAATGCTTAGAAGAATATTTTCATAAAAAGATACTGGATGAAACGCAATTATCAAGGATATTCCATAAATTTCATGGAGTATAGAAGTCAAAACTTAACCAACTGAGTACCATAAAGAATGGAATAACAAAAGAAATCACCATGCATGCGATAGACCGCACAGACACGTTATTCTAACAGAATAATAAATAACGGAACCAGGTCATGCGTAAACCGCACAGACAGGATGTTCCAACAGAATAATAAAGAACGAAACCAGGTCATGCGTAAACGCACAGACAGGATATTCCAACAGAATAATAAAGAGTAGAATAACAGAAGAATTTCACCATATATGCGGTACTTCGCATAGACAGGTTATTCCAACATAATAATAAAAAATAGAATAACAGAAGTTCTCTTCATAAAGACGAAATAAATAATACCCTTTACGAGTACAACAAATAATATCCCTTACCGTTTTAAAGAAGAACTGAAATAAGAAAGTAGTTAAGTAGCAGAATACTTTTCTTCTCTCTTTCTATAGTTTCTCTCTCTAGAGTTCAGTGAATTCGTAAGAAATAATGAAGGAATGAGCTGCTATTTATAGAAAAATGGAATGCATAGTAACTAATCTATGAACGGTCCAGATTGATTACTTTAATCTGACGGTCCATATTTAAAGAAAAATCTTTTAAATAAAATATAATATATTCTATTTATAGAATAACTTTAATAAAGTATTCTGTTTTATATAAAAAGATGTTTCTGTTTTATTACGTTAATAATACGAATAAAACAAAACTTCATTATCGCTAAATAATTCATATTATTAACTGACAATAATTGAATCAAACTGAGTGACTTCTCACATAAGCATTAATAATCAATACTGTGTGCTACTATGCAACCACACGTGATACTGTACTTTTACTACCGAGTAGTTCAACAGTATCAATGGTAAAACTTCCGCCGTTATTTTTAATAAAATATTTTTGTCGTTTTCTCAATCCGACAATAATTACGTTGTGGGGTCCACCAATGATTGTGCCGTTGTACGAATATTCCCTGTTAAAACGAATATTCCCCGACTAATCGAATATTATATAATAACTTGCGTACTTTGCAAAATTTATAAATATTACCCACAACTATAACGTTATATCAAATTAACTCCATAATATTCAAAAATGATATTTATAGAAAATTCATCTTTATTTATAAAAGTTGGGGTCTTACACTTTTTCCGAATCCCTTCATGCTTTTTCCGATGCTGACTAGGCAGATAACAAAGATGACTACTCTTCAACTGGTGGTTATCTTATTTACCTTGGCCGCAATCTCATTTCCTGGAGCTCTAAGAAGCAGAAAAATGTGGCTCGTTCTTCTACTGAGGCTGAATATCGCTCAGTTGCTACTACTGCAGCTGAACTATGTTGGATTCGCTCCTTGCTATCTGAACTTTGCATCAATATGATCAGCCCACCAGTTGTCTACTGTGATAATGTAGGTGTTACACAGTTAAGTTCAAATTCAGTCTTTCATTCTCGAATGAAGCATGTGGCAGTTGATTATCACTTTATTCGTGATCAAGTTCAATCTGGTGATCTTCGCGTAGCTCATGTTTCCTCCACAGACCAGCTTGCTGATATTCTCACCAAACCTTTGTCTCGTTCCCAATTTCAGAAATTACGAGACAATATTGGCCTATCTGGAGGGGGCATATCAGAATAGATTACTTCAGTTATTATCCTCTATATTTTGAATTCAAACATTTCTTGTATTCAGCAATTTGTTAAGTCTTCCTTAAGACTAGAATATTTTCCTTGTATCTAGATGCAAATTAGTTTTACCTTACCCTATATGTACAGATCTCTTGTTTAATGAAAAAGTGTGAGCTTCATGTTCTGTGTTACTGTCAACATGTTGTTCTGATCCAAATTATATTAATTGTTTCAAGAAACCATTTGTATTGAGCAAATTGGCCATTATTATTATATGTTCAAATCTTTAAATGACTGGTTCTAACTAAAAGAGCTATCAGCTCATCCACCTATATATTCAAGTGGTTGGAGATCAATACAGCAACTACACAGAACTAAAGCACAGCCAAAATGATTATTCGTCCATAAAAACTAAAAAATATAAAACTTTAATTGAAAACCACTATTATAACTTACTTCACTGGCGGTTCTCGATCTTTTCTGATTAGCTTATCCATATCATCAAAGGGAAACACCAAATTCTGCAAGCTAGCAGCTTTAATCCACCTAGGAAGATACCTCTTCCCAATTAAAGCATACACTCTTTCCCTCATAGGACCAGGCGACTCCCTCGGATACCTCTGTAAGAAAAACTCGGCCAAACCCAATTCAAGCACATACTGCCCCAAGAACCACAACCTGGAATGCCCGGACCTCACGTGCCGGGCATTAGTTCTCTCACAATGTGGATGTTGAAAAGCCATATACAACAAAGTATCAAATTGTTTCGCTGGGTTATCATCCTCATATGTATCAGAGGGCTCCAATGGGTATCCAAGAGCTTGCTTGGCCTCAAGTAAGTACTCTTCGATCCAAGTTTTATCAGCATTGTTCAGTCGCGACGAGGGCAAACAAGAGCTCAATAAAGGGAATGATTTGAGTGATAATTGTGGGCTGTTAAGAAATCTTTCGGCTAATCTTTTATCATCAAGTGGGGGTTTTAGAATGAATCTTTTTGGGGGTATTCTTTTCTTTGGGGAAACAAACTTTTTACGCTCTGCAAGCTCTTTGAGTAGTCTTTGAGGGCTGTTTTGGGGGAGTTCTTTGGGGTTTATTGCTACTGCGAATATGCGAAAATTCGAGGAGGAAGGGTTTATAAATTTAAGATTTTTGAGGTGGGTTTGGAAGGGAAAGGTCGAGAAGGAAGATGAGAAGGAGAAATCAGGTGTGTGCTGGGTTGAAAGAGGTCTGAAGGGTGAAGAGAGATCCATGACAATAGAGAAATAATATGTGAAGGAGGTTTGTGCTAAAAATTGGAGCTGGAAGGCTTGCATATGAAAACAGTAGCCATTGATTGAGGTTTTTGCAGGGTTTTGCTGGGATAAGGTGAGAAGAGGGAAAATCTAGTGCAGACGCCAAGTAGGCCTGCCAACATGAGTTTTTTTTTTTTTTTTTTGGAGCCCCATGCGTCCCGAAAATAACAATAAGTCCAGAGGGACCGGGGTTTTTCGACGGGGATCACCGGCCGTAATTTTTATTTTTATTTTTGGCTTTTGATTATTAAATAATTAATGTGATTTATTAGAATTAAAATTTTTATAAAATACAGTGATTTAGGTGTCAGTTAGATATATATAAAAAATAGATTTGTACAGTCTGTGTAATCCTATTTTTTACATGTATCTAAATGACACATAAATTATTGTATTTTATAAAAATTTCAGTTTTAATAAAAAATATTAATTATTTGATAGTCAAAAGCAAAATATATATATATATATATATATATATATATATATATATATATTCCGGCATTACTGTAAGACCCCAACTTTTATAAATAAAGATAAATTTTCTATAAATATCATTTTTGAATATTATGGAGTTAATTTGATATAATGTTATAGTTGTGGGTAATATTTATAAATTTTACAAAGTACGCAAGTTGTTATATAATATTTGATTGGTCGGGGAATATTCGTTTTAACAGGGAATATTCGTACAACGACACAATCATTGGTGGACCCCACAACAGAATTATTGTCGGATTGAGAAAACGACAAAGATAGTTTATTAAAAATAACGGCGGAAGTTTTACCATTGTTACTGTTGAACTACTCGGTAGTAAAAGTACAGTAATACGTGTGGTTGCATAGTAGCACACGGTATTGATTATTAATGCTTATGTGAGAAGTCACTCAGTTTGATTCCATTATTGTCAGTTAATAATATGAATTATTTAGCGATAATGACGTTTTGTTTTATTCGTATTATTAACGTAATAAAACAGAAACATCTTTTTATATAAAACAAAATACTTTATTAAAGTTATTCTATAAATAGAATATGTTATGTTTTATTTAAAAGATTTTTCTTTAAATATGGACCGTCAGATTAAAGTAATCAATCTGGACCGTTCATGGATTAGTTACTATGCATTCTATTTTTCTATAAATAGCAGCTCATTCCTTCATTATTTCTTACGAATTCACTGAACTCTAGAGAGAGAAACTATAGAGAGAAACTATAGAGAGAGAGAAGAATAGTATTCTGCTACTTAACTACTTCCTTACTTCAGCTCTTCTTTAAAACGGTAAGGGGTGTTATTCTTTCTTATTCATGAAGAGAACTGTTGTTATTCCATTTCTTATTATTCTGTTGGAATAACCTGTATACGTGGTCTACCCTATACTTGGTGACATTCTGCTATTATTCTGTTGGAACATCCTGTCTGTGTGTTTTACACCGGACCTGGTTCCGTTTTTGTTATTATTCTGTTGGAACATCCTGTCTGCGTGTTTTACACCGGACCTGGTTCCATTATTTATTATTCTGTCGGAATATCCTGTCTGTGTGTTTTACACCGGACCTGGTTCCATTATTTATTATTCTGCCGGAATATCCTGTCTGTGCGTTTACGCCGGACCTGGTTCCATTATTTATTATTCTGTTAAGAATAACCTGTCTGTGCGGTCTATCGCATGCATGGTGATTTCTTTTGTTATTTCATTCTTTATTGTACTCAGTTGGTTAAGTTTTGACTTCTATACTCCATGAAATTTGTGGAATATCCTTGATAATTGCGTTTCATCTAGTATCTATTCATGAAAATATTCTCCTGATCATTCTTGAATCTTACTCCACAAAGTAGTATCATGTTGACAATTTGGACGTTGTTAATTCTTGGATAAATTAATTCTTGAACTTGTTTTATTGAATTCTTATATCATTGTCATCATCCTCATGTTTATAAAATGTTGAAAGTCATCTGTGGCCTGTAGTGCATAGATGGACTTGGTATGATTATGACCAGGGATTATTCGGTATAATCATGACCGTAATGTTACAAATGATGTGGTAAAAGTCCTCATTGGCCCGTAGTGCATTGATGGACAGTTGTTGGCATGATCATGACCATTAATGAATATACGAATATCCTTGGCCGTAGTGCAGGGGTGATTCGATGATGTGGATTATTTTATTAAGCTGAGTCTCAGCGATCACAGTGTTGGAAAATCTTTTAAATCATAAAAGATAGTAGAGTTTATCTTCTACTTGACTCTTTTAATGGATTGCTTGTTCCGCTGCAGTTAAACTAGATGTCTATTGTATTTTATCAGTTTAATATTGTTGAAGGCTAATGATAATTTATTCTGCACTATCTTAGTCATAATATTTCTTACTGGGCTAGTTGAGCTCACCCTTTCTTTCACTGTTCTCTTCAGGAAATGAGAACGTAGCTGGGGCAAGTCGGGGAACGGAGTGATGGTCCGAATGATAGTATTAGTTAGTAGTCCTCACTATTCTATGTAATGGTGTGTTAATAAATGTAACGAGGACTCCTTTTGAGTATGAATACTCTCTAGAAGATAATATTTGTATTCAAACTCACAGTTTATGTTTTGTCGTATTGTACACGACAGTTGTATTAGTAAGTTGTATTTGTATTCTGTACTATGTATCTGACGACCCAAGATAGGTGATGTATACCTAATTTTGGGGGCGTCACAGTTGGTATCAGAGCTTAGGGATATGATCCCTGGCTAAGATGTGAGAATAGAACTAGGAGGGGAGAGACGGGGAATTTCTTCGCTAGTATGACCTACCTAAGTTTATTTGCATGGTATTTAATTGGTCGGTCATAATATAAGGATAAAATATGACATATCAATTAATTTTTATTTTGTGACAGTATCTGGAAATGGCATCTGAGAATGTTGAGAATAGCAATGGAGCACAGGCGACTGTTGATTCACCACATATCAATAATCAGGATAATGTGCATCAGGAAGGTGACAATCCTCATGCAAACAACAACACTGACCAAATGATGAATGCTCAAATGTTCAGAGGCTTTATGCAATTCATGCAACAACAGGTGAAAGCGGCTCCTGTCCACAACGTAGGTGGAAATACTGGAAACTCTCTGGCGGTCACCGCTAAACAGTTTAAGGAGCTGGGACCACCGGAGTTTAAGGGAGAACCCAAACCACTTGTAGCTGAAACATGGATAAAGCAGATCACCAAGATATTTGATGTCTTGGGTTGCTCCGAGGAGCAAAAGGTTCCCTTTGCCGCCTTTATGTTGCGAGGAGAGGCAGATTACTGGTGGGAATCGATAAAGCGTACTCAACCTGCCGCACTAAAGATGACCTGGGAGAAGTTCCAAGAGCTGTTTAACGACAAATACTTTCCCGAGAGTATTCGTCACATGAAGGAGGTGGAGTTCATCAAATTGGAGCAGAATAATATGACCGTGTCGCAGTACGAGGCAAAATTTACAGAGTTATCCCGGTTTGCGTCCCACCTGGTGGATAATGAAGAAAGAATGACGCGGATGTTTTTAAGAGGTTTGAAGCCGGAGATACGTCAACATCTTGTTTCTCATAAACTGTGCTTGTATTCAGATGTTGTAAATAGGGCTCAGTTGGTGGAGCGCGATAACGAGACAACACAACCAAAAGAGAGCAGCCGACAAAATGATAATACCAGTGAAAGCAGTCATCGAAGCGGTGACAACAAGCGTGGAGGGAATCAACAGGCCCGAAATGGTAACCACTTCGGTGGTAATCAGGGCCAAAACAATAAAAATGGGCATTTCAAGAAGAGGAGATTCAACAATGATGGAAAGACGTCAGCACCAGCACCTGTCGTTAAGGAAGGAGAACGATCACCTATCATATGTTTCAAATGCGGAGGGGAGGGGCACATCAGTCCAAACTGCGCGATGCTGTCCAAAGCATGTTATAATTGTGGAAGAGAAGGTCATTTAGCCCGATTTTGTCGTTTACCGAAGACAAATTCAGCTAGGATGGAGGCACCAAAGGCCGTCCCAGAAAAGTCAAAACCGATTGTGCAAGGGAGAGCGTTTGTTGTGAACTCTCAGAGAGCAGGGAACCCGAATGAGGTCATCACGGGTAAGCTTATCATAAACTCTAACGAAGTCTATACTTTATTTGATACCGGTTCTACCCATTCTTTTATTTCTCCTACTTGCGCTCATCGATTAAATTTGATTCCGGAGAAATTAGACTTTGACTTAGCAGTTGAAACTCCATTGGGAGAAACTTTCATTACATCCACGGTTTATAAGTCTTGTTTGGTTCAAGTTGGTACCCACACATTACCTGTCGATCTGATTTCATTAAAAATACTTGCATTTGACGTGATTCTAGGGATTGATTGGTTAACTACTCATCATGCAAAAATTGATTGTTTTCGTAAGGTTGTTAGCTTTCATATTCCTAATCGACCTATTATGCGAATTCAAGCAACCAAACCATTAAAATCAATCGCTGTCATCTCAAGCCATAAAGCTATTCGTTTATTGAAAAACGGATGTCAAGCTTTCTTAGCTCATGTCACAGATCTAAACAAAAATACGTCAGCTTTGAATGATATTTCTGTTGTTAATAAATTTCCTGACGTATTTCCCGAAGAACTTCCTGGCCTACCCCCAGAGCGTGAAATTAAATTTTGTATCGACCTTGAACCCGGTACAAAACCCATTTCCAAAGCCCCATATCGAATGGCTCCTATTGAACTTCAGAAGTTAAAGACTCAACTGCAGGAATTGTTAGACATTGGTTTTATTCGTCCTAGTACTTCTCCTTGGGGTGCTCCTGTTCTGTTCGTGAAGAAGAAAGATGGGAGTATGCGACTTTGTATTGATTATCGGGAGTTGAATCATGTCACCATCAAAAATAGGTATCCATTGCCACGTATTGATGACCTGTTTGACCAGTTGCAAGGAGCACAATTCTTTTCAAAGATCGATCTTCGTTCTGGATATCATCAGCTGAAGGTTAGAACTGAGGATATTCCAAAGACTGCCTTCAGAACTCGGTATGGGCATTATAAATTCTTAGTTATGTCTTTTGGATTGGCTAATGCTCCTGCTGCCTTCATGGATATGATGAACCGGGTATTCAAGGAATATTTGGATCACTTTGTGGTCGTCTTTATCGATGACATCCTTGTTTATTCCAAAAGCCGTGAAGATCATGAGCAACACTTGAGGCTGGTACTCCAAAAGCTTCGTGAATACAAACTTTATGCCAAGTTGAAGAAATGCGAGTTCTGGCTGGAGGAGGTAGCATTCCTTGGGCACGTAGTATCAAGTCGTGGCATATCGGTTGACCCGGCAAAGATTGAAGCTATTCAAAGCTGGGAGCAACCTAAATCAGTGACCGAAGTACGTAGCTTTCTTGGTTTAGCTGGTTATTATCGGAGATTCGTGGAAGGATTTTCTCGAATCGCTACTCCGTTAACTCAGCTGACTCGAAAAGATACAAAGTTCAGTTGGAGCGAAGAATGTGAGCAGAGTTTTCAAGAACTCAAGAGGAGACTCATTTCAGCACCTGTTCTAACAATACCATCTGGCTCGGAGGGATTTGTCATCTACAGTGATGCTTCGAGCAAAGGGTTGGGATGCGTTCTCATGCAACATGGAAAAGTCATAGCCTATGCATCAAGACAACTCAAGGAATATGAGAGGAATTATCCTACTCATGATCTAGAGTTGGCAGCTGTTGTCTTTGCACTTAAAATTTGGAGGCATTACTTGTATGGGGAGAAGGTGGAGATCTTTACGGATCATAAAAGCCTCAAATATTTCTTCACTCAAAAGGAACTCAACATGCGACAACGACGTTGGCTTGAACTGTTGAAAGATTATGATCATACCATTCAATACCATCCTGGAAAAGCGAACGTGGTAGCTGACGCATTGAGTAGAAGATCATATGCGGGTACAAGTGCAATATTAACAACGCAAAGACCCATTTTGTGTGACTTGCAAAGGATGGAGATAGAGTTGAAGACTCCAGGGACCCATGTGATGATGGCGAATATACGAGTAGAACCGACTTTAATTGATAAAGTTAAAGCTGCTCAAGCTACAGACCTGGAGCTGATGCGTATGAAGAAGAAAATGCAAGAAGGTGCTATACCGGAAGCAAGAATCGATGAAGAAGGAATACTTCGAGTCAACTCCAGACTTTGTGTTCCTAACAACCCTGATTTAAAGTATGAAATCATGATGGAGGCGCACAACACACCGTTTGCAATCCATCCTGGAAGTACCAAAATGTATCATGATCTTCGTCATACATTTTGGTGGAGCAATATGAAGAGAGAGATAGCGTTGTTTATCTCAAGGTGTCTAACTTGTCAACGAGTCAAAGCGGAGCATCAAGTACCAAAAGGTCCATTGCAACCACTTGAAATTCCAGAATGGAAGTGGGAGCACATTACCATGGATTTCGTTACCGGTCTTCCTAGGGTTTCTCAAGGTATTGATGCGATTTGGGTCATTGTTGATAGATTGACCAAGTCTGCTCATTTCTTACCGATACGAGAAACTTATACACTTGAACGTCTTGCTCGTATGTACATAAACGAGATTGTAAGACTGCATGGTATGCCAGTATCCATAGTTTCTGACCGAGGCCCAAGATTCACTTCACGATTTTGGGTTAGTTTACAAAAAGCTATGGGCACGGAGTTACGATTTAGTTCAGCATATCATCCTCAGACGGACGGACAATCAGAGAGGACTATTCAAACTCTTGAAGATCTATTAAGACTCTGTGTCTTTGACTTCAAAGGAAGTTGGGACAAGTTCTTACCATTGGTGGAGTTTTCCTACAACAACAGTTATCAAGCAAGTATTGGCATGGCTCCATTCGAAGCATTGTATGGAAGAAAATGTCGTTCTCCAGTATGCTGGGATGAGGTGGGTGAAGCAATGTTGTTGGGACCGGAGTTGGTACGTATGACTACAGAAAAGATTCAAACGATCCGACAACGTATAAAAACCTCACAAGATCGACAAAAGAGTTATGATGATCTTCATCGGAAGGACGTGGAATTTGATGAAGGAGATCATGTGTTCTTACGTATTGCTCCATGGAAAGGAGTTACGAGATTTGGAAAGAGAGGAAAGCTCAATCCTCGTTTCATCGGTCCATTTTTAATCCTCGATCGAGTAGGAACTGTGGCTTATAGACTCGCTTTACCGCCAAGTATGTCTCGTGTTCATAACGTTTTTCACATATCCATGTTACGCAAATATGTGGAAGACCCGAACCACATTATTGAGTTAGAACCAGACGAAATAGCGGAAGATTTGACGTATGAAGAAGTTCCTGTTCAAATCTTGGATAAGAAGGAACATATTCTACGCTCCAAGGTTATACCTCAAGTCAAAGTTTTGTGGAGAAACCACGATGTTGAGGAAATGACTTGGGAGTTAGAATCTGAAATGAAATCAAGGTATCCTTATCTCTTCGACATACCAGGTACGTACCCTAATTTCGAGGGCGAAATTTCATAAGAAGGGGAGGTTGTAAGACCCCAACTTTTATAAATAAAGATAAATTTTCTATAAATATCATTTTTGAATATTATGGAGTTAATTTGATATAATGTTATAGTTGTGGGTAATATTTATAAATTTTGCAAAGTACGCAAGTTGTTATATAATATTTGATTGGTCGGGGAATATTCGTTTTAACAGGGAATATTCGTACAACGACACAATCATTGGTGGACCCCACAACAGAATTATTGTCGGATTGAGAAAACGACAAAGATAGTTTATTAAAAATAACGGCGGAAGTTTTACCATTGTTACTGTTGAACTACTCGGTAGTAAAAGTACAGTAATACGTGTGGTTGCATAGTAGCACACGGTATTGATTATTAATGCTTATGTGAGAAGTCACTCAGTTTGATTCCATTATTGTCAGTTAATAATATGAATTATTTAGCGATAATGACGTTTTGTTTTATTCGTATTATTAACGTAATAAAACAGAAACATCTTTTTATATAAAACAAAATACTTTATTAAAGTTATTCTATAAATAGAATATGTTATGTTTTATTTAAAAGATTTTTCTTTAAATATGGACCGTCAGATTAAAGTAATCAATCTGGACCGTTCATGGATTAGTTACTATGCATTCTATTTTTCTATAAATAGCAGCTCATTCCTTCATTATTTCTTACGAATTCACTGAACTCTAGAGAGAGAAACTATAGAGAGAAACTATAGAGAGAAATTATAGAGAGAGAGAAGAAGAGTATTCTGCTACTTAACTACTTCCTTACTTCAGCTCTTCTTTAAAACGGTAAGGGGTGTTATTCTTTCTTATTCATGAAGAGAACTGTTGTTATTCCATTTCTTATTATTCTGTTGGAATAACCTGTATACGCGGTCTACCCTATACTTGGTGACATTCTGCTATTATTCTGTTGGAACATCCTGTCTGTGTGTTTTACACCGGACCTGGTTCCGTTTTTGTTATTATTCTGTTGGAACATCCTGTCTGCGTGTTTTACACCGGACCTGGTTCCATTATTTATTATTCTGTCGGAATATCCTGTCTGTGTGTTTTACATCGGACCTGGTTCCATTATTTATTATTCTGTCGGAAAATCCTGTCTGTGCGTTTACGCCGGACCTGGTTCCATTATTTATTATTCTGTTAAGAATAACCTGTCTGTGCGGTCTATCGCATGCATGGTGATTTCTTTTGTTATTTCATTCTTTATTATACTCAGTTGGTTAAGTTTTGACTTCTATACTCCATAAAATTTGTGGAATATCCTTGACATTTGCGCTTCATCTAGTATCTATTCATGAAAATATTCTCCTGATCATTCTTGAATTTTACTCCACAAAGTAGTATCATGTTGACAATTTGGACGTTGTTAATTCTTGGATAAATTAATTCTTGAACTTATTTTATTGAATTCTTATATCATTGTCATCATCCTCATGTTTATATTATGTTGAAAGTCATCTGTGGCCTGTAGTGCATAGATGGACTTGGTATGATTATGACCAGGGATTATTCGGTGTAATCATGACCGTAATGTTACGAATGATGTGGTAAAAGTCCTCGTTGGCCCGTAGTGCATTGATGGACAGTTGTTGGCATGATCATGACCATTAATGAATATACGAATATCCTTGGCCGTAGTGCAGGGGTGATTCGATGATGTGGATTATTTTATTAAGCTGAGTCTCAGCGATCACAGTGTTGGAAAATCTTTTAAATCATAAAAGATAGTAGAGTTTATTTTCTACTTGACTCTCTTAATGGATTGCTAGTTCCGCTACAGTTAAACTTGATGTCTATTATATTTTATCAGTTTAACATTGTTGAAGGTTAATGATAATTTATTCTGCATTATCTTAGTCGTAATATTTCTTACTGGGCTAGTTGAGCTTACCCTTTCTTTCACTGTTCTCTTCAGGAAATGAGAATGTAGCTGGGGCAAGTCGGGGAACGGAGTGATGGTCCGAATGATAGTATTAGTTAGTAGTCCTCACTATTCTATGTAATGGTGTGTTAATAAATGTAACGAGGACTCCTTTTGAGTATGAATACTCTCTAGAAGATAATATTTGTATTCAAACTCACAGTTTATGTTTTGTCGTATTGTACACGACAGTTGTATTAGTAAGTTGTATTTGTATTCTGTACTATGTATCTGACGACCCAAGATGGGTGATGTATACCTAATTTTTGGGGCGTCACAATTACCCCGGTCCCCCTAGAAGGACTACGTAAATAATGAGTGCTTCTGGGGCGACAGGCCTCTAGCGATCGGTTTGACGATTGGTCAATTTTTTTTTATTTTTTTTTATTATAACTCCCAAATAATTTATAATATTTATTAGAACTGAAATTTTTACAGAATTCAGTGATTTGGATGTCATTTGAATACATGTAAAAAACAAAGTTTTATAGGCTGTGCAACTCTGTTTTTTACATGTATCCAAATGACATCAAAATCACTGGATTCTGTAAAAATTTCAGTTCCAATAAATCTTATAAATTATTTGAGAGTTCTAAAAAAAAAAATAAAAAAATTTGACCGGTCGCCAACCCGGTCGCTAGAAACCGATCCCCCTAGCATTTCTGGTAAATAATATGGAGTGCTTCTGGGGCGACAGGCCTCTGGCGACCGGTCAATTTTTTTTTTTATAACTCCCAAATAATTTATAAGATTTATTGGAACTGAAATTTTTACAGAATCCAGTGATTTGGATGTCATTTGGATACATGTAAAAAATAGAATTGTACAGACTATGCAAATCTGTTTTTTACATATATTCAAATGATATCCAAATAACTGGATTCTGTAAAAATTTCAATTCCAATAAATTTTATAAATTATTTAAAAGTTCTAAATAAATAAAAAATAAAAAATAAAAAATTTGGTCGGTCGCCAACCCGGTCGCTAGAAACTGGTCCCCCTAGCATTTCTGAATAATATGTCAAGGCCATATACCCTCCCAACCCTATTTCTAGGTCTGTCGGGCTATGAGCTGCTTTTAAGATTGTCCAAACTCAATTTATTTTATAATTATTGTTAAATTTGAACGTACAATAAATTTGTCTGAGTTCGGTTCAAATAAGATTACAAGTTTTGATTATTATTTTTTTGTCAAACTCATATTAAAATATAATATTATTAATATCGACTCTTAAATTAAAAATAACTTATTTAAAATATTTGACACACATTATTTTTTCTCAGATTGAATTGAAGTTAAAATTAATATAAATGAACTAATTTATAAATAATTTAGTATTCATTATTTAATTTTAATACTTTTCATGTAATTACTAGATTTATTTACGAAAATGATAGAAGTGATAATTTTAAAGAAAATTTTATGTACTTAATTTGTAGTTGAAGATACGATATATAAATATAAATTGAGAAGATAAATATGTAACAATTAATATAAATGATTCATATATTTTACATGTTTTTAACATTATAATTAGCTCGACGGTATAATAGGTCGAACAATCTATTGAGCAAATTTGGCCCGAATTTAACTTCGGCTTAAATTTTTGTCCAGTCTCGACTTTTAGGGATGCACAAAAGGCTTGAGGCCAGCGGCTTGGCCTTGGTCCGGCATGGGCTCGGCCTGGTCAAAGCCCGACCTAGTCAAGATCTGACCTGGCCTGCAAAAAGGTCTGACCTGGCCTAGCCTTGGGTCTGGCCTGACCTGACCTGGTTGGATTTGGCTTGAGGCCTTACATGTTTTTTGTAAGACCCCAACTTTTATAAATAAAGATGAATTTTCTATAAATATCATTTTTGAATATTATGGAGTTAATTTGATATAATGTTATAGTTGTGGGTAATATTTATAAATTTTGCAAAGTACGCAAGTTGTTATATAATATTTGATTGGTCGGGGAATATTCGTTTTAACAGGGAATATTCGTACAACGACACAATCATTGGTGGACCCCACAACAGAATTATTGTCGGATTGAGAAAACGACAAAGATAGTTTATTAAAAATAACGGCGGAAGTTTTACCATTGTTACTGTTGAACTACTCGGTAGTAAAAGTACAGTAATACGTGTGGTTGCATAATAGCACACGGTATTGATTATTAATGCTTATGTGAGAAGTCACTCAGTTTGATTCCATTATTGTCAGTTAATAATATGAATTATTTAGCGATAATGACGTTTTATTTTATTCGTATTATTAACGTAATAAAACAGAAACATCTTTTTATATAAAACAAAATACTTTATTAAAGTTATTCTATAAATAGAATATATTATATTTTATTTAAAAGATTTTTCTTTAAATATGGACCGTCAGATTAAAGTAATCAATCTGGACCGTTCATGGATTAGCTACTATGCATTCTATTTTTCTATAAATAGCAGCTCATTCCTTCATTATTTCTTACGAATTCACTGAACTCTGGAGAGAGAAACTATAGAGAGAAACTATAGAGAGAGAGAAGAAGAGTATTCTGCTACTTAACTACTTCCTTACTTCAGCTCTTCTTTAAAACGGTAAGGGGTGTTATTCTTTCTTATTCATGAAGAGAACTGTTGTTATTCCATTTCTTATTATTCTGTTGGAATAACCTGTATACGCGGTCTACCCTATACTTGGTGACATTCTCCTATTATTCTGTTGGAACATCCTGTCTGTGTGTTTTACACCGGACCTGGTTCCGTTTTTATTATTATTCTGTTGGAACATTCTGTCTGTGTGTTTTACACCAGACCTGATTCCGTTTTTATTATTATTCTGTTGGAACATCCTGTCTGTGTGTTTTACACCGGACCTGGTTCCGTCTTTATTATTATTCTGTCGAAATATCCTGTCTGTGTGTTTTACACCGGACCTGGTTCCATTATTATTATTCTGTCGGAATATCCTGTCTGTGCGTTTACGCCGGACCTGGTTCCATTATTATTATTCTGTTAAGAATAACCTGTCTGTGCGGTCTATCGCATGCATGGTGATTTCTTTTGTTATTCCATTCTTTATTATACTCAGTTGGTTAAGTTTTGACTTCTATACTCCATAAAATTTGTGGAATATCCTTGACATTTGCGCTTCATCTAGTATCTATTCATGAAAATATTCTCCTGATCATTCTTGAATTTTACTCCACAAAGTAGTATTATGTTGACAATTTGGACGTTGTTAATTCTTGGATAAATTAATTCTTGAACTTATTTTATTGAATTCTTATATCATTGTCATCATCCTCATGTTTATATTATGTTGAAAGTCATCTGTGGCCTGTAGTGCATAGATGGACTTGGTATGATTATGACCAGGGATTATTCGGTGTAATCATGACCGTAATGTTACGAATGATGTGGTAAAAGTCCTCATTGGCCCGTAGTGCATTGATGGACAGTTGTTGGCATGATCTTGACCATTAATGAATATACGAATATCCTTGGCCGTAGTGCAGGGGTGATTCGATGATGTGGATTATTTTATTAAGCTGAGTCTCAGCGATCACAGTGTTGAAAAATCTTTTAAATCATAAAAGATAGTAGAGTTTATTTTCTACTTGACTCTCTTAATGGATTGCTAGTTCCGCTACAGTTAAACTCGATGTCTATTATATTTTATCAGTTTAACATTGTTGAAGGTTAATGATAATTTATTCTGCATTATCTTAGTCGTAATATTTCTTACTGGGCTAGTTGAGCTTACCCTTTCTTTCACTGTTCTCTTCAGGAAATGAGAACGTAGCTGGGGCAAGTCGGGGAACGGAGTGATGGTCCGAATGATAGTATTAGTTAGTAGTCCTCACTATTCTATGTAATGGTGTGTTAATAAATGTAACGAGGACTCCTTTTGAGTATGAATACTCTCTAGAAGATAATATTTGTATTCAAACTCACAGTTTATGTTTTATCGTATTGTACACGACAGTTGTATTAGTAAGTTGTATTTGTATTCTGTACTATGTATCTGACGACCCAAGATGGGTGATGTATACCTAATTTTGGGGGCGTCACATTTTTTATCCAATTATTTATAATTTTTAACCTTTAAATTTATAATTATTTATCATTAAAGTATAAATTTTTACTTATTCATTATAGTAATTTATAAATTATAATACATTAGTTTTAATTAATACATCAATAAAGTTTAAATTTTTAATTATTCATTCTAAATTCCTTGTAGATACATTTAATTAATATACATCTACAATATAACTAGTTAGTATATTTAATATCAATAATAAATTAGTTAATTAGTTGATTAAATATTAATAATAAGTTAATTTATTTTAAATACTAAATTACTAATATTTAACAATAAAATTTTACTAATATTCCTTTGTTACTTTAATGTTAAATATTAACATTAATTAATACATCAATAAACTAACTTTTAATATTAAATATTAACAATAAGTTAGTTTCATGTCAATACTCAAGTTCTTCATTAATTTGGATATGCTAAATTTTTAGGGTGATTTATGATTTTTGTTATTTTTCAGGTATTCTATTGTACAAATTTAAATAAACATTTCATAAAGCGATTAGAAAACTAATTGGAAATACTCATTGAGATATAACTATGTGAGTGATTAATAATCATAAATGAAAAGATATATGTGTATTTAAACTTTACAAAATATATGTTCAACCGATCATAGTACTGTAAGAAAATAAAATAGAAACTAACTTTATATTCAAAAAATAAAAGTGTAATCTACAATATTTTCTACGGAATGCATAGTAGACAACTAGACATATATTTATGAAATCAATTTATTTTATATTCCAGTTACATCTAAATTACATTTTTCTTTAATTTAAGAGGAATATATTTATTTTTGTTCTAATCATTCAACTTATATTAGTGTGTAGTAGAATGTTAAAATAAAATAAATCTCAAAAATCTTGCATCATTTTTACAAAATTTTATTAATTTATATTTTTAATATTTAATATGTAACATTAAAAAAAAAAACCACACCAACCAAGACCTTGGGCCTAGCCAGACCATAGCCCAGCAGCCAAGGCCTGGGGCTAGCCTGGCCGAAAGTCAACGGTCTGGCCTGGTCAAAGCCCAAGGCATGGTAGACCCAGACCAGACCGGTTTGTTGTGCATGCCTAACTTGGCTAAATAAAATTTGAGCCGATTGACGGTCTTACCTATTTCGTTCCCTTTAATTCTTTCATTATTCTCAAAATAAATTTCTTAAATTTTTCAATATTATTTTTATAATTATTCTTAATCCAAAATTCATCACACATGTAATATTTTTATTAGTAACAACATTTTCTATCATTAATGTTTTGAATTTAAAATTTAATAACTTTTTTTTTATTATTGTTATAAATCCAAAATCGTTAAACTACGTATTAATGGATAGGGTGATACTACCTAGAAAAGAAGATAAGAACCTAGCCACTTAATTTGGTTGGATTAGAATTATTTGATATTGGGATGGGATTGGTGTCTGCATTATTTTGGACATACATACCAATTACTACCATTTTGGGTGAAGTATATGATTAAATCTTTTAAATGGAGCCGCCTTGCCTTTTGGAAGAAGATAGAAATAGTAGTAGTAATATTTTTGAGACTGATGGGGTCTCCGCATCGATTTCATTAGATTTGTTATTCATTTTAATTTGGCCGAATTTTGTTGTTTTGACAAGGATTAATTCGTTCACTCCAATGACTCCACATGTTAATAGTTGTGGGTGGGTTCCTCTTGGATTAATCACTTGCATAAGATTTTCTGTTAGTAGATCGATCTTCATTATGCCATGCATGAGTGAGGTAGTAGTAGATCTTAATTATCACTGTCTTGTTAAGAGTTTCAACTAGTTTTTGCTGCACTAATTAATTGTGGACCTATAAATAAATTCACAGTAATGGTGCATATCAATCAACGCTGAAAGGGAACACTCACCAACGAAATACTCCATCCGTCCCTATTTAAATAACGTTTTAAAATTTTTTATTTGTCTCTAATTAATTGACGTTTGTTCAAATCTAGGAGAATTAATGACAATTTTTCCAAAATTATCCCTCATTACTCTACCTATTTTTTTTGGTACTTTAAACTCTTGTGCTATGATAAATTAATGATTTAAATGTATTATAGACAATTGAGTACAATATTTAATACTTTCTAATCATTATCTTAATTCTTATGCCCATCTCTAAAAAATCATTTAAATAGGGAGGAGGGAGTACTATTAACTGGAAACCATGAAGTGAGCGTAGGTTTACATATCTGAAGAAGCATCTTGATATTTTGCATTGAATGTCCCCACCGGCCTCCTCCCTATTATCCACTTCAATATTCATGCAACTCTCATTTTTTCCCCTTAAATATAGAAAGTAACGGCAAAAATAGTCTCTGAATTTTCATCTGGCCCCGGTCCCCGAACCAGATTTGTATTACTGGTTTCGTGTAGTTGACATTTAGTGTCAAGTGCGTGTGGGAGAGAGAGTGAGGTTTTTAGTCATTGTTGAATCATTGTTAATTCAATACTAGTACCGATCAAAGTTCATACTGAAATAGACAGCTATGGGTATTTAATTGAACCCACCAATTAGAGTCATGGATGACATGACCAAGATGCACACTCATTTAAAAAGTCATGACTTGCTGGTACTATTGATAATAACTTAATTTGTTATAAATTTTTTCAATACTTTTCGATTTCGATGTGGACTGGGAATCTGGGATGGTACAACTACCGCTCTTGCTTTTAAGTATAAACCCTCTTTTCTGTTTTACCATCAGATTAAGTTTTGTATTTTATGGTGGAATAATGGTCCAAAGTAGCAAAAGATGAGCAATTTTGTGGATGAAATTGTTTCTTAGTAGGAAAATTCTTTCATTTCGCTCTATCATCTAATCCCTTCAGCTGAACTTCCTATACCCACCACCACACACTTTGAACTACACATTTTCTTCATTCTACTTGCCCCTGCTTCTCCAAATAATGTCTAGAAAGCCATTTACCCTTCTATGTTACTTCCCCTGTTCAACAAAAAAGAGTCCCATTTACCAATTTATTTTGCTCCAAAAAAAGGAGTCCCACTTCTTCTTATGTTGGTATAAAATTCTCAAGCTTACCATCACAATTTTGTTATCATATCATCACTACTAAATTAAATACTCAGAAATTTGGCGGTAAACATGGAACAAAAATATATTTTGTAAATGGAACTTTTTATGTGGAAAAGAGGTAGTACTTTCCACAAGCTCTCGCCTATTCTTTTGAACTCCCCATTCTGTTATTTTCCACAAGGGTGATGATTGTTTGAAAAGGCAGAGGATTATTATCCCATTACAACGGGGTCGGGGCTTGAACTTACGTACTTGGATTGCTACGGCCTACTGATTCAGTCGGTAGTCCCCCAGTCTAAATCTAAAAGAAAGAGAGACAAGTAACAGAACGTAGGAGATAATGTGCTTATTGGATTTTGCTACGGCACAATTTTGAAGTACAAATGCATGTGAAGCTGCTTAACTTTTGCCTCATCATTCATTATATGATGGAGACATGAACATAATAAAAGGGTCTCCAATCACTACAATGGTGGACCTTGATAAGGAGACAACTACAACACCCACAGATGTTAACATGTTTACTAAGAAGGAGCTTCTTTCTGATGCCATGAAGAGGACCAGTGAATGGTTTGCTTCTCTCTTTCCTTTTCTTTAATTTCTTTTGTAGGATATTTTCCAAAGAATTCCGTTATCTTGTGTAAAAGGTTGGAGCTATTGAATAGAAAAAGATCATGGATAAGTTTAAAGTTGTTACTTTGAAATTTGACAGGATTTTCTCCCAAGAGATCCCAAGCGATGTCATGCTTCATGTGGGGGGAGCATCCTTTTCATTGCACAAGGTAGAGTAAAATCATTACTTTGTGGTTAAATATTTTTGGTATACAATTGTAAAGAAATATTTTTGAGTGTACAAACTCTCTTTATGCTGAGTTATATATATATATATATATATATATATATATATATATATATATATATATATATATATTTTATGTTGTTTGCATATTTTAATCGAAAGATAATATAAAGTCCTAACATAAAGAATCGGCAAGAATCTAATATCTTGGATAGATCACGAGCTAAAAACACTTCTTGTTTGTAATTAATTTTTTAGTATTCTTTACATCATATGCAGTTCCCGTTAGTCTCAAAGTGTGGATTGATAAGGAAGTTGGTGTCGGAATCTAGTGATGCCGATCTTTCTGATATTGAAATCCCTGATGTTCCTGGAGGAGCAGAAGCGTTTGAACTCGCAGCAAAATTTTGTTATGGAATTAATTTTGAAATAGGGACAGAAAATATTGCCACTCTCAGATGTGTTGCTGAGTATCTTGAGATGACAGAGGACTATGCAATTGGAAACCTGGTCGGAAGAACCGAAGCCTATTTGACTGAAGTGGCACTAAAAAGTTTAGGAGGGGCAGTGTCCATTTTGTATTCGACAGAACACCTCCTTCCCATAGCGGAGAAAGTAAAATTGGTGAACCGATGTATAGATGCAATAGCATTTATAGCCTCTAAAGAAAGCCACTTTAGAATTTCAGGTAGAGCAGAGAGTGCCAGTGATGGTGCGTATTCTTCTTCTTCTCACTCAAAACCCATAGATGATTGGTGGGCTGAAGATTTAACTGTCCTAAGAATTGATATCTTCCAAAGGGTTCTGATTGCAATGATGGCAAGGGGGTTTAAACAATATGCTCTTGGTCCAATACTAATGCTTTATGCCCAAAAATCACTTCGAGGTTTGGTGAGATCTCACCCCATAGAATGATTTTCTTTAATTGAATGGTGGGTGAATATAAACCTTAATTATTATTTTTTTCAGGAAATGTTTAACAAGGGAAGGAAAACAATTGAGCCAAAACAAGAACATGAGAAGAGAGTTGTTTTAGAAACAATAGCTAGTCTTCTACCAAGGGAGAAGAATGCCATGTCAGTTAGCTTCCTTTCGATGCTCCTTCGAGCTGCCATATATCTTGAGACAACGGTTGCTTGCAGGCTCGACTTGGAGAAGAGAATGGGCCTCCAACTTGAACAGGCAGTTTTAGATGACTTGTTGATTCCATCCTTTTTCTATACCGGGGAAACATTATTTGATGTTGACACTGTGCAAAGGATCATGATGAATTACCTCGAGTGTGAAGAGTTGGGAAATCATACTGGGGGCTACAATGCAGATGAAGAGTATGTTTTGCCGCCCCAAAATGGAATGGAGCGGATTGGGAAGCTAATGGAGAGTTACCTTGCTGAAATAGCTTCTGATCGTAACTTAACTGTTTTGAAGTTCATTAGTCTTGCTGAATGTATGCCAGAACAATCAAGGGCAACAGAGGATGGGATGTATCGAGCCATAGATATCTACTTGAAGGTGAAATCTCTTATTAGTACAATCTTTGGTTTCTATTTTCTAACATCGGATGTGTTATGTGTAAATGCTTACATATACAAATAAAAAATAAGTTGTCTCTTAACGACACTATTTTACCATTTTAAAATGTAAAATTTTATTTAATAATTTTAAATATTCAATTTAAAAAAAATGAGTGCATAATATTGTTGAATATATTTATATAAAAAAAACTATCAAAAAAATTTCATTAAGAGGTACCTCTTAATTATTAAGATTTCATTTTTTGTCTTACCGATTAAGAGGCATTCAGAGGTAACAAAAAAAACAACATCATGCCTCTTAGTGAATAAGAGATAATCCATTAAGAGGCAATCAGATATAAACAAACAACACCTTATGTACTAGACTAAACTATTTTATGCTTCAGAACAAATTCTGATTAAGGTACATCTAATTTAAAACATTAATATCAGTAATCTTGATTGGAATTTATGTTTTCCACTACCCTGTGTATCATCTAACATCTGCTTCTGTTTTGGGAAATTGTTCTGATGTCTCTTGGAGCAATTTCTCTGGCAATTCTATTTACTTTTTATAGACCTCTTCAGGGCAAACCTTTGCAGATCATGCTTTGTTCGATACCCTGATGATGTCTCATATTGATTACTTGATTTTGTACTGGCTAAATATATTGTTATGGACTCTTCCTACTAAAAATTCATAACTTTAAAAGAAACTCCAATATTAACTTAAAGTACATCTCATTTTCACTAATAAGTAACAGCATTAACTCTTGATCGTGTCCATGAAAATAATCAGTTGTCCTTTTTTCTTTTTTAATTCACAGGCTCATCCTGCTTTAAGTGACATGCAGAGGAAGAAAATCTGCAGTGTGATGGACTGCCAAAAGTTGTCTCGTGAGGCCTGTGGTCATGCTGCTCAAAATGATCGGCTACCTGTTCAAACTGTTATTCAAGTACTTTACTATGAGCAGCAGCGCCTTCGAGAGGTCATGGATGGCAGTCTTACAACTGGAGAATCCCCCGCTGCTCTTGCCCCTAGAGGGAATTTATACTCCACAGATATACGCCCAGTACCTGATGACTTCTCTAGTTTACGAAAAGAAAATCAGGTTCTGAAATTAGAGTTGTCGAAAATGAAAATGCAACTAAATGAAGTCAAGAAACCAACAGATAGATCGTCACCAAACACTCCATTGGTAATCAATTATCCATCTGCTGATAAAACTCCTTTGCCCCGAAAGTCTTTCATTAACTCGGTGTCCAAAAAGCTTGGGCGACTTAATCTATTCGCTCGTGCTGATGGAACCACACCTACTACAAAAGGCCGGAATAAACCCAGTAAAGATAGGAGGCATTCCATATCTTGAGGTACTGATATGTCCTGAGCTGTGTTCGCAGTTACTCAAGTTTCTCACATATTTTCTTCATAGCTTTGTTTGATGGCTTGAACAAGAGAATTACGAGTTAGTGTGTTAAATTGTAGTATGTTGTATGTAAATTGCTTTCCTAATTCTATTATTCTCTTCTTATGATTATTATATAAAAAAAAAAGGGCCTGAAATTGTGAAGAAACATGAGTGTATATTGAGTTTCCCCTCTTTTACTGATGAGACATATCTAGCACTATATATGTCAAGCTACAAGAGAGCTTCTGGGAATTGAAGTTTGAAGTGCAGTTCCTGATAAGAGAGGAGTATGTGGGGTCTGTATTTGAATGATGAATCCTTTTTGGAACAGAATGACTTGAAGAAAGCAACAAAAATCAAGGGATAGGCTAGCATTGGTGTAAAATTATTCATCTTTTAAACAAATCATAGAAGAACCTAAAAAAAGCATGTTAAATAATGGAGGTTTCATAATCATTTTCAACTTAAGAGACAAATAACAATATTAAGAACAAAACTTGTTCTCATACTTTTCAATAGGGTAACCTAGTTTATATAGAAGTGGAATCTAATGTCATTTTGGTGGCCGACAGGCATATAAGCTCTATGCTCTATTGGTCTAAAAAATAATCAAAATGGTTGGTGTAAAATTAAGAATATCGAAGGGATTAGGATCATTGAGCAACCAAATATTTATATATATATATATATATATATATATATATATATATATATATATATATATATATATATATATATAATCATGAATGTTAACACAAACTTTTCTAGATCAGATTCCTCCCACTTGCTGTGATTGATGATATGATAAGCATAAGATATCAAATTAGGATCTAATATTAATACACTAATTGACTTGACATTAATAAAAAGAATAATAATTAACAAGCTAGGAAACCTACGGATGACTTAGTAGTACTGATGATGATGTATCAAATCAAGCCATCAACAGATTGATGATTCAATCTTCGGAGGTGGGACAATATTAGACTGATGAGATCCAGAATATATTAATGTCTGAGTTAATTTAGTAATTTTGTCTGCTAACCATTAACTCAAGCATATTTTCATGGCTTGGAAAAATGGGAATTACTAGTGAGCAAATATGTCTAATGGATCGATCAATATTCAATGAAACATATCTCAGTTTTCATAGATTGAATGGGTTTCAAAAGCCTGGGAATCAAGCAATCTTCACACAAGACTCTGAAACAAGCTCAACAAAAGATCAAGCTCCACACACAACAACATTAATTACAGAATCGGTTCAGTTCATTCATAGGTAGATTAAAGTCTAAACATCTCATCATACAAACTAACTTGTACTCAAGTTTTATATGTTTAAGTAATGTTCATACTTAGAACTTGGAATAGCCAAGGGGGTTGTTCATGTACTCTATCTTGTCTCACTTGTTCTTTGATATCGGAATTACTTCTTCTTCCATTCAAAAAACTCAGGTTAGAGTTCGGTACCTCAACAAGTCCCCAATTGTGTGCAGTTACTTCTTTTCTTCTATCTTGGATTGTATGGATACCGGAGTTTGTCCTCTTTATCCGGCTAGAGCCACTGGAAGAAGAAGAAAAGCTGAGTCCAGAATCTGAAGTCAGCGGTGTCTCGTCTATTTTCCTTCTCCGGCAGTAACTCGAGGGGCCTAATGTCAGCTCAATCTCACCCTCTTCTAAGTCCGCGGTATTTTCTTCAGCAGGCTGTTCCAAATCAAGTTTCTGCCCAGGCTGTTCATGCATATCATCAATATTTAGATAGTTATGAAAACTATTTTCTTTTTTCGACTTGGTCCATTTGTCTTGATTGATCCGCCTATTTCCTCTGTCGCTTGAGATGTTCTTCATAAGCATCTTCTGGATTTCGTATAGGCGATGAAGTTCATAGACCTGCAATAACATTAATATTAATACTCATTTGGATTCAGTACTATCCTAATCCTCGTATATTTAACAAATATAATCAACTCAACTTAATTCAACGCCTTTTATGCCAAACTAATTGGGGTAGACTGACAATCAATACGAATTAAAGTGTTAAAAATTAAGACAAGAAAAATAAAAAAGATGTACTTGGAAATTACGATATATAGAAGAAAAATACCTGCTTTCTGAACATTTCTTCGTGCTTCAACATGGCCATCTTCATGTATTCCTTATCACAAGGATTCAGAAACTTCTCCATTTTAACTAAATTTATGGGTAGCCTTCTTGCACAAGCTGTGTCCAAGAAATAAATGCCCAAAACCGCAGTTAAGGGTCGTCCATGGCATATGTGTATATGTATGTATATATCCAGTCAAAGAATGTATATATGCAGGTATCACCTATATATATAGCTGCAGAATTAATGAATCAGAAATGGGGTAATAAAGTGAGAATAAAGCATGAGCAAAATCAGCTGAGTGCTTGAGGAACACAATATACATGTACTGATAAAACATTTTGTTTTTTTGTTAGTATTCCTCCATTCATATTCAGTCAGTCATTATCTATACATGTACATTTGGGCCACAAGGATAGTCTTCCATACATATCAAATATCTCATATATAATTAACATGTCATCATTTCATTTTCATCAGCACAATAATGCTTTCACATTAAACTTAGATACTACTTTACCCAGATATATGTCATCGATCTTTTAGTCTGTTCTACTTATGTAACCAGATCTGCAGATAGATAGATATTTTTCTTGTGGCCTAGCTTTTTTATTAAATCATATATATATATATATATATATATATATATATATGTGTATTTTCACATCGAATAAAACTTCATACATGAATTATTTATAAGAACATAAAATTACATGTAGCTAATTTCTGTGATCGAGCGATCAATAAAAGCACTTTAATTACTTTGAGAGAATCCATGCAATAAATACAACTTGATAAACGGTTTGTATTATGGAAGAACATGAATGAAAACTTATTTATGTAAATATGGACTTATGAATCATACTACAAAAAGATCATAAAGATATATATAAACTAGTACATGACTATATATATATATATATATTCACATGTTTTTTATCAGCTAATTAAACAGTAAATTTTAAGCAAACAAATTAATATTTTCCTAAATTCTACACTATATATATATAAGATCAGAATGAAAGTTAATTCAGACCTGTAAGAGTTTCATGCACTGATGAAGATCACAAAGTACTTGTGTTGAAGAAGAAAAGGCAGGAAAAAGAAGGGAAGAGCAAAATGCTTAAATAAATTAAAAAGCCCAAAATAGGGTTTGTTTGATATTAGAGCAACATCTTACTCTCCTTACATTCCCCTCTCAGTATATATAGTGGAGTATTCCTATTGAAGAAGAATTTAAGATTCTCTTTTCTCACACAGAAATCAAAGCACATTAATGTTTCATTTTCAGGACGTTCGAGTCATATACCAAAACAAATCCCACTGCACTAGCCAATGCGATTCAAGTTTTGTGAAATAGATGCATCAGACAACTCCAGCACTCCACATATACTAATATTCCCTCCGTTCCTTAATATAGGTCGTTTTAGGATTATGCACAAGCATTAAGGTAATGATTATATAGCATTAACTATAATATCAATTGTCTATATTACCCTTGTATTGGAATATTACCCTTGTATTGGAATAAGAGATTGTTATTTATTAGACAAAAAATAGTGAGAGGACCAAAATTGCATTTAATATTTGGGGTAATATTGAAAATTAAGCAATTAATGCTTACTTGAAATTCTAAAACGACTTATATTAAGGAGCAAAAACATTTCTCTAAAACGACCTATATTAAAAAATGGAGGGAGTATTACTCTCTCTCTCTCTATATATATATATATAATTTAAAAATAATATGGACAGATGTATTGTGGATCAGGACTGTAGCTAGAGAATTAATCATCAAAATAACAGCTTAGCCTGTCGAAGTGAATCACATGCACACCAAAGAATTGTCTAATAAATTGAACAGTTGTCTCAATAATTTACATATATACATGTAAATACATTAAAAAAAAGAAGGGGAGGAGAGGGGCACTAAGGTGGCATCAGCTGACAAATAGATCTAGACCGTACCTTTAATGTGGGTGCCTCTCGGAACAGCCCAAAACTCATCAGAAGATCTTAATTATATGCAACATTTTAGATGCTGGATTTAGTAGTACTGTACAGAGAGAACTAGAAAAGTAATATAATTAAGGATCCATCAAGGGTGGAATTTTTATTTAATTTTATTCATATACCAAACTGTAAGATGAGGCTTACTTGGTTGGATTTGATCATCCACACCTATTAATGTAATTATTTTTTATGGCCATTAAATGAACCATGTGGCTTCACTATTAGTCTTTAAAGGAGTTCCAATCTTTTGTTTATATCACTTGACGGCCCATATGAATATTGTACCTAAATAAGTTAAAAAATTTATGAAGATTATGTATATGTCAGAAATTAAATGAGCATATATATATATATATATATACACGTACAAGAAGCCATATGGATAGATAGACCTCCATTATTTTGGGAGGAGTTGGAACTGTATAGTTTGTCTTTGTTTTGTTGTATGCAGACAGAAAGAACCAATATCATTAAAATCAATCTGAGGAAAAGAGTGAAATAAATTAATTTCCAACTGACATTAACTATATCCAGAAACTACAAAAGTAGATTTAAGGATTTTAGAAAAAATTAAAGAAAGAAAATTGAAGTAAAAGGAAATTGAAATTCATATACATGATAAAAGATTTTATAAGATCGACCGTAAATAATTTATATATTTAAAGTCAAAATAGTTTTATTTTCACATAATAATTTAATTATATAAACACAAAAAACATGTAAAAATAAATAAAATTATATAACTTCATGATATGCGCGTACCCGGTAGTATTCATCTATTTATAAATGTCAAAATATATTTGTATGTACATATGCTGATAGCACATGCATGTGAGTATATACCGGAGTACAATAGTACAAGGGTAATGTGTCGTGCCTAATGTATATTCATACATTTTTTGTATTGAATCCAACACATAACCCTAGAGAACCCCCCAAAAAATATGAGAACGAGAGACGGAGAGAGAAAGAGACATGGAAGCACGCTTTGCCGTGCAAGCAGGAGCATAAGTATGGGGTTGTGGGTCCATCGGGGATTGCCCAAAAGGCTGTGCCATGGGCCTGATTGCAATATATATATATATATATTTGGCCCCACCCATGCATATATTGCACCACGGCCCTTATAATGAAAAGAAAAGAAGATGTCCAGTTAGTTGATGAATAAAGGAAAGGAGGAGCCAAGGGTGTTCAAATAAATATCTCTTCACTGTTTCTTTTAAGAAAAAATACTGCAGAATTAATCAGATCGATGGAGAAGTTAACTACAGACATTTTATATTGTGCCTGTAAACTATAACTACTACTAGTACAATGGGTTCTCTTCTCTACCAGTCAACTCAACATTCATAAAGTGCTACAATTTTATCTATGTTTATATGTTACTATATGGGTTATATATTGGGTTCAATTTTGGACATTATATATATATATATATATGTATGTGTTAATTATTACCATCGTCTTTATAAAGATAGTTGCCTCTTAAATACTAGTAACTCGTAAATTAAAGAAAATTATTTTAATTGTTCATTGGATCAGGAGCTTAATTTAATGACACATACTGTATTGAATCCTGCAGATAAGTTAACAACATTTTTATTCTTTAGGGTATCGGGCCATACGTTTCTGCAATTAATTGTTTTTTTTCTGGGAATGATAGATCACGGGTGGAGTACTACTATTAGTATGAAACTATAGTATTTTGAAGGTGACTAACTACTCATGATTAACTTAATTAATCTTGATAATGACCTTAATGATGACAAACATGGTTAATCTCGAATCTTAATTACTCCACTTCACATATGTTTTTGTTGTTTATGTTAAAATATATAAGACATATTTATATACGCATCTAAATTGTATATCTAATGATATTATATAAAATATTTATTTCTTCTCTCAATAATACTTTTTATCCCCTCATTTATTATAATTTTACATTTTTAAGTGTCTTTGAAATATACAGTTTGAATATATATACATAGATTTTGTTAGAATATTAGGAAACTGAATATTCTCCATTCAATTGTATTTATGTATATCCTTATTTAGGGGCTTAGTTAGTGGTTATATTAGCAAGAATCATGGTTAATTTGGTTATTAATATGGATTGTAAGTTTGGTCAAGAGGGAGAGGAAAGACAGATTCTTTCATGGTATCAGAGCAGTAAGGCAATTCTTTCAAAACCTTTCTCTTCTCTTCCGCTGCTTCATCTCTAGATATTGTCCACCCTTGCTTCGGAAAACAATGACCTCCTCCAAATCTTCTTTTCACCCTGCTCTTGCCGTTTCCAATATCAAAAATAACATTTCCATTACTCTCGAATTGGAAAATGTTCAATATGGTACGTGGGCAGAATTGTTTAAGGTTCACGCTAAATCACATCGTGTCCTTCATCACATCATCCCTCCGGCAAAAGGCAAGGAGAAGGTGCCTACCACGGATGATGAGATTGAGTTATGGGCAACTCTCGATGCGACGGTGCTTGGGTGGATTTACGCCACGATTTCCACCGATCTCCTTCACACCATTCTAGAACCTGATTGTACGGCCATGGAAGCTTGGAATAGACTGCGTGACATATTTCAAGATAATAAAAATTCACGAGTCGTCACTCTTGAGCAAGACTTTTCTCGCACGGTCATGGAAGATTTTCCCACGGCGTCCGCTTATTGTCAACGCCTCAAGGAGCTATCCGACCAACTCAAAAATGTCGGGGCGCCGGTCACTAATGAACGCCTAGTTCTTCAATTGGTGGCAGGCCTCGCCGACGCCTATAATGGAGTCGCAACGTTGATCCGTCAAAGCAATCCTCTGCCTCTTTTCTATCAAGCTCGGTCAATGGTCACTCTTGAAGAGGCCGAATTGAATAAGAAAGCTTCTACTACGGGCGCGGCCATGGTTGCTCGTGATAACACCGAGTCGGACATTTTTTTCGACAACTCACTCTCCACTGCTCATAACAATGGTGGAAAGGGTCACAATCGACATACAGGGAAACCTCGGGGCCGGTGGCATTTCTGGTAGTCGAAACAGTGGGAAAGGTGGCGGCCGCGGCGGTGGTCAAAATTTAGGGGGTCGAGGTGGTGGACCGCCCTCCTCCGGCCCGCATCCACCATGGGCGCATCCTCCCTGGAATAGCAACGCTGGTGCACAACAGCAGTAGGGATGGAATTGGCCGTGGGCCATACCACCCTCCCCGTACCCTTCTATTCCTCCAAATTGGGCCAAACCCAATTTTACTCCAGCAAGGCAGCAGTCTGGTATTCTTGGACCCAAGCCTCACCAGGCATATTCAGCAACTGGCTCACCTTCTCCAACGAATATCGAGGCTGCAATGAATACTCTTGGACTTAATCCGCCCGACGCCAATTGGTACATGGACACCGGTGCCACATCCCACATGACATCTGCGTCAGGTAATCTCACGTCCTATTTCAATTCGAGCAATAATACTGAAATTGTAGTTGGTAATGGTCATTCGATTCCTATTCATGGTTTCGGGCATACACAGTTATCCCCACCTAACCCCCCCTTGGTTTTAAAATCCGTCCTCCATGCCCCACAAATCATTAAAAACCTTGTGTCAGTTAGAAAATTTACAACTGATAACTCCGTTACTGTTGAATTTGATCCTTTTGGTTTATTTGTGAAGGATTTCCAGACGGGGACGCGTCTAATGAGATGTGAGAGCCGGGGCCAACTTTATCCCATCACCACTCCAAATCCCAGTCCAGCCGTCCCATCCACCTTTGCTGCCATTTCTCCAACTCTTTGGCATGACCGATTAGGACATCCAGGGGCACCTATTTTTAATTATCTTAGGCAAAATAAATTAATCAAGTGTGATCGACGACTTAGTTCTAATGTTTGTCATGCTTGTTCTCTAGGAAAACATGTTAAGTTACCATTTGTTGCTTCTATTTCGTACACTTTGCTGCCATTTGATATTATTCATAGTGACCTTTGGACATCTCCTGTTTTGAGTTCTTCGGGCCATCGCTATTATATGCTTTTGTTGGATGATTATTCTAATTTTTTATGGACATTCCCTTTGTCTAGAAAATCTGATGTTTATTCCACATTTTTGGCTTTTCGTGCATACGTCCGTACTCAATTTGAAAGGGACATCAAAAACATACAATGTGATAATGGCAAGGAGTTTGATAATAAACCTTTTTGGGACTTTTGTCAAAATAATGGTTTATCGTTTCGCCTTTCTTGTCCTCATACATCCTCTCAAAATGGGAAAGCTGAGCGAAAAATTCGAACCATTAACAACATTGTGCGTACATTACTTGCCCATTCCTCCCTTCCATCTTCATTTTGGCATCACGCGTTACAAATGGAAACATATCTCCTTAACATCCTTCCTAGCAAAAATTTAGCCTACCAATCTCCACTAAAAATCCTATATCAAAAAGACCCAACTTACACTCACCTAAAAGTGTTCGGTTGTTTATGCTATCCCCTCTTTCCTTCAACCACCATAAATAAACTCCAAGCACGTTCCACTCCATGTGTTTTTTCAGGTTACCCGTCGAATCATCGTGGTTACAAATGTTATGATTTGTCCTCTCGTAAAATCATTATTAGTCGTCACGTTTTATTTGATGAAACTCAGTTCCCTTATTCCACGTTCAACTCGGCCCCTACTCATTCCTATGAGTTCCTGGATTCTAACCCACCTCCTTATATGATTGCCCAATGGACCCAGCCGCTCCAGTCTCCTTTGGCCCCATCGCCGAGTCCTTCTTCCAGCCCCCCCACTGCGCGCGTAATTTCCCAACACCAGCCAGCTCCAATAAATTCCCAGCCCACTCCTTTTCCCAATACACGTCCAGTTACGCGTAGTCAACACGGAATTTTTAAACCGACAAAACAGTTTAATCTCCATGTAAACACTATTAAATCACCCCTACCCCGTAACCCTGTGTCGGCTCTTTCTGACCCGAATTGGAAGATGGCTATGACTGATGAATTTAATGCTCTTATTGATAATAGGACGTGGGAGTTGGTGCCCCGTCCAGCTGGTGTTAATATAATTCGCTCTATGTGGATATTCACTCATAAAGAAAAATCTGACGGTTCTTTTGAGAGGCATAAAGCCCGTCTTGTAGGTGATGGAAAGACTCAACAGGTTGGTGTTGATTGTGGAGAGACTTTTAGTCCGGTTGTCAAACCAGCGACTATACGAACAGTGCTTAGTCTGTCTCTTTCTAAGGCATGGTCCATCCACCAGCTTGACGTGAAAAATGCGTTCTTACATGGGGACCTTAAAGAAACAGTATACATGCATCAGCCCTTGGGTTTTCGGAACCGGGATTTTTCGAATCATGTTTGTTTGTTGAAGAAGTCTTTGTATGGGTTAAAACAAGCTCCTAGGGCCTGGTACAAAAGATTTGCCGACTATGTTTCTTCTCTTGGATTCTCTCACAGCCAGTCGGATCACTCCCTCTTTATCTTTCGTCGCGGTAATGATATGGCTTACATTTTGTTATATGTGGATGATATTATCTTGACAACTTCCTCCGATACTCTCCGCAAGTCTATTATCTCTATGCTTAGTTCGGAATTTGCTATGAAGGACTTGGGGCCTCTAAGCTATTTCTTAGGTATTGTCGTCACACGTCATCAGGGCGGTCTATTTCTTTCGCAACGCAAGTATGCCGCTGAAATTATTGAACGAGCCGGAATGTCCTCTTGTAAACCTTCTTCGACTCCGGTTGACACCAAACCTAAGCTCGGCGCCAATGCTAGTCAGCCTTACACGGATCCATCTCACTATCGCAGTCTTGCCGGGGCTCTTCAGTATCTTACATTTACGCGGCCTGATATAACATATGCGGTACAACAAGTGTGTCTCTTCATGCATGATCCCCGGGACGAACACATGAATGCGCTTAAACGCATTGTGAAATACATCCATGGGACGCTCGATCATGGTCTTCATCTTTATCCTTCTTCGCCATCCACTCTTATTTCATACACGGATGCTGATTGGGGTGGCTGTCCGGATACGCGCCGAACGACTTCGGGATATTGTGTGTTTCTTGGTGATAATTTGGTCTCATGGTCTGCCAAACGTCAAGCTACATTGTCACGTTCTAGTGCAGAGGCCGAATATAGGGGAGTCGCAAATGTCGTTTCGGAGTCCTGTTGGTTGCGAAATTTATTGTTAGAACTTCATTGCCCGATTCAAAAGGCAACCTTGGTCTATTGTGATAATGTGAGCGCAATTTATTTATCCGGAAATCCTGTGCCACATCAACGCACAAAACATATAGAGATGGACATTCACTTTGTTCGGGAGAAAGTTGCGCACGACCACATACGAGTCCTCCACGTCCCATCCCGTTATCAAATTGCCGACATTTTTACAAAGGGTCTTCCTTTGGTATTATTCGAAGATTTTCGGGACAGTCTCAGTGTACGTAAACCTCCCGTTTCGACTGCGGGGGAGTGTTAGAATATTAGGAAACTGAATATTCTCCATTCAATTGTATTTATGTATATCCTTATTTAGGGGCTTAGTTAGTGGTTATATTAGCAAGAATCATGGTTAATTTGATTATTAATATGGATTGTAAGTTTGGTCAAGAGGGAGAGGAAAGACAGATTCTTTCAGATTTATTATAAAATATATATATCAACTACTCGCACTATTCTTTATCTACATCTGATGCTATGGGCTATAGCTTTGTTTTGCTACCCCACAGGTTTAGGGGAATATTAATTGTATATGAGCAGCTCACACGCACAGCCTCAGACTTGAAGGGACAAATCAGAGCTAGAGAGCTAGGAATTGAAAAAAAGAAAAAGAAAAAGAAAAAAGGAATCTAATGATGGATATACATATCCTTGTCGACAACCAAATAATTTCCATAGATGTATCCGGACATGCTCTCCTCCGTTACACATTTTTTTTTTATTTTATTCAATACATTAATTATTTAATTTTAATAATTTTTATTAATAATAATTAAATTATATTATTTGATAGTTAATGATATTTATATTAAAACTACAAAAAATTAGAATATTTATATAAATATTTTCTCCATTAAAAGTCAAAAAAAAATCATCCATGAAAAATTTAAATATTCATCAAATAGAAAAAATGTTAGATTACTTTTATTTTTGAAACAATTATGATATTCAATATAATAAATTAGTTGGTCAATATTAATTTTAATTATATTATTCATAATTATAAAAATATGATGAATTAGATAGAATTAGATGGATGATGTAATGGAGGAGATCCAAATCCAAATCCGATGTATTCCCTCCGTTTTCTTAAAAAAATCTCATTTACAAAAATTTATATATTTTAAATATATATTTGTTTTATTTGTACCCGTAAAATTTATTAATTATTTAGTTATATAAATAGTAACAATAATGTAATTATGAAGGTAAATTTAGTAATATTGTTTTTCCATTAATATTGTTAAGATCAGCAGAAATGAAATTTTAAATTTTAACAGAATGGAAACAAGCGAGACTGAAGAAATATTACATAATTTGCATGGGAGTGGGACAATAATTGGCTGGGGTGCTTGTCCCCTTACTAACCCTATAGTAGTCAACTAAGTCAAGACTAAAGCTGCAGATTCTCTTCTTTGTCATGGTTCAACTTGCCCACGCATATATATTTATATGAAACTTATTTTTACTGTTAAAATTTAATCTAAATTTTAATTTAGAAGTGAATTTAAAATTGTTGAATATATATATTTATATATATTCAAAATAATGTAAAATACAATCAAGGTACAACTAATACTTAACAAGCTTGAATGGGCTGGTTTTCGACCTGTCCAGCAGACTTCTCTCCTTGTTTTAGTTTACAATTTTTAATAAATTATAATTTACTTGACGACAATTTACATATTAGTACACGAAACTCTTGTATGGGTATTTTAGCCCAGGCCTGGTGCTGCTTTTTCCTTTGATATTTCCTTGTTCGGCTTTATAGTTACAAACTATAGAAAGTACTTGTATTAAAAATATAATTCTGATTCGGCCCATTTAATGTCTTTAAGGGCCCATTATACTGAAGTGAGAAAAAGAATTCAGATTCGGCCCATTAATGTATTTTAAGCTTGTTTATGTGGAAAAAGGATAATTACCAATCCGTAGTAACTAGTGAGTAGACCTGGCAAAACGGCCCAAGGCCCGCACAGACTAATAATAAATAACGGAACCAGGTCATGCGTAAACGCACTGACAAGATATTCCGACAGAATAATAAATAATGTAACTAGGTCTGGCGTAATCGCACAGACATGATATTCCGACAGAATAATAGATAATGGAATCAGGTTCGGCGTAAACGCACAGACAGGATATTCCGACAGAATTATAAATAATAGAACCAGGTCCGGCGTAAGCGCACAGACAGGATGTTCCAACAGAATAATAAAGAATGAAATAACATAAGAATTTCACCGGGTAGCCCGCGTATACAGGTTATTCCAACAGAATAATAAATAATTGAATAACAGAAGTTCTATTCATGAATACAAAAGAAATAATACCCCTTACCTTAAGAAGAAGAATACTGGATATATGACTAGTGCAGTAGCAGAATACTTTTCTTCTTTCTCTCTATAACTTCTCTCTCTAGAGTTTCAGTGAATTCGTAAGAAATAATGAAGGAATGAGCTTCTATTTATAGGAGAATGGACTGAATAGTAACTAATTCATGAACGGTCCAGATTGATTTACTTTTAAACGGACGGTCCATATTGATTTATTATGCAGTATTAATAAAATATAATATATTCTATTTATAATATAATAAAACGAATAATTTTATAAAAGTATTCTGTTTTATTTAAAAAGATTTTACTATGCAAAATACTATGCATAATAGAATATAATATATTCTATTTATAGTATAATAAAACAGATAACTTTATAAAAGTATTCTGTTTTATATAAAAAACTTTTCTGTTTTATTACATTAATAATACTAATAAAATAAAATTTATCACCATTATTATAATTCATCATATTAATCGACCAGGTCGTTCCCAGGAAAGAAGGAGTTTTTCAATAAGGATTTCTCCCTATTGGCGCACAATTAGGTGACCAAACCTCTCCTTGACAGAACTTTTAGACATAGTTAATTTTACAAATAATAATATTAATAACTTTATTATCTCAATTATTGATTTAATAATATATAAAATATTGATAATAATTGAATCAAATAATGTGAGATACTATGCAGTAATTACTGTAGCAATAATTGAACAAAACTGAGTGACTTCTCACGTAAGCATCAATAATCAATGTAAGACCCCGAATTTTATGAAATAAAAGTATGCAATTTTTCTTATAATTACTATTCAGTAAATAGTTAAATTGATAAAAGTTTAAAGTTATGGGTGAAATATGAATTTTTTTTTTTAAAATAAGCAAGTGGTTATAAAATAATCATTGTTTGTCGGGGAATATTCGTTTGGTCGTGGAATATTCTTTCTGTCGGAGAATATTCGTACGACGGCGCAGCTATTTGTGGGCCCCATAACGAATAACTGTCGGGTGAAGGAAAACGACAAATTTGAGTTTTTACAAATAAAGGCGTAGTTGTTACCGTTAACACTGTTGGAATACCCCGTGGTTAAAATACAGTAATACGCGTTATTGCACAGTAGCACACGGTATTGCATAGTATTTTTGAAATTATTGATTCTTACGTAAGAAGGCACTACTCAATAATTGTTACAGTAATTACTGTTCAATATTTTATTTTATTGATTCAATAATTGTTGCGTTGATATTTTATATTATTGTTGTTTCAATAATTGTTGCTGCACAGTATTTTCCTTTATCAGATCAATAATTCATATTATTTGAATAATATTATTAGATAACATTATTGTCAATGTCTAGAAAGTTCTGTCTAAGGAGAGGTTTGGTCATCTAATTGCGCGCCAGTAAGGAGAAATTCTTATTGGAAAGCCCCCTCTTTCCTGGGAACGGCCTGGTTGTCATAAATGTGATTCTGTAATATTATTTGTGAATAATTAATTATTGATTCATATGATAAGGAAATATTTATATTATGTGGATATAAATGAGGGATATATTTTTGTGGTTAAAAATGAAGGAGTTAATGTTGAGGTTTTTATCAGTATTTTTGTCGGAATGGAGGTATTAAAAATCAGGGTTTTTGAGATATTTTGCGGGGGTTATAACTTTTAATCCGACCGTTGGATCGTGGTAATTTTTGGATATGTTATACATATATAAGTTGAGTATATGTCCATAAATTTTGAACCGTTAAAAATGAACGTATGATTTGTTATGAATTTTAAGAGGTGGCTGATTCGGAAATTAGGTTATAAATTATTTTGGTGGAAAATTCTAGAATTGGTGGGCCCCACTTGTGGTTGGTGAAGAAATGTGCTGAATTATATTTCAAATGTGGTGGGTGGGAATAGTAGCAGGTAAAGCCATCAGGTTGCAGGTCAAACCTACCAAAATTTTCCTATAAATAGAGGGCTAAGTTAGAATTGAAAATCACACCAGAAACATAAGTTTTCTCTCTTTCTCTCTCTAGATTATTGAGTATATTTTGTGAGTATTTAGATACTCTGTGAGTTTCTATTCATCAGTGCAAGTTTCCTTCAGCCTTATACCGATCAGAAGTACT
The DNA here is from genome assembly GCA_016801055.1 of Panax notoginseng. NCBI lineage: Eukaryota > Viridiplantae > Streptophyta > Magnoliopsida > Apiales > Araliaceae > Panax > Panax notoginseng. The sequence continues at coordinate 41,061,142 of CM029013.1, read as the reverse complement.
GCTCTTTTGAGGTAAGGGATAGTAAGGGATAGTAATGGATTTTAAGGGTTGTTATGATTTTCAGTTTCGTAATTTTTCTGATCTTCAAAAATTCTGGAAAAATTTGAAATGATATTTTGATGAGTTTTCTTGATTGTGTCCAAAAATGGTGATTTTTGGATGTATAGATTGAGAGTTATGAATTTTATGAGAAAAGACTATTTTAGAAGTAACAGCTTATAATTCCTTGTGGTTAACTCCAAAATTGATGAAATTTTTATTGGGAATACATGTATATGATAGAAGTATACTCTGTAAATTTCAGAATTTTTAGACAAAAGTACAATTTTTGATAAATGTCTAAATATTCGGCTATTTTGGCCATATGAAAAATAGTAAATGACTTTTAAAAATTCTGAGAAAAATATATGTTCACTATGGGACTATATTATGCTAAATTCCAGAAAAGAAATATTTTTGGAACGGATTTGGTATTTTTCATGAAAATGGTCTAGTTATGAGTAAATGAATTAAATATGTTTTGTGAAGAAAGAAAATTGGAAAATAGGATTTTATGGCTTGAGAATCCTATATGAGGTATATGCAGATTTTTGATGAGGGTTTTGGTTATTGATGATGAAATTGTAAGAGTTGGCATTTTATGATGATTAAATGCATTAATTAGTAAAGTGTAAACAATTAAAATAAATTGTTTATAAATTTAAGTAATGTTATTCTTTCAATATCATTATACAGAAATATTGGTATGTATTTTATTGTGGAATTTCTATCTTTTGTGTCGGGGTTACTATTCATGAGTTACTATTCACGAGTTACTATTCACGATAAAAATTGGTTTCTTTTTCTAACCAAATTATAGTTGATTTATGAATATTACTCTTGAGATTAAATCTATATGTTGATTATATTGATTTTATTATCATATATAACATTTTTATAACCCTAATGATGATATTTCTCTTTGACTTGAGTGTAAAGATGGGTAGATTTTTGGTATGATCATGACTATGGGTTCTCTTTGGCCAGTAGTGCAAAGTTGAATTGTTGACTGGTATGATCATGACCATTGAATTTATAATTGAATATCTTTAGCTTAAGTGCAAAGGTGAAATGATCAACATGGTTATAATTATTGTTTATATAAATTATTAAATGATTATATATTCTTTGAGGTATTAATATATTTGGCATGTAGTGCAAATATGAATTGTTGAGGAATATCTTTGGCCTGTAGTGCAAAGATGAATTGTAGATGAATATCTTTGGCCTGTAGTGCAAAGATGGTCTGTTGATGAATATCTTTGGCCCGTAGTGCAAAGATGACCTGTTGTTGAATATCTTTGGCCAGTAATGTAAAGATGAACTGTTGACGAATATCTTTGGCCTGTAGTGCAAAGATGACTTGTTGATGAATATCTTTGCCCCGTAGTGCAAAGATGAAGTTATTAGTATGATTATGAACAGGAACTGTGATTTGGTATAACCATGATGTTTGATGTTTCAGGTGATGAAAATTATCTTCGTCCTAGATGAGAAGAGGAATTTAGAACTACAGTTATGATTATGAGTTATTCATATGATTGTGGACCAGAATTGTTGATTGATGTTACAGGGATAAAACATTGTTGGTGGATTTTTAACATGGAGAAAATAATAGACTTTATAGTCTATTTGACTCTTCTAATGGATTGCTCGTTCCGCTGCAACTATGGTTGAAATTTTTATCATTTACCATATATTCTAAATCTCTGATTTATTATTGATGAAGGCTATTGATAATTTAATTATCTTTAGTCATGATATTCTTTGCTGAGCTAGTTGTGCTCACCCTTTTGCTTCACAATTCCTTTCAGGTAATAAGAGTGTAGCTGGGTCGAGCGAGGGTAACGAGAAAATAGAACGGTGGTCTCTAGCTGTGGATGTTCTCCCGAAGCAGTATAGAAAAGTTCATTTAGTAGTTATATTTGGTGAATCCAATAGGGTAAGGTGTACCCAACGTTGGAAGGGTGGTTTGCCACTATCATACAAGATGTCTAACGACATACAATCTCGTGTCATCATAAGACAGGGATGTTGTAACGACCCCAAAATAGGTTCATTCCACCCAACCCATTCTGAGTCGTCAAATACATGGTACAGAAAACAACTACAACTTTATTACAACAATTATCGTGCAAAATACAACAACACATATGCTGTGAGTTTGGATACAAATATATACCAAATGTGACTCATCACCTCACAATAACACCTTACATAAAGGTATAGTCAAAAACTGTTTTAGAAATTAGAATCTTTGGGAAGTGCTTAAGGAAACCTTCGTACATGGGAGGCCACGCGTCTAGGTTATGATAGATATCATATGGCCACAGAATTATCCTTGGTTGACCCAATAGACCCCAAAGAAAAACGAGAAGATTACTATCATATTCTTCCCAATGGTGAGTCTTCTCTTGACATATCATTATCTCTACTGTCTCTAATTGAGAATTATACTTTAAACAAACACCAAGATTATATAGGTAGTGCTCGTATATATACTCAGCAAGTGGATGAGCACATCCCTGTCTTATGATGACACGAGGTTGTATGTCGTTAGACATCTTGTATGATAGTGGCAAACCACCCTTCCAACGTTGGGTACACCTTACCCTATTGGATTCACCAAATATAACTACTAAATGAACTTTTCTATACTGCTTCGGGAGAACATCCACAGCTAGAGACCACTGTTCTATTTCCCCGTTACCCTCGCTCGACCCAGCTACACTCTTATTACCTGAAAGGAATTGTGAAGCAAAAGGGTGAGCACAACTAGCCCAGTAAAGAATATCATGACTAAAGATAATTAAATTATCAGTAGCCTTCATCAATAATAAATCAGAGATTTAGAACATATGGTAAATGATAAAAATTTCAACCATAGTTGCAGCAGAACGAACAATCCATTAGAAGAGTCAAATAGACTATAAAGTCTATTATCTTCTCCATGTTAAAAATCCATCAACAATGTTTTATCCCTGTAACATCAATCAACAGTTCCTTTCCACAATCATATGAATAACTCATAATCATAATTGTGATTCTAAATTTTTCTTCGCACCCAGGACGAAGAATATTTTCATCACATGTCTTTACCTGAAACATCAAAGATCATGGTTATACCAAATCACAGTTCCTGTTCATAATCATACTAATAAATCCATCTTTGCACTACGACCAAAGATATTCAACAACAGTTTATCTTTGCACTACGGGCCAAAGATATTCATCAACAGACCATCTTTGCACTACAGGCCAAAGATATTCATCTACAATTCATCTTTGCACTACAGGCCAAAGATATTCCTCAACCGTTCATCTTTGCATTACTGGCCAAAGATATTCAACAACAGGTCATCTTTGCACTACGGGCCAAAGATATTCATCTACAATTCATCTTTGCACTACAGGCCAAAGATATTCCTCAACAATTCATATTTGCACTACATGCCAAATATATTAATACCTCAAAGAATATATAATCATTTAAGAATTTATATAAACAATAATTATAACCATGTTGATCATTTCACTTTGCACTTAAGCTAAAGATATTCAATTACAAATTCAATGGTCATGATCATACCAGTCAACAATTCAACTTTGCACTACTGGCCAAAGAGAACCCATAGTCATGATCATACCAATAATTTACCCATCTTTACACTCAAGCGAAAGAGAATTTCAACATCAAGGTTATAAAAATGTTATATATGATTATAAAAATAATATGGTCAAAACATGGATTTAATTTCAAGAGCAATATTCATAAATCAACTATAATTTGGTTAGAAAAAGAAACCAATTTTGTCGTGAATAGTAACTCATGAATAGTAACCTCGACTCAAAAAGGTAGAAATTCAACAATAAAATCTATACCAATATTTTGGTATAATGATATTGAAAGAATAACATTTCTTAAGCTTATAAACAATTTATTTAAATTGTTTACACTTTACTAATTAATGCATTTAATCATCATAAAATGTCAACTCTTAAGATTTCATCATCAATAGCCAAAACCCTCATCAAAAATCTGCATATACCTCATATAGGATTCTCAAGCCATAAAATCCTATTTTCCAATTTTCTTTCCTCACAAAACATATTTAATTCATTTACTCATAACTAGACTATTTTCATAAAAAATACCAAATCAGTTCCAAAAATATTTTTTTCTGGGATTTAGCATAATATAGTCCCATAGTGAACATATATTTTTCTCAGAATTTTTAAAAGTCATTTACTATTTTTCATATGGCCAAAACAGCCGAATATTTAGATATTTATCAAAAATTGTACTTTTGTCTAAAAATTCTGAAATTTACAGAGTATACTTCTATCATATACATGTACTCCCAATAAAAATTTCATCAATTTTGGAGTTAACCACAAGGAATTATAAGCTGTTACTTTTAAAATAGTCTTTTCTCATAAAATTCATAACTCTAAATCTATACATCCAAAAATCACCATTTTTGGACACAATCAAGAAAACTCATCAAAATATCATTTCAAATTTTTCCAGAATTTTTGAAGATCAGAAAAATTACGAAACTGAAAATCATAACAACCCTTAAAATCTCTTAATATCCCTTACTATCCCTTACTATCCCTTACCTCAAAAGAGCAGTACTTCTGATCGGTATAAGGCTGAAGAAAACTTGCACTGATGAATAGCAACTCACCAAGTATCTAAATACTCACAAAATACACTCAATAATCTAGAGAGAGAAAGAGAGAAAGCTTATGTTTCTGGTGTGATTTTCAATTCTAACTTAGCCCTCTATTTATAGGAAAATTTTGGTAGGTTTGACCTGCAACCTGATGGCTTTACCTGCTACTATTCCCACCCACCACATTTAAAATATAATTCAGCACATTTCTTCACCAACCACAAGTGGGGCCCACCAATTCTAGAATTTTCCACCAAAATGATAAACTCCGAAAATTCAACAATTTCTGAACCAGTCATCTCGTAAAATTCATAACAAATCATACATTCATTTTTAACGGTTCAAAATTTGTGGACATATACTCAACTTATATATGTATAACATATCCAAATATTACTACGATCCAACGGTCGGATTAAAAATTATAACCCCCGCAAAATATCTCAAAAACCCTGATTTTTAATACCTCCATTCCGACAAAAATACTGATAAAAACCTCAACATTAACTCCTTCATTTTAACCACAAAAATATATCCCTCATTTATATCCACATAAAATAAATATTTTCTTATCATATAAATCAATAATTAATTATTCACAAATAATATTACAGAATCACATTTATGACAACCAGGCCGTTCCCAGGAAAGAGGGGGCTTTCCAATAAGGATTTCTCCTTACTAGCGCGCAATTAGATGACCAAACCTCTCCTTAGACAGAACTTTCTAGACATTGCCAATAATGCTATCTAATAATACTATTCAAATAATATGAATTATTGATCTGATAATGGAAAATACTGTGCAGCAACAATTATTGAACAACAATAATATAAAATTTCAACGTAGCAATTATTGAATCAATAAAATAAAATATTGAACAGTAATTACTGTAACAATTATTGAGTAGTGCCTTCTTACGTAAGAATCAATAATTTCAAAAATACTGTGCAATACCGTGTGCTACTGTGCAATAACGCGTATTACTGTATTTTAACCACCGGGTATTTCAACAGTATTAACGATAACAACTACGCCGTTATTTGTAAAAACTCAAATTTGTCGTTTTTCTTCACCCGACAGTTATTCGTTATGGGGCCCACAAATAGCTGCGCCGTCGTACGAATATTCTCCGACAGAAAGAATATTCCACGACCAAACGAATATTCCCCGACAACAATGATTATTTTATAACCACTTGCTTATTTTGAAAAAAATTCATATTTCACCCATAACTTTAAACTTTTATCAATTTAACCATTTACTGAATAGTAATTATAAGAAAAATTGAATACTTTTATTTCATAAAATTCGGGGTCTTACAATCTCCCCTCCTTATGAAATTTCGTCCCCGAAATTTACGTACCTGGTATTTCGAAGAGTTGAGAATACCTTGCTTCCATTTCAGATTCTATCTCTCAGATCATCATGATTTCTCCATTGCTCATCTCCCATGATAACTTCATTTGGGTTCCTCATTTGTTGGGAAGTCATGACAACCGCCATCCCTCGAACTACTCGGCTTTGACTTGTCTGGAGCAGCATTTGGCGTCATCATTACCGTTGGAATATACCTTTCTATAGGACATATTCCTCCCTCAACTGCCTCTTCGTACTCCTCATTCATGATCTGAATCATCAATCTTCGATCCATATCGGATTCAGGTTGACCGCTATGTACATGGTAATTCAAAACTCGATGTTGGGTTCTCCCAATTGCTTTCCAAAAAGAGAAATTCATATCATCTATTTTAGCCTTCTTAGATCGAACATCTCTTTCCACAATATCCACGTGTCGTGCGGCTTTTGCCCATGCATCACTTATTCTCACTCGTTCAATTTTTTCTTCTTTCAGCTCAGATTCCATTTTTATCATCTTATACTCTGCCAAAGAATGCTTCTGTTCAAGCATCACATATCGGGTAACACAAGCTTGAATTGTTGCATCCTTTTGTTCCACGACCGCCTGTCGTTCTTCTGCCTGCTCTTCTAACTCATGAATACGATTTTGAAATTCTACATTTTGATCATATAATACCTCTAATAAACTCTCCTCTGGTACTTCTTCTTCCTCTTCTTCCTCAGTCTCAGCTGTTACCTCTGCGACTATCTCGGGTGCAACTATCAATTCTTCACTCACCACATAGATATCTCTAATTCCTTCTTCGTCTGACATCACATTATCATGGTTAGTGATTAGAGGTATCCCCACAGTCTCATTCACTCCATTGTTAGCATTCTCAGCTGCCATTCTCAAATACTGTCATAAAATAAGGGTTAATTAAACAAATTAACATATCACATAATATCCCAATATTATGACTAACCAACAAATAAGCTTAGGTAGGACACACTAGCGAAGGATTTACGCATCTCTCCCCTCCTAGTTATATTCCCCGATCTCCACCAGAGATCATATCCCTAAGCTCTGATACCAACTTGTAACGACCCCAAAATAGGTTCATTCCACCCAACCCATTCTGAGTCGTCAAATACATGGTACAGAAAACAACTACAACTTTATTACAACAATTGTCGTGCAAAATACAACAACACATATGCTGTGAGTTTGGATACAAATATATACCAAATGTGACTCATCACCTCACAATAACACCTTACATAAAGGTATAGTCAAAAACTGTTTTAGAAATTAGAATCTTTGGGAAGTGCTCAAGGAAACCTTCGTACATGGGAGGCCACGCGTCTAGGTTATGATAGATATCATATGGCCACAGAATTATCCTTGGTTGACCCAATAGACCCCAAAGAAAAACGAGAAGATTACTATCATATTCTTCCCAATGGTGAGTCTTCTCTTGACATATCATTATCTCTACTGTCTCTAATTGAGAATTATACTTTAAACAAACACCAAGATTATATAGGTAGTGCTCGTATATATACTCAGCAAGTGGATGAGCACATCCCTGTCTTATGATGACACGAGGTTGTATGTCGTTAGACATCTTGTATGATAGTGGCAAACCACCCTTCCAACGTTGGGTACACCTTACCCTATTGGATTCACCAAATATAACTACTAAATGAACTTTTCTATACTGCTTCGGGAGAACATCCACAGCTAGAGACCACTGTTCTATTTCCCCGTTACCCTCGCTCGACCCAGCTACACTCTTATTACCTGAAAGGAATTGTGAAGCAAAAGGGTGAGCACAACTAGCCCAGTAAAGAATATCATGACTAAAGATAATTAAATTATCAGTAGCCTTCATCAATAATAAATCAGAGATTTAGAACATATGGTAAATGATAAAAATTTCAACCATAGTTGCAGCGGAACGAGCAATCCATTAGAAGAGTCAAATAGACTATAAAGTCTATTATCTTCTCCATGTTAAAAATCCATCAACAATGTTTTATCCCTGTAACATCAATCAACAGTTCCTTTCCACAATCATATGAATAACTCATAATCATAATTGTGATTCTAAATTTTTCTTCGCACCCAGGACGAAGAATATTTTCATCACATGTCTTTACCTGAAACATCAAAGATCATGGTTATACCAAATCACAGTTCCTGTTCATAATCATACTAATAAATCCATCTTTGCACTACGACCAAAGATATTCAACAACAGTTTATCTTTGCACTACGGGCCAAAGATATTCATCAACAGACCATCTTTGCACTACAGGCCAAAGATATTCATCTACAATTCATCTTTGCACTACAGGCCAAAGATATTCCTCAACCGTTCATCTTTGCATTACTGGCCAAAGATATTCAACAACAGGTCATCTTTGCACTACGGGCCAAAGATATTCATCTACAATTCATCTTTGCACTACAGGCCAAAGATATTCCTCAACAATTCATATTTGCACTACATGCCAAATATATTAATACCTCAAAGAATATATAATCATTTAAGAATTTATATAAACAATAATTATAACCATGTTGATCATTTCACTTTTGCACTTAAGCTAAAGATATTCAATTATAAATTCAATGGTCATGATCATACCAGTCAACAATTCAACTTTGCACTACTGGCCAAAGAGAACCCATAGTCATGATCATACCAATAATTTACCCATCTTTACACTCAAGCGAAAGAGAATTTCAACATCAAGGTTATAAAAATGTTATATATGATTATAAAAATAATATGGTCAAAATATGGATTTAATTTCAAGAGCAATATTCATAAATCAACTATAATTTGGTTAGAAAAAGAAACCAATTTTGTCGTGAATAGTAACTCATGAATAGTAACCTCGACTCAAAAAGGTAGAAATTAAACAATAAAATCTATACCAATATTTCGGTATAATGATATTGAAAGAATAACATTTCTTAAGCTTATAAACAATTTATTTAAATTGTTTACACTTTACTAATTAATGCATTTAATCATCATAAAATGTCAACTCTTAAGATTTCATCATCAATAGCCAAAACCCTCATCAAAAATATGCATATACCTCATATAGGATTCTCAAGCCATAAAATCCTATTTTCCAATTTTCTTTCCTCACAAAACATATTTAATTCATTTACTCATAACTAGACTATTTTCATAAAAAATACCAAATCAGTTCCAAAAATATTTCTTTTCTGGGATTTAGCATAATATAGTCCCATAGTGAACATATATTTTTCTCAGAATTTTTAAAAGTCATTTACTATTTTTCATATGGCCAAAATAGCCGAATATTTAGACATTTATCAAAAATTGTACTTTTGTCTAAAAATTCTGAAATTTACAGAGTATACTTCTATCATATACATGTACTCCCAATAAAAATTTCATCAATTTTGGAGTTAACCACAAGGAATTATAAGCTGTTACTTTTAAAATAGTCTTTTCTCATAAAATTCATAACTCTCAATCTATACATCCAAAAATCACCATTTTTGGACACAATCAAGAAAACTCATCAAAATATCATTTCAAATTTTTCCAGAATTTTTGAAGATCAGAAAAATTACGAAACTGAAAATCATAACAACCCTTAAAATCTCTTAATATCCCTTACTATCCCTTACTATCCCTTACCTCAAAAGAGCAGTACTTCTGATCGGTATAAGGCTGAAGGAAACTTGCACTGATGAATAGCAACTCACCAAGTATCTAAATACTCACAAAATACACTCAATAATCTAGAGAGAGAAAGAGAGAAAGCTTATGTTTCTGGTGTGATTTTCAATTCTAACTTAGCCCTCTATTTATAGGAAAATTTTGGTAGGTTTGACCTGCAACCTGATGGCTTTACCTGCTACTATTCCCACCCACCACATTTGAAATATAATTCAGCACATTTCTTCACCAACCACAAGTGGGGCCCACCAATTCTAGAATTTTCCACCAAAATGATAAACTCCGAAAATTCAACAATTTCTGAACCAGTCATCTCGTAAAATTCATAACAAATCATACATTCATTTTTAACGGTTCAAAATTTGTGGACATATACTCAACTTATATATGTATAACATATCCAAATATTACTACGATCCAACGGTCGGATTAAAAATTATAACCCCCGCAAAATATCTCAAAAACCCTGATTTTTAATACCTCCATTCCGACAAAAATACTGATAAAAACCTCAACATTAACTCCTTCATTTTAACCACAAAAATATATCCCTCATTTATATCCACATAAAATAAATATTTTCTTATCATATAAATCAATAATTAATTATTCACAAATAATATTACAGAATCACATTTATGACAACCAGGCCGTTCCCAGGAAAGAGGGGGCTTTCCAATAAGGATTTCTCCTTACTAGCGCGCAATTAGATGACCAAACCTCTCCTTAGACAGAACTTTCTAGACATTGCCAATAATGCTATCTAATAATACTATTCAAATAATATGAATTATTGATCTGATAATGGAAAATACTGTGCAGCAACAATTATTGAACAACAATAATATAAAATTTCAACGTAGCAATTATTGAATCAATAAAATAAAATATTGAACAGTAATTACTGTAACAATTATTGAGTAGTGCCTTCTTACGTAAGAATCAATAATTTCAAAAATACTGTGCAATACCGTGTGCTACTGTGCAATAACGCGTATTACTGTATTTTAACCACCGGGTATTTCAACAGTATTAACGATAACAACTACGCCGTTATTTGTAAAAACTCAAATTTGTCATTTTTCTTCACCCGACAGTTATTCGTTATGGGGCCCATAAATAGCTGCGTCGTCGTACGAATATTCTCCGACAGAAAGAATATTCCACGACCAAACGAATATTCCCCGACAACAATGATTATTTTATAACCACTTGCTTATTTTGAAAAAAATTCATATTTCACCCATAATGTGACGACCCAAAAATAGGTCCATTCCACCCAACCCTTTGAGTCGTCAAATACATGGTACAGAAAACAACTCCACTTTATTACAACAATTGTCGTGCAAAATACAACAACACATATGCTGTGAGTTTGATATAAATATCTACCAAATGTGACTCATGTTCCAACCGTGGGACATCATCTCACAATAACACCTTACATAAAGGTATAGTCAAAACTGTTTTAGAAATTAGAATCTTTGGGAAGTGCTCAAGGAAACCTTCGTACATGGGAGGGCCACGCGTCTAGGTTATGATAGATATCATATGGCCACTGAATTATCCTTGGTTGACCCAATAGACCCCCAAAGAAAAACGAAAAGATTACTATCATATTCTTCCCAATGGTGAGTCTTCTCTTGACTTATCATTATCTCCACTGTCTCTAATTGAGAATTATACTTTAAACAAACACCAAGATTATATAGGTAGTGCTCGTATATATACTCAGCAAGTGGATGAGCACATCCCTGTCTTATGAAGGACACGAGGTTGTATGTCGTTAGACATCTTGTATGATAGTGGCAAACCACCCTTCCAACGTTGGGTACACCTTACCCTATTGGATTCACCAAATATAACTACTAAATGAACTTTTCTATACTGCTTCGGAGAACCCCACAGCTAGAGACCACCGTTCTATTTCCCCTTTACCCTCGCTCGACCCAGCTACACTCTTATTACCTGAAAGGAATTGTGAAGCAAAGGGTGAGCACAACTAGCTCAGTAAAGAATATCATGACTAAAGATAATTAAATTATCAATAGCCTTCATCATATAAAATCAGAGATTTAGAACATATGGTAAATGATAAAAATTTCAACCATAGTTGCAGCGGAACGAGCAATCCATTGGAAGAGTCAATAGACTATAAAGTCTATTATCTTCTCCATGTTAAAAATCCATCACAATGTTTTATCCCTGTAACATCAATCAACAGTTCCTTTCCACAATCATATGAATAACTCATAATCATAATTGTGATTCTAAATTTTTCTTCACACCCAGGACGAAGAATATTTTCATCACATGTCTTTACCTGAAACATCAAAGATCATGGTTATACCAAATCACAGTTCCTGTTCATAAATCATACTAATAAATCCATCTTTGCACTACGACCAAAGATATTCAACAACAGTTCATCTTTGCACTACAGGCCAAAGATATTCATCAACAGACTCTTTGGCACTACAGGCCAAAGATATTCAACAACAGTTCATCTTTGCACTAACAGGCCAAAGATATTCATCAACAGGCCATCTTTGCACTACATGCAAAGATAATCATCAACAATTCATATTTGCACTACAGGCCAAATATATTCATATCTCAAAGAAATATATAATCAATTCAGAATTTATATAAACAATAATTATAACCATGTTGATCAATTCACCTTTGCACTTAAGCTTAAGATATTCAATTTATAAATTCAATGGTCATGATCATACCAGTCACAATTCAACTTTGCACTACAGGCCAAGAGAAACCCTAGTCATGATCATACCAATAATCTACCCATCTTTACACTCCAGTGAAAGAGAAATTCAACATCAGGGTTATAAAAATGTTATATATGATAATAAAATCAATATAATCAACATATAGATTTAATCTCAAGAGTAATATTCATAAATCAACTATAATTTGGTTAGTAAAAGAAACCAATTTTGTCGTGAATAGTAACTCGTGAATAGTAACTCATGAATAGTAACTCGTGAATAGTAACACCGACTCAAAAATGTAAAATTCTACAATAAAATTCATACCCAAACTTCGGTATAATGATATTGAAAGAATAACATTTCTTAAGCTTATAACAATTTATTTAAATTGTTTACACTTTACTAATTAATGCATTTAATCATCATAAAATGTCAACTCTTAGAATTTCATCATCAATAACCAAAACCCTCATCAAAAATCTGCATATAACCTCATATAGGATTCTCAAGTCATAAAATCCTATTTTCCAATTTTCTTACTTCACAAAACATATTTAATTCATTAACTCATAACTAGACTATTTTCATGAAAAAATACCAAATCAGTTCCAAAAATATTTCTTTTCTGGGATTTAGCATAATATAGTCCCATAGTGAACATATATTTTTCTCAGAATTTTTAAAAGTCATTTACTATTTTTCATATGGCCAAAATAGCCGAATATTTAGACATTTATCAAAATTGTACTTTTATCTAAAATTCTGAAATTTACAGAGTATACTTCTATCATATACATGTACTCCCAATAAAAATTTCATCAATTTTGGAGTTAACCACAAGGAATTATAAGCGGTTACTTTTAAAATAGTCTTTTCTCATAAAATTCATAACTCTCAATCTATACATCCAAAAATCACCATTTTTGGACACAATCAATAAAACTCATCAAAATATTATTTCAAATTTTTTTTCCAGAATTTTTGAAGATCAGAAAAATTTACGAAACTGAAAATCATAACAACCCTTAAAATCCCTTAATATCCCTTACTATCCCTTACTATCCCTTACTATCCCTTACTATCCCTTACCTCAAAAGAGCAGTACTTCTGATCGGTTATAAGGCTGAAGGGAAACTTGCATGATGAATAGCAAACTCACCAAGTATCTAAATACTCACAAAATACACTCAATAATCTAGAGAGAGAAAGAGAGAAAGCTTTATGTTTCTGGTGTGATTTTCAATTCTAACTTAGCCCTCTATTTATAGAAAATTTGGTAGGTTTGACCTGCAACTGATGGCTTTACCTGCTACTATTCCCACCCACCACATTTGAAATATAATTCAGCACATTTCTTCACCAACCACAAGTGGGCCCACCAATTCTAGAGTTTTCTACCAAAATAATAAACTCCGAAAATTCAACAATTTCTGAACCAGTCATCTTGTAAAATTCATAATAAATCATACGTTTATTTTTAACGGTTCAAAATTTTGGGCATATACTCAACTTATATATGTAAAACATATCCAAAAATTACCACGATCCAACGGTCGGATTAAAAATTATAACCCCGCAAAATATCTCAAAAACCAGTTATTTTAATACCTCCATTCCGACAAACATACGGATAAAAACCTCAACATTAACTCCTTCATTTTTAACCACAAAAAATATATTCCTCATTTATATCCACATAAAATAAATATTTCCTTATCATATGAATCAATAATAATTATTCACAAATAATATTACAGAATCACATTTTATGACAACCAGGCCGTTCTCAGGAAAGAGGGGGCTTTCCAATAAGAATTTTTTCTTTACTGGCGCGCAATTAAATGACAAACCTCTCCTTAGACAGAACTTTCTAGACATTACCAATAATGCTATCTAATAATACTATTCAAATAATATGAATTATTGATCTGATAATGGACAATACTGTGCAGCAACAATTATTGAACAACAATAATACAAAATTTCAACGTAGCAATTATTGAATCAATATAATATAAAAAATTGAACAGTAATTACTGTAACAATTATTGAGTAGTGCCTTCTCACTAAAATTAATAATTTCAAAAATACTTTGCAATACCGCGTGTCTACTGTGCAATAACGTGTATTACTGTATTTTAACCACCGGGTATTCCAACAGTGTAACGGTAACAACTACGCCGTTATTTGTAAAACTTAAATTTGTCATTTTCTTCTTCACCCGACAGTTATTCGTATTGGGGCCCACAAATAGCTGCGCCGTCGTACGAATATTCCCCGACAGAAAGAATATTCCACGACCAAACGAATATTCCCCGACAACAATGATTATTTTATAACAACTTGCTTATTTTGAAAAAAAAATTTCATATTTCACCATAACTTTAAACTTTTATCAATTTAACCATTTACTGAATAGTAATTATAAGAAAAATTGAATACTTTTATTTCATAAAATTCGGGGTCTTACACATAACTTTAAACTTTTATCAATTTAACCATTTACTGAATAGTAATTATAAGAAAAATTGAATACTTTTATTTCATAAAATTCGGGGTCTTACAGATGTGCTCATCCACTTGCTGAGTATATATACGAGCACTACCTATATAATCTTGGTGTTTGTTTAAAGTATAATTCTCAATTAGAGACAGTAGAGATAATGATATGTCAAGAGAAGACTCACCATTGGGAAAAATATGATAGTAATCTTCTCGTTTTTCTTTGGGGTCTATTGGGTAAACCAAGGATAATTCTGTGGCCATATGATATCTATCATAACCTAGATGCATGGCCTCCCATGTACGAAGGTTTCCTTGAGCACTTCCCAAAGATTCTAATTTCTAAAAATAATTTTTGACTATACCTTTATGTAAGGTGTCATTGTGAGGTGATGTCCACGGTTGGAACATGACTCACATTTGGTATATATTTGTATCCAAACTCACATCATATGTGTTGTTGTATTTTGCACGACAATTGTTATAATAAAGTTATAGTTGTTTTCTGTACCATGTATTTGGCGACTCAGAATAGGTTGGATGGAATGGATCTATTTTGGGGGCGTCACATTTGGTATCAGAGCTATAAGTAAAGAGCCCCGAGCCTCTCGCTGGTGACTTCCTGTTGATGGGGGATGCACCGAAGCCAGACTCTCCGTAGGGGACGCCGTTCTGCGGTGGCAAACTGATAGGTATCAATGTAAGGTGCTGACATAGGTTGGTGTCCAGAGTTACATTTGGTATCAGAGCTTAGGGATATGATCTCTGGCGGAGATCGGGGAATAGAACTAGGAGGGAGAGATGAGTAAATCATTCGCTAGTGTGTCCTACCTAAGCTTATTTGTTGGTCAGTCATAATATCGAGATATTATGTGATAGGTTAATTTGTTTAATTAACCCTTATTTTATGGCAGTATTTGAGAATGGCAGCTGAGAATGCTAACAATGGAGTGAAATGAGACTGTGGGGATACCTCTAATCACTAACCATGATAATGTGATGTCAGACGAAGAAGGAATTAGAGATATCTATATGGTGAGTGAAGAAATTGATAGTTGCACCCGAGATAGTGCAGAGGTAACAGCTGAGACTGAGGAAGAAGAGGAAGAAGAAGTACCAGAGGAGAGTTTATTAGAGGTATTACATGATCAAAATGTAGAATTTCAAAATTTTATTCATGAGTTAGAAAGAGCAGGCAGAAGAACGACAGGCGGTTGTGGAACAAAAAGATGCAACAATTCAAGCTTGTGTTACCCGATAGTGATGCTTGAACAGAAGCATTTCTTGGCAGAGTATAAGATGATAAAAATGGAATCTGAGCTGAAAAGAAAAAAAATTGAACGTGTGAGAATAAGTGATGCATGGGCAAAAGCCGCCGACACGTGGGATATTGTGGAAAGAGATGTTCGATCTAAGAAGGCTAAAATAGATGATATGAATTTCTCTTTTTGGAAAGCAATTGGGAGAACCCAACATCGAGTTTTGAATTACCATGTACATAGCGGTCAACCTGAATCCGATATGGATGAAGATTGATGATTCAGATCATGAATGAGGAGTACGAAGAGGCAGTTAAGGGAGGAATATGTCCTATAGAAAGGTATATTCCAACGGTAATGATGACGCCAAATGCTGCTCCAGACAAGTCAAAGCCGTAGTAGTTCGAGGGATGGCGGTTGTCATGACTTCCCAACAAATGAGGAACCCAAATGAAGTTATCATGGGAGAAGAGCAATGGAGAAATCATGATGATCTGAGAGATAGAATCTGAAATGGAATCAAGG